>CM032637.1:30282897-30671420 GCA_019097785.1 Fraxinus excelsior | reverse complement strand
AATGACAAAAATTAGAATATGTTCAATCTTAAAAGGGAAAAACAATATCTGTCAACAATTTCACAACCAAAATATATTAGACAAAAACTAAATATATATACAGGCTATGTAAACATTACAAGACTACCGGATACAAATATAACCAGAAAATATTTATCTCCCTATATTGGTGTGGAAATTGCTAGTCACTGGTGTCTTCTCCTCTCTAAAATGTTTTTTTATTCATCTGATATACTAGGAAACCTTGACACATGACCCTGAGGGAGATGAATAAACAGTCAAATTGAGAGTTTTTAGCTACTTTACAAAATCCATTGTCGAAAGCATGTGCACGAGGCAACCATATCAAAATTGGATTTACTCACTTATTTCTATGATCTCTTCCTCACCCCTCTGGTGTACAGAGTCCTTGTAGATGCCGAAGGCAGTCGAATGCGTGTAGATCGTCGTCTCTTAGTGTGAACAACATCGGCACCTTCATCGGGTATGGTGGCATCAACTGACAAATCATAGGCACCACCTACGTAAAAGAATGATGAGATAAATTACTTAGCCGAGACTTCGAAACATAGCATAACATATAAATTCACAAACCTATAGAGATGTATGCTCGCCTATGTAACACAAATATGTTGGAGTTGGCTTCGGGGACTTACCTTCGGTGTGGTGATCGGTAGTGGACGTCGGAAGTGCACTTGTACCCACAACATTGTCAATCATTTCAGTACCGATTGCAAAAATTGAGGACAATACAATCTTAACCTCTCATTCAAGAATACACATCATTACAACTTGTGCAATACAAAACGTACCGACTACGTCACTCACATAATGAGTGGAAGGAACATCAGCATTGTCCAGGCACAGCACTTCGGGCTCCATCCCTCCTCCAACTACATGAAATCAAAATCTAAATTAGGTCCACAATACATTACGAGCTCTGGAGACGGTAATACAATACGAACTCCATTTTTTAATAATAGCAAACATACATAATGTTCACATCTAGCAGATCAGTACCTGACTGACCCTCATAGTCATCGGGGAACAGGTAGATGTATCTTCCATCCGGTAACGTGTTGATACCTTCACCATCTATTTCATTAATATTTGGAATGACGAGGAGTTCGATATTAGAAAAATGTAGCAAGCATACAAATGAGATGACACGACCTGTCCCGAATCACCCTAGTGGACCCGAAACGTGACGTGCGCCGATGGTAGATGCTGACTAGATGTCAGATCCACCACCAAGGCTGACTATGAGTTGCTACAAACTATCAAATATCACATGTTCATGAAAAATAGCGTAATGGGCCCAAAATAAATATTTTATGCTCTCCCAGAAATGCACCATGTCGTGTGGCTATAACTCTGAAATCATCAGGCTCCTTCAACCCATCATGAACCAATACTCCCTGTAAGGAAAATTGTGGGAAAATATATGAGCTAATAGCTCAGTGAGTGGATAAGTTCAAAAAGAATTATACCTTTCCATTTGCACCTTTATACAATTTTTATCGAAATCAAACGGAAATCATTTAACAATCCATAGTATAATTACAACAATAATCAAGACGTGAGACAGCTCCTAACATCGAAAAATATCATCTAATAATCATGATATACATCAACTCAAATCCATATCACCATCTCGTCTCATCACATGTAATCAACCAAAAATGTACCCTCTGATTAAAATATATAATCCGCCCCTCGGGCTAAGTACTTTCGCCACGGCCCTTAGGCCACTCCGTGACTGAAAGTGGGTCTCAAAGATCTCTTATAATCAATACTAGAACACGCACAAGGCCACTCAGTGAACTATAGGTACACGATCAGACCCCTTCATCCACGGTCAATACCCCTCAGTGTAGTATAGAACACGGCCAAGGCTACTCCGTGAACTAGAATCAATATATAATCATGGGTACTTTTCTGGTTGATTTCAATATCACGTGTGTCACATTTCAAGTCACAAACAATCCATACACAATCTTTAAAATCCATACAAACCATAATGAAGAACTCTTTCCAAATTAATCATGTAATTGGACAAGTAATTCATTTAATTGCATAAAATGGATAATAATATAATTAATTAGCAATACTTGAAAAATACTTAAGTTTTTCCCACTCACAAGCTATGTACGGGGCGATTGCTTGATAGACTATCTCGATCTCTATGCCACCTGATATAATACGAATAAATTGCTTCGGGTCAAAACTCAATTCACAATTTTAATAATAACAATAATAGGATAACCATCTCAATTGTCTTAGTAATCCATTTTCATTTACTTGTTAAATTCCATCCCTTACATAACCCATACATCATCTGCCAATGAATACATATAAATTCCCATATTGGTTCCAAATTAGTAATAAAGTCACAGGAAATATTTCTTTCCATTCACTCTATCCAATTTAATTGCCTTCCAGAATCTGCCCCTCTTTCAATAGACTTCAACTGCACGTGGTTCTTCACCCCCAACACAATTCCATTAGCACAGTTTAATTCCACAGCATATCAATCTAACTTCCTGTAATTCTGATTTTTGGTTCACGCTATTATATTACTCAAATCACAACATAAACGCATTTCCTGAATTTCAATATTTCTTATTCCATTTTCATATTTAATTCCTCTCCCTAATTGACGACATATTCTGCCCCCTTTGTTTATTGAGCAAAAACTATCCCATTTCTTCATCTCTAGAAATAATAGACAACATTTAATATAGCCCCAAAAGTTAAGCTAAAGACTGATGATTTTTAGTTCACTATTAGCATACCCCAATTAATTCATGAAATCATTTCCTACTCTTACCTGATGAAGTAACAAACATAGAATAAATTCCAGCAATAGGTATGTCCCAGCTTAACTTTCCTTTTCTTTTTTCTTTTCTTCTTCCCTGTCTCTCGGTCTCTATCTATCTTTAGACTCTTCTGTCTTTGTGTGTAGTTGGGTTGTATATAATGAGATTAGGATAAATGGGTTTGCTTAATATATCCACTCCACCGCCTCTCTGTCGTGCAGTTTCTGTCTCTGTGTGGTGTATGTATATCAATTGAGAAATGGATAATTGGTTATATCCATGCCACATGTAATCCACTCAATCCTATAATTGCAAAGGAAACCCCTCTTCTTCAATTAACATTACATTAGACCTTAACTTCCATTGGATATAAAATTTAACCCTCTTACTTCTAATTACATACAAGTAAACCTCCAAAATAATTTTTTTTTATCCACATTAAACCTTCAAGTATTGTCGATTTGTAAAATAACCCCAATAAAATAATTTATTGCATTTAAGTCCCGAGTTGACTTTGACTAAATAATTCCTTGAATTTGACTATAAATGAATGGAGTGTAACATGAGATGAATAACAAA
The DNA here is from genome assembly GCA_019097785.1 of Fraxinus excelsior. Taxonomy (NCBI): domain Eukaryota; kingdom Viridiplantae; phylum Streptophyta; class Magnoliopsida; order Lamiales; family Oleaceae; genus Fraxinus; species Fraxinus excelsior. The sequence goes on along the minus strand of CM032637.1, from coordinate 30,668,022 downwards.
AATACACATAATCATTTATACCAGTCTCCTTGTGGCCCGCACTGGGCAATGTCCCGTCACGACCATCCATTACTGGGTCGATGGCTCCTCCATGTGTGTCTATGACATAGAAGCAGTAACGTAAACGTGTCAACGAATGTAGTACGGGAAATGATGAAATCACGTTACATTTAGTAAAAAAAATCGTAAACAAGTAACACACATAACTTGCGGTGAAGGTCCTAAATCTGTAAGCTCGTTGGGAACGTCATGCGGGGTTGCTGTAGCGGTAGTACCGGATAAGAGTACGACTGTAGATATGAACTCCCTCAATTTCGTAAATTCTGAGCTCACGTGCTCCATGATTTTAAGGTTAACTGTCCGGAGAAGCATTTCAATGAGGATTCGTTGATCCAACAACAGTTCCTCGACATCTGCTCTTGTCAGGCTTGCTATAGAAAAATTGGCACCTTATCCTCGAGAGGTCGATGGTGCACTCTCGTGAGAAGTATGTACTGCTGCGTGCGGAGTTGAAAACACACCCCTATGCTTGTCTGAATAATGCTCAGCTGCATCCTCTCCACTCTCGCGGTCGCTGTCTAAATTGTGGTGATCCAAGCATACAAAATATAGATATAACAAATACATGGCAAAATGGCCCCTTTTCGGTATGAAATCACTTTTAAATAACAAGCTATGTGCTAGGAAAGTTATATATTAGCAAAAAGGTATTTCTAAGCTTTATTCATAATCCATAAATTCATATATTGACAAAAGAAAGCAATAGAATGCAAAAAATAACCCAAAGGGAAGAGAATAGCTTTTCAATGATTTTTAGTCGTGCAGCAATACATATAGACAATTTTTGAAGTGCTACGGCTATTTTTATTAGAAGTTACATAATAACTAACGAAAGAGAAAACCACAAATGAGTGCACAAAATAGTATGTCAACAACAATTCACACCTTTGCATTACCTAGAAAAATCACATTTTTTTAACCCTTTGCACAAAAGAGGATCATAAAAGTTATACTAGTTTACCCCAATTGGGTTGTCTAAAATAATCTCTTTTAATTGTCACGAGGACAAGAGAGTGATGATAAAACATTCACTTGAAGGGATGTTGTGAAGTCATTGATCATATAAGAATACACAAGCACACAATTCCTTAATAGGATTCGCAAACGAATAATATATTTAGAATACAGTTCATATCAAAAATTGATGGATTTAGTGACGACAATCCATGAGCTACTTTGTTATGCTTTGGGCTCTGTACTTTCCATTTCACGAGGTAAAACTCATGCTGAGTTATTATTTTTGTTTAAATGCATATTGTGAATCAGGATATAAGAGATGATGAAATTGATACGGATAATATGACCTATGACATGAGTAGTCTGCATAATTGGCATTAAAAAGTATGTCTGACTCTTAAATTCTTTGCTTTAATGATTTCTGTTTCATGGAATTCATTCTCATTTTTCCTACTTATTGTTGTGGTTATATAAATGCTTCAAACTGTGAGTGTGAAATAATAATAATGGATTGTCTTTCAATTCAATTCGATGGGGTTTGTTGTAATTTATGAAATAACATAAATATTTAGTTATTTGAGTCAATTTACACAACATATTTAAGTACAAAGTGGAAAAATTTATTAAAAGCAATTAAAAGAAACAGAAACACCCGGTACTTGTGTGTAAACTCAAGAATAAGTTTCTTCTTCCGGTGGACACAGATTAGCTAGTAAGAAGCTTATGTTGTTGGAGAAGTAATCATTGTATCAAACTTTTTAACCTATTGAAGTAGAGAAATTTAATTTCTAATCAAATTCAGGACCGGCTTGCCTTCTTGCCTATCAAGATGAGTCTAAATTCCTAGCTGAAAAAAATGTCCTGATAGATAGAATATGCAAAAGTAAAATTAGGATGATATGAAATTAAAATATATCAATGGCTGTTAGCTGTGACACATTAAAATAATAAATGAATTGCATGTTTTCTAGATTTCACCTGGCCTGTGGTATTGATTTTGGAGGGCTGGTTAAAGATCACATCATTAGCTAATGCCTCTATTCCCTTTGGCCACAGAGTTTTCAACTGAGTTGATTAGGATGAACATTTAACTGCAATAGTTGTTAGCTTTAGCTACGACACACTGAAAAAAATACTAATAGAACTTGATCCAATAGAACGCACATATAAATTTTTTCCTAAAAGAATACTAATTACCCTATTTAATGTCAAGTAATCCACAATAAACCCGCCAAAGCTTAACTGGGTTTGACTGGGAGTGTCAAAAATTATATGCCTGGACTCTAGAAACACTGATCCACTTCTTTTACTTCACCTTAGCATCCAATGAAAAACAAAGCATATACAAAAATATACTTTTCAACATCCTGTGTTGTTGACCTTTAAAACTGTAATTCACAAAAAAGATCCCAAATAATTAAAAAAAGTTGCAACTATTCGCCCTTCTCCATTATATATATTTCCCAAACTCTAATGTTTTGAGATGCTATTGTCGATAATATCAATATATACATAAATAAACAGATGAAAATAAAAAATTAATGTCAGTGTAACGACAACTAACCATTCTTCTTACCAGGCGGAAGAGCGAGGGAGGAGACTGGTTTGGAGAAAAATGAAGGGAAGATCTTGGTGGTGCCGCCAGTTATAAGACGACAGGCAGGATCAATGATTTTCGACAACCAGCCACCGCCGATTTTCGGGAATTATTATTATTTCTCTCTCTCTCTCTCTCTCTCTCTCTCTCTCTCTCTATTTTGTTGGGGTGCAGCACTGGAGGACGACAGGTAAGTGAGGTTGGCTGCAGGCTTAGGTTAACTAATGAAAAAACAAAAATGGGCCACCAAAAAAGGGTACAATCCTAACTGACATTTTGTACAAATTTTAAATTTAGTCAAATCTTAATTAATGTTAGAGATGTAAGGTATTTAAATTTTGCAGAGGGGTAAAAATGTCCAAAATTGACAATTTTGGAAAAACTTAAAAAAAGTGACATTCTTGTAAATACAAACCCAAAAATTGACATATAGTGCAATTTCCTCATATATTAATTGCTTCCAATTAATTCTCCAAAGTTGTTGCCACTTTCCACGTGTATATAGTTAAAGAATTTGATGACTTTTCTTCCAAATTGCCACTGTTGCGTGAATATATATTTATAGAATGAATCTACTTGTACAGAAATCGTTGACACCTTCGTTGACAGAATGTCACATGACGGCCCCCTATTGGGGGGCGCCTGCGGCGGGGGGGCCCACAACAGGCGCCTTCCAATAGGGGGCCGCCATATGGCATTCTGTCAACGAAGGTGTCAAAGATTTCTGTACAAGTAGCGCGATCGTTATTTATATATTTCAGCTTCCACTTTTCTGTGTATAAATATAATCCAGAAGCAAGCTAGCAATCCTTCTTTTCAATTCAAATTGTCGGGGCCTCCACACGTGTATCTATATATAATATCTCTGCCTCAACTTTCTGTGGCTGCCGAAAAACTTTTTTTTTTTTTTTTATATTCTGTAATGGCTGCCCCCTTCTTCGTATATATCTCCAGGTATATATAAATATATATAACCTAACCCATCAATGATTTGGTCCGTCTAGAAATCTAATTTGAAGCCCAATTAACTTTGTGTTTCTACAATTCATTTAATTCTTTCGAATTAATGCAGTTTAGTCCCCGTAATTTGGATGTTGTCATTTTTCGTCATTTTGCACTCTTTTCTTCAATTCTTCAATAAACATAAAATTTTACATACAAAATACAATTTAACATAAATTAAGTAGAATTTAATTCAAAAAGTCAACAAAATCCCATAATTTAGCGCCAAGAATAAGTGTAAAAGCTACACTTATCAAATTCTTTATCGATACTGTGAATTCTTTATCAATACAATCATTGCTCAATACACGCACATGGATAATAATGCTTGTGATTAGTTATGTAGCACATATCATGATTTCTTGACCAACTTACTGAAACAGGCAGGCAGTGTTAGTGGATTGAGCGTAAGCTTCAATGCATGGGCAATGAAAAGAAAAGGACCAGTGCCCAAGATTTCTGATAGTTTTCTTGTGTTGGATGGTGTAACTTGGTGAAGAAAATGATGGATGACTTCAAGAATCAAGTGTTTACATAAATGGTATGACCTAGTGGCTTCAAGAAGAGGAAGTGTCTTCAATAGTTGGACGAATTATTCTTGTAATTTAGTTTCATTTTATATTGTTTTGAGATTTAAAAATTATGTAATTAAAGAGATATATTTGCAATTTTATGTAAATTGTGTGTTAGTCTTAACATTAAAAAGTGACTCTCAGCATTATATATATATATTCATTTTTTTTTTTAAATTTTAAATGACATTAGCGACGAAAATTTTGTAGGAAGTCTGTTGCTGATTAGCGATGGACTCAATCCGGTGGTATTTGGTGACAGATTGAAGTCGTCGGTATTTAGTGACGGATTGAATCCATTGGTAATTATCGGCGAAAATGGTGTTGCTAAATTGTCGGTAATTAGCGACAGATTTATCAACGGAATTTTTCTATCGCTAAATCCGGTTTGCAACGGAAATCAAGGCTTCAGAGATGGAAATTTCCGTCTCTGAAGCTTTTTTTTTTTGTAGTGTAATACGTAATATAGTGAATATATGAGTTCGAATTATTGTTCATGCGAAAATTATTATTTAATTCCTAAGTAACTATTTCTAGCTCCTAATTGACGAAAAACAAATAATAGTTTTAATTTATAATCCAATCATACTATTTTTTATATATCTAAAATCACACAATCAAATCAAATAGGGCTTTAAAGTATGAATGTGAATGTTGGTATTTATGATTTATCTAGTGACCACATTTAATTCGTAAATCAGGATTCATTATTTATTGTAGTATTCATCAAATTCTTCGTAAATAATCAATTTATCTCTCTCGAGTTCAAATTAATTCCATTTAACTAAGATAATTTATTATACTTTTATATGAATCTGAATAAGTCTTAATCAAACACATACAATTCTAAGATCGTAATAACCATAAAAATATATCTTTACCCTTTTATCCGAGTTATTGAATATTATTACGTAGTCTAAATCTATATCTTACCTCTTGATTTGTTATAAATTCAAAAATTGTTGAGTTGGTAACCAGTTAATTCAAAGTATTAACATCTATTCATAAAAAATCAACACATAAATTAAATTACTAGAATCTTGAAAATTAAAATAAAGGGTCACATATAGATGACATTATTTGCCCTAACTATGGATTTATCTATTCATACTAACGACATAAAAATAACAAAAAGGAATAGAGTTCATCATGGGTTTTGAAATCTTGATGAATGAATAATTGGATTTTACACCAAGAATCTTCTCCTCAAATCCCAAAATCTTGAAAAATCTAACTTTTTGCTCTTTGATCTTGAATTTCTATATGTTTTTCTCTTTATAATTGTGTGTCCCATAAAATATAATATTGCAAACTATATATATTATAGTTTAATATAGCTCTAAAAAAGAGTTCTAATATATCTCCCATAAAGAATTTGAGTATAAATAAGAAACCAACAACAGTTTTTTACACTTTGGTCCTTCACATTAATTGTAATTCATTTCAAGTCCTTTTTATGTGCAGGACTGTCCTCAGCTTCAAGACTAGATTATTTTGGCTTTCAATGCCAATATTTTGCACAGTTTCAATCCACTTTTATCATAACTTGTCCATTTCGAGGTTTCTCCTAAATCAATATCAAATAAGTAAAATTAAGTATATTATCAATATAATCACTCCCAAAAGCTCACATTTGGTGGCTCAGATAAGTGTTAAAATACACTCAAATATTCTAAAATTTGAACATTTGTTCATTCTCGAATAAACCAAAGAAAGATTCAACTAAAGTATGCATATATACTCAACTCGAAATATCTTATCAATATTTTCCTCAAAATGAATGTCTAATTCTCAAAATTCAAACAGGTCAATCATCAATGAAACAAGAGAATAAACAATAACTTCAAAAACTCCAAATATCATAGATTCAGCTTTTGAGTATCTGTATGACAATCATTCTCAAGTCCGTCGGTACTACTTGAATCTAGTTATGCACCTCGACTCTCAAAGTACCCTTTTTTTTTTCTCCCAACAAAACCATATCTCATGTATCAATGTAATCTTTCTTCACTCGTATTGCTCTCTTGATTTTTCTATTTTTTTTTTCTTGAAAGTGAACTCAACATGTGAACTATGACTTACTTTCGTCATCAACTCAACCACTCTCCAATATATAATCAATGACCAAGACTTAGATGGACACGGACAATACTTATAGTTACTTTGTTATTGTCTCAACAAACTTTGCTGTGTTTCAATTTTCTTTTCTCCCTTCATCTCATTACACCAAAAATCACATTTTGTAGCGGTCAAAAAACGCTGCAAAAGGTCTTTTGCAACGTTTTAGCATGTGTTACGAATGTCGATGTTGCCGTTGAAGGAAGAGATAAAGCAATGTTTAAAAAACGTTGCGAAAATGTCTTTTAAAACTCAATTATATTAACCAATATCAACATTCATTTATTAAAATGTTGCAATAGATCCATTTAGCAATACTTAACTACCGAATATTGTCGTTTATGTGTTGCAAATGCTCATTTTTGACGTAGTGTCTATTTTTGTGTTCTTTCTGGTTTTTTAAGGTAGTTTTCACTAAACACTATAAACAATTTTTTTCCCTAGTAAGTTATCTTCTATACATTGGTAATGAGAAGAGCCAAAATTACTCAAGATTAACTTTATGCTACAATATAGTCTACTTTTTCCTACGTGACAAGGTTAGTACAATGCCTTTTGTTTTTTAGGCCAACAATAAGAATCGAAGAATGGTAAAGTGATGTTGTTCTTTGTTTTGGACGGATATAATCTCCCCCAAACTTATTTTAAACAGTTTTTTTTTAAATATATTTCTAATTGGGCTGATTAAGGTAATGAAGAAATACTATGATCTTAAAAGGCTAACTTAAACAACTAATCTCAAAATCACCAAAAGTGCAAAAAAAGAGTAATGCTGTTTGTACATAATCATTTATAGATTGAGGTATAGAAAAAGCGAAAAAAAAAAAAATAGTTTGGAAGAGAGATAAAGTGAAAGAAAGGAGAAAAAGAAATCAGTTAAATTTTAAATATAAATCATATTATCAACCGACACATAAATCTTTAAATGATTATGTACAAATAGCATTTCTCGCAATAAAAAAAAATGAATATGTGCTCAATTTGTTCAAAAGCCAAGTATAAAATAATAAAATTCATGTAATAATCCTAAATAGATATGAATAATATTATTCGAGTTAATTAGTTCACACAATCATGCAAAATAAAGATATAATTTTATTTCTAACTCATAATTAAATCTATTCCTACACTGTAATATGCAATCTTATTTTTATAAGCAATATATCAATCTAAAATTAAAAAGTTAAGGGTTAGAAAGATTAATTGCCTCTTTTTGACGTAAGAATACAAAGCTCCCAGCGAGGGCCACTATGCTATGGAAACAATTAGCACATATTCCATTCCATTTTCTAGTGATTATTTCCCGAGTGACTAATCCATACTACAAACTCGCAACTGAAATCGACATACATACTACAATCTTCATGCACAAAAGACGAAAGAAAAAGGGACAATCCAATACCACTTTAAAAGCCTTTTTAATAGATGAGCATTAAACCCTAGTTAGCACGAGACAATCCTCTCTAAGAAACTTGGCAAAATAGCTCCGTAACTTCGGAAGGAGTGTCTCCTCACATAGGAATTGTAGAAAAAACAAGTCAAACCCGATACCCTTTTAATCGGGTATTCGGGTTGGGAACGGGTAACAAGGGACCCACCCTGTTTAATCTTTATTTTTATTTTATTATTATCTTTTTTAAGAATTCAATGTTTTAAATAAAAAATTTCACGACATTTCATTAATTCTAATAGAAGATGACAATTAATATTATCTAAGGAATATGACAATCAATAAAATCCTTAGTTTAACAAATATATTTGAATAATTTAACTTTTAAAAATAAATTAATTAATTAAAAAACTAATAAATATATTATTGTCTCACTTTAATAAATGAGGCAATAGAATGAATTACCAATATTGAATTACTTAAAAAAAAAAAAAACACACACACAAGTAGTAAATGGGGCAAGGGCTTTGCCCCGCCTCTCTCTGCCTTAAATGGGTAATGGGACAGGAAATTACCAGACGGGCGGAGGGAGGTTGGCCCAACCCCGACCGGCCATGTTGCCATCTTTGGACCTCACAAAGGCGGTTGCAATGACCAGGCCGAGCTGTTGTTGAGTTGACTTATTGCTGGCCAGTGTTATTACCCTTTTTCTTTTTATAATTCAGTTCTCTAATCTCAATAGGTAAAGAAAAGAATGGAGTCAGTTAAATTTGTAGAGCACTATGTAGATTTACTTAATTTTATATCAATAGAAATACATATCCAAGCAGAAACAGAAGTGTTGTTTTCTTGAATAAATTGCATTAAACTATGCAATGCATGAACTCGATAGGATTAGGATCTCCTTCTACGATTCAAGAACAGTTTTAACCAACCATTGCCGTGTTCTTAAAAGAAATAATGTAAAAATGAATAACAGAAAAAGGTGTAGACACACAGTAATCCAAACTACTTTGCAAAAAGTTGCCTACGCCTACCCGGTTTAATTCTTGAACCAGCTGCGTTTCTCACAATTTCATCTACCAAGTCTTTAAAGATCAACCGCTCAACATCAAGGACAATACCTGAAATGTCATTGTCGAAATTTTTCCAGCTCTCTGATCTTTGCATCACATCATGGCACAATATGATTTTCAATTCATCGTCGTCATTATTAAATATGCATCGTGATTTTTTATCTTGAAGCTCATCAATCTCAGAACACAATTCTCTGAGAAGCCTTCTTGCATTCAAGTCCTTTCTGGCCATCTTGTGAGGTTTAAACCAGGGCTCGGCAAAGTTTTCAGCTAAAGCCAATTTTCCGACAAGAATTTCATTGGTAACATCAAATATTAGTTTCCGATGAATTTTCTCCTTGGTCATCGATCGAGTTGGTTTTTTGGAGCTACATTCTTCCTTTCGTAAAGTGCTTGCCTTCATTTGTTCCAAGACTAAAAATAACTCAGGATTGATAGGATGGCCTGACGGATGAAACTGGAAAATAGCCAAGCTTGAGCCAAGGCCCCTGAGAATGAGACCGGAAGCTAATAGAATCTCAGAAATATATCTGTGGTCGGGGTTGGTGTTCTCACAGAGAGAAGCAATGTAATCTATGCGTTCATCGTGGCTCGAGTTAAGCCTTCGGAGCTTCTGAACTAAGGTTTCAATGTTCTGCAGTTTCTTTCTACTGATTTCAGATGTAATACCAGTTCCGATGGAGTTAGGTACAATATCATCCGTTGAACTGCCTTGAACTTTGTTTAAATCCCTCAAGGAATCAATGGATTCGTCCCCTGTGAAATGAATGACAAACAATTATATGCATGCTAACAAAGAAAAACAGACCTTTTATTGCTCCTTTGCTTCCACAATTAGTCATCAAATGCTATTAAATGATCTAGAGCCTCTGAAAAAGCCACGTATTCTCATTTACAGGGTTTCACCCATCAACTATAAGATATAGAATTAGACGAGAAAATTTATACTAATTTTATAATTGATACTGAAGAATCAATAGCACTTTCGGCCTACTATTTTATAGTTTATTTGTTAGATCTCTGCAGACTCTACTTACATGGTCCGGGATAAGAAAAAAGTGAATTTTGATGTATAGGAGGAATAAAAATATGTTGTAAGAAAAGGCAGACTCGTGATCATATTCTCTAAGAATAAAAACTCATCTTGGAGTTGTACATCCTTATAGTATACATATGAATTAGTATATTGAGCAATTTGAGAGAAAAATTATCATATCCTCGTAAGCTTGTTCATTCTGTAACTCCACCACATCAGAGTTTAATTTTCACAAGAGAGCATTACCTATAAGAGTATCGCCTACAAGCTTTACAGGTGATGTTGAATCATCTGTATACACAGCATTGTCAAGAACAGAAACAGGGCTCGGGTACTCGGGAGATACATGAGCTAACGCTGCCGATTCTTCTTCGCTCACAGTAAGGGGAGATTTCTGAAATAAACCATGAAATATGTTACCATATGACGGAGTCTAAATAATTGAATATCGAATGTAGAAACACCTACCTTTTCTACATTACTAGGGGATCTTTCAGAACTAATGACTTTCACATTTTTGGTGTGCAATACAATGATCTCATTTGAATGAACAGAAATTTCATTCTCAGGGTAACGCAAATTCCTCGATTCACTGCTGACCTCACTCAGTTGGTCATCGCTTTGCTGCAAGCTGGGATGTTTAGGCCTGCGTCTTCCACATGAGGAATTGGACTCTCCTGGTTGCTTATTTGATTGTTTTGTCGATTTGCTCAAATTGAGAGGTGTGAGTGGTCGAGAACTTTTTTCCAGGTCCAGTTTCTTCTGTTGTATTCTTGGACTGCAAGACCCTAAACTCTTTCCTGGTCCCACAATGCTATCTTTGGACAAGTGATGTGATCTTTTTGAAGTTTGTGTAGTTCTTAGAGTTCTGCTGTCTGTTTTCACTTCGACAGAATTTAAAGCATTGTCTTGAGGACTAGTTTTAGAAATCTGATCTTTAGCTATTCTGCCACTCGTTAAACCCTTTCTGTCATCCACCAACTCACCATCTCGATAGTTGGGTAGACCAGATAAGCTATCAAGTGAAATAACTGAAGGAGAAGGTATATCAGATTTCTTAACAAGTTTTGCAGGTTTCATGATTACAATTGGAGATTCAAAATTTTTCAAGGATTTCCTGTTCATGGTTGGTGCAAGAAATTTATCAGATTGCGGCTTTTGGCTGCTTGCTGATATTGCATCATAGGCGGAACTTGTATATTTTTGCTCACGGTCATTATGACTGGTTAAACTTGAATCTTGTCCTATGTCTTGGGTTTCCAAAAGTCCCTTGGCCTGCATTGCCTCCAATGTCTGTTTATGAGCTCTAAGATCTTTTCCAGATTCTGTGAATTCAAGGTCTTTCGATCTTTTCTCTACCTCACTGAAAACAGAAGGAAAGGTGTTTGGAGTTTTTCCTGGACCTCTCGTACTTGTGGAGGCTGATTTTTTAGAACCTTTTTTTCCATCAATCCGCTTCCATGGTGCTGGTTCAATTGGAGATCGTGATATAGGTTTCGTTACTGTATCGGGATTTCTCCAACGTGGTGAAGTTGGCTCCTTCCTCAAGGTCATCAAGGATAGTTGGATTGATTTGTATAGATCTAATTTTTCACTTGACCTTGAAGAGTAAACAAAATCTTCATCTTGATAAATTCTACTTGAACCTGTGTTACTGTTTCTGGCTGAGCCAGCGTCTGGCAGCATTTCCAAACCCATCAGCTTTGCTACAACACTTGGAGGCCGTGCATGATTACGAGATGTTTGTTGTGAACTCTGAACCTTATCATCAAACTCACCACCATCTTTCTGCCAACTTCTTGCTGAAAACTTGGATTTTGAATCAGAATTCAAATTCTGCATGGAACCCTCTCTACTGTCCAATGAAAGTCTCGGAAGATCTTTAAACTTAATGGTAGATTTTGAAATGTCCCGCGATTCAAAGGGAACACAGTTTATCTCCCTCCCATCATAAGAAAACTGGGGGGCATCTTTTGAAATAGAAAACGATGACCCATTTTTTGCGTTATAGGATGATACTCTTAAAAGTTCTCTTGGTTCATTATGATTACAAGATGCTTCTCGAAGTTTAGAAAGAACTCTAAGAGATTCCTTCAGATCAGCTGGCAATTTTTTCTTTGTATCGAGGCCTGAGCCATGAGTATCATCACAGATTTTTGGTAGTGGCATTGGGGGGTCCCTGTACTTCAAAACAGGATCTGCTGCCTCCTCCATGGATTTAGCGTTAAATGATAAGCCCTGAACTTCCCTATACATGGAGTCCTTCACCACATCACAAAGATCAAGAGTATGTCTACCAAATTGCGAAGACGAAGATTGTGGGATCATTGATGGGTTCCTTGAAGGAGCTTCGGGGAAAAGTATTCGGTCATAAGATGGGGGTTCTAGTTGAGTAGTTCGATTGCAGTCAAGAGACGAGAAAGAAGATGAACGAGAAGAAGATGAGAATGAAGCCCTGGATGATTCTGTGGATACTCTCTGTCTTTCTCGAAAATTCTGGCTTGAACTGTTTTCCTACAATCACAAACATTCAAATTCTCAGCAGATAATGTCTCTAGACCACAAGTAAATTCACAGTGACAGTTGGAGATCTGTAATTGAGAAAATAGTAAAATGCCACTGCAATCATTTTGAGACTCCCATATGGAAAAGTGATATAACTTATAAGCATTCAACGTCTCGTCTAAAAGGATTCATTTAATGAACAGAATTGCAATTCATTCACATTTTCAACACATTTCACATGTTCAAGTATTTTGGCAGGAGCACATTCCCTACCAACTCTAATGGGCTATTTTGGCAGCCATAAAACTACTATCTCTTGCTGCTTGAAAATAGGCAATTTTCCTCGTGGTTTTTGAAACTCCACCCCCCCCAAACACAACCTGTTAACTAATCCAATGTTAATTTTTCCAATGAAACGACCATTGTATCCTGAATCCTCTATGAAAGAGAAAAGATTATGTGAAAGAGACTGTTTTAGGATACGATTCTTGCATTTTATCTAACAAAGTGATTATGTACAACACACTTGACAATATACAACTTGCACACATCAAATGTGTACAACACAACTGGGAAGTATGAGTTTCAGTCCCTAGTTGATAAAATAAGGGAAATAAAATTACCCTACTTATTCATTATTAAACTCACAATCCCCTTGTTCATTCTAACCAGATAATGTTCTATAGGGAAAAAGAGAAAAATAACATTAACATCATTAAATCAAGTCAAGGGAAGAAAGATAAGTTGCAAGATTTCGAAGGGTAAGTTGCTTATTGTTAATGAGGGAAGGGTAGGATGCAGGATTTCAGAATCATTTGACGGAACTGAGGGGCATAATTTGCATTTGCCACTATTAAGAAATAATTAAAGCAGTTATGATTTGTCATTTGTCAATCTTCACCATAAGCATTACAAAAATGGCACAACCAAGAGAGAGAAAATCAAGAGCTAAAATTTGAGCTTTTAAAGTTAATTTTATTCACAAAAGGCCTTGGCAAAACTGAACCTTCTCAAACTGACCCTGAAATCCTTAATGGAAAAGTGGATTCCAAGAGGTGGTATTTCCACATGAGTAGAAAAATAAAAGTAACAGTTCTTACCATCACAGATCTTTGATGCACATTATTAGTCTCTCTCTCCAAATTTACATTATTGAATTGGGAATTTCCTGTAAAAATAGAAAAATCAGTGGTACAGTCTCTGTGACAGGCAGGTATTTGAACAACTTGGCAAATAATAGTAATGTCAATTACATATGATTTAGAAAGTCTAAACACTGCATCATTCTTATATTGGTCATGTTCATGAACTCAACAGATGCTGTAAACTGGTTATAGAATTTCGAACTAAACACGTAATAAATCCTAAAAGATTGTAATCAAGAAACATTACTTCAATGAATATTTACCCAGAGGGAGCCTCTTTGGGATGTGATGTCCCATAAGAATATGATGGCGATTGAACATTTGAAATATGCCTGTCATACATCCTATTTGCTTTTGCAAATCAGGATTTTCATCTGTCAGCGAGTGTAAAAGGTTGGCAGCCATTTCTACTTCCCTCTCTTCAATCAAACAGTCCAAAACTCCCAAATGTCTATATTCCTTCTAGTATCTCTCCACCCTTGTCTTAGATTAGGAGCCCATCTTTGTATTCTTCTACCCTTTATAACATGACCAAACCAAAGGGCATAAAGCAGATTTTACCAATCCCAAATTCATGTAATATAATGTCAGTCATTTCAATCAGTAGAAAAGATCTTCAACTACAAGTCAAACTCAATCATTTATGCATCACTCAAGGGCTAAAAAACCTCAAAACTTGATAGTTCTATCTTTCCTATAACAATTATTCCTTCAAATATTCAGAGATTTGCCCAATTGTGCACTTTTCTTCATATTTCTAAGTAAAAACAAGAAAACGCAGTACACGATATCAATTCATTTAATCAAATCAAACGAATTTCAATGGGGTTTCACAGAACAAAACCAAGCAATATCGAACAAAAAGGGAAACCCAACAACCGCACATAATATTCAATAAATCAAGAAACCCGTACCAATGCAAAAAGGGGGAAATCATTGCAGATCCAAGAAAAAGATGTTTTACACTTTTGCAAGTAAATTGATTCCCTCAATAGAATGCCAAAAAGAAGACAGCCCAAAAGAGCTTGTATGGTTGTCACTGTGTCCATCAAAATTATGATAAAGAGCTTATTAGCCGTGAGGAGTTGGCAATTGCAATATTGTACAAGTTCTTTTTATTAAAATAAGTGGAAAATTGAGGTAGTGAGAGAAGAGGGCAGGTACATTTTCTCACACTTCGATGTGGGATATGTAACGTACCAAAGTTTCTCACAAATATTTGAGTGTTACAGAAAATTAAATTTTCGTAAAAACGATAAAATAATATTTTTTAAAATAAAAATAATTGAAATATTTATAAAGAAAACATAATTACAAATTAATAATTGTTTTAAGCAAATAAAACTGACTAATAATTTAAAGGGAAAAATGAACTTAATATTTTATCTTTTTTCAATCACATTTGACAGTTCGCTGCACCATCCCATCACAACTCCAATCGACTTGAATTGTAAAATTTTGTAAGAGTGAGTATTTAAAAAAAAACTAGTAAAATACATGCAGTTTTCATACACAATTATATACAATAAAATAACATTTCATATCACTATTCTCTTATGGAGTATATTGATGACCAAACGACACACACATCTTAGGTCATCTTAAATCCCATAAGATTTTTATCTCTTAATAAAGAATCCAAAGGTCAATTTACAATTCATGCATAAATTACTAAACATAAAAGCATAAGGAAACAAACTACTTATACAAAAGTATCTTACCTTGATTGATCAAAAGAGCCTTTGATAATAAAAATATACTTATAATTTACAACTATTTTATATGAAAACTGCTGTGTAAAATTCTTTGGTGGTGAATTGTGGGACAACTGCACACTATTTATAATTGAAATTCTCAATTGAGTTTGTATACAACTAGTATTTAAAACTAGGGCTGTAAGCAAAAACCGGAAAATCGAATCGAAACCGCATTTTAGAAACCATCGGTTTGGTGCCACGTGGACTCGTCAACGAAATGATTTTGAACTAAACCAAACCGGTCAAAAATGGTTTGGTTTAGGTTTGAGAATTTTAATTGCGATTTGAAACCAAACCGGACCGGCGAAAAAATATATAAAAATAAAAAAATAAAAATAATGATTTTTTTTAAAATTCATCCAAATATGTAAAATTCAATAGTTTTGTCATTTGTATGTATTTTTGTCAATTTATAATTTTCTATTACATATATATTATTATTACTAAATAATCCTAATTTATATCTAATAATCTCAAGACTAACATAGTCTATCAAAAACCATTTTCCTCTTTAGAATTCAAATTTCTACAATTGCTTCAATCTGCATTCTCAAATGGAGGTCAAATACTTGATTCCTTTAGGAGTTTATTAGGTGCAAGGATGATTGAGGTTTTGTATATACGAAAAGAATTGGTTGAGAATTAAAAATGAACATATAGTGCTGTGCCAATATTTAGATGAAGTGGAAGCATTTGATCATTCAATGAAAGTTGTGGCATATGATTTATATTTTCTATTATCATATTTTTAAAGATTCTTTTATCTATCTAGTATCCAATACTATGATGATATAACGAATGCATTTGTTTGACAATGGAGAATAATCATGTATCACAACAATTGGTGTTTGAGTATATGTGAGAAACTGAATTCGTAACAAAATACAACGGTAAGCTTGTGTAATTGTTATGTTTAGATATTATAAACAATTGATTTATTATTATGGTTGATTATTCTTTCTGTTTAATTAGTAGTTTTGTTTTTCAGATATGATGATCACGAGGTCTTGTTAAACATCATTATATTTTTTGGGCTTTATATTTAGTTTAATAAACTTGTATTATAACGTTATCGTAACGTCTTAGCCTAAAATGACAAACAAAAAACTATATTTTAGTTTATTGTGATTTCACTTTGATTTAGTTGATATTTAAATTTGTAATAGATATATTTAGTTTGTTTTAGATTTATTGCTAGTAAGATATAAATATATATTGAATTCAATGAATTAATGTCATAAAAGTAGACGGACAAAAAAATATACGGTGAAACCGACGGTTTAAAATCGGATCAAACCGTTAGGTTTAGGTTTGAGTTTTTTTTCAAACCGTTCAAAATGGTTTGGTTTAGGTTTGAGATTTTCTCAAACCGGTTTAAACGGTTTGGTTTGAAAATTTGTCAAAAATCGTAAAAACCGGACCGCTTACACCCCTACTTAAAACGATGTATATAAGGAATACTGATAAGAATTGAATTTCAAATAATAGAGTTACGATTACTTTTAAACTTTATCAAATTAAGATTACAATCAAACTATATCCAAATTATGAAAATATTATCATTATTAAAATCAACATTTATCACTCTATCAATACATAATTATTTAGTTCAAATAAGAAAGGAAATTAGGAATTTAAAACATATTTTATTTTAGTTCTCATTTTTTTTCAAAATATTAAAAATATACTATATAAAACAAATAAAATTTTATTTCTAAAATTTTCGGGGTTTTACTGGATAGGTACACGGGTGGGTCTCAAATGGTCTCCATGAACACGTGACTTTTGTAGCAACACATGGGAGAGATTAATTCATGAATTAAGCTGCTTGCACAAGCACACTTTTTATAGAACTTTTCAAAATGAATGTAATATTGGAACTACTCTTTTTGAGAGTTCGGCTTGTTCTGAAACACAAACAAATAATTGGGATAGACACTAGTGTATAATGCAATAGTTGATGTCATCCATGTCAACATCTGAATTATCATTATTATAATAACCATGCTATTTGTACAAAAAAATTTAACAAAAAGCCACATGGCGGCCCCTTATTGGAGGGGTGCCTGTGGCGGGCCCCCAATAGGGGAATGCCATGTGGCTTTTTATCAAAAAATTTGTCAAACTTTTATATACAATTAGATTTATTCTTTTATCAGTATCCACTTCTTCGCCTAGTTGTTTTATGTATTTTTTTTCATATAACACCACAAATGGTGACATATTTTTATTAATAATAGAAAATAAAATAGTAAAATCTTAGGAGGTGCTAACCTAACCTCCAGCTAAAGGAATAAAAGAAAACTTACCCATCTCGGAATGGTGAATACAAAGAAAAAAGGAAATGTATAATAAAACTAGAACTTGTGTTTTTCTTAGTTATGCTAATATTGTAACTTTTTCGATGCGATTATTTCATTATAATTTTAAAACTTGCACCTACCCATTCATATCTTATCCTCTTAAAGTCAAATACAAATCCCATCTTCCAATTGAATTTCCAAATAGAACTTCAATTAAAATTTGCTAAATAGAATTCGAATATGATTTCAAATATAATTTTTCTTAAGTTAAGAATTTAATTAGAATTCTCAATCATTTTCAAAATAAAATTAGGGCCACTCTAATTTTAACAGAAATCATTTGAGTTCACGCAATTACTGAAAACCAAATTTGAACCCCAATCTAAACCGTAATTTGTGTACGGGTTCAATTCTATCCATGAAATTTTTAAAAAAATCTTGAGCTGACAATATAAATTATCTTCTCAATATCTATCAAAATTAGAAGAATTATAATATGCCGTTAATTACATGCTTCATCACTTTCTTATTTCACTGCAAACGTGCTACCAAATAGTATTCAATATTTAACTTAATAGCATCTAATATGCAGCAAAATATGCAACAAAAAATAATCCAATATCTAGTAGGCATAAATACCAGATTACATTCTTAAAGAACAAATCAAAAACTAGAAATCAACAATAGAGAAGTACTAAATTCTACAAATGCTAAAAACAAAGTAAATTCATTCAACCGAAGAGAGCATAATAATCAAAATTGTCGGCTTTTCTTTCCATCCAATCATTTCATTTGCATCCCATTGAGTTATTCAGTGAGGGTGAATAAATTATAAAAAAAAAATTAAAAATTAAAATAAAAATAGACAAATTCAGTTCCAGAGTTGGGTATTTATAATTTTTGTTCAAGAATCAAGAACTATCCATGATCCGATCAATTCTTGATTTTGGTTCTTAGTCAATGTACCATAAGGTTTTTCCTTTTCAATCTAGTTCATGGACTAATTTCCCTCTCATCCTTGTAATAATTCTTCACCGAATTCGTCCACTTCATGAGTGTCTTCCTCTATTTGCACAGAAACAAATAGATTAGAAATTGATTTTTTTTTTTGGGAATCGGACCAAAATATCTAGTTCTGATTTGGTTCGTGTTGAATTGCCCACCCTTAGTCAAGATACCCTTTTTTCATTTTTCTCAAACTAATATTTAGAGTCGAACTCCTAGATATAACTATAGTTTCCAACTCTAACAAGAACTCAAAAGTAATGATGATTGCAACCCATCATCCAATGCTATCTTCATGGTGTTTAGCATATTTGTCCTTCAAATTCATTCATGTTTTCTATCACAGTACAGACAAATATCTTTATTTTTTAAGTTAATGGAACTAAGATATCTTCCTAAAATAATAATAATAGGAGATTTGCAAAATAAGAAAATATTAGGGGCCGTTTTCTGTGTTTCAGTTTTGTATTTTGAGTTTTGTGTTTTGAGTGTCTGTTTTGAAATTTTTGAAAATGCGTTCTTTTTGCCATTTTGAAAAACTGTTTCTAAAAACATAAAAATTGAAAACGCGTTTATTTTGAAATTTTGAGAATTTTTTTTAAATAATATTTTATTCAAAAAATCTGATTATTCAATAAATTTTAATAGTTTAATATTAATATAGTATTAAATAACATATATATTAACACCCCACTTCTTGATTGCAACATGATACCCTACTTCTTCAACATGAATTGCTCACCCTTAGTCAAGATACCCTTTTTTCATTTTTCTCAAACTAATATTTAGAGTCGAACTCCTAGATATAACTATAGTTTCCAACTCTAACAAGAACTCAAAAGTAATGATGCTTGCAACCCATCATCCAATGCTATCTTCATGGTGTTTAGCATATTTGTCCTTTAAATTCATTCATGTTTTCTATCACAGTACAGACAAATATCTTTATTTTTTAAGTTAATGGAACTAAGATATCTTCCTAAAATAATAATAATAGGAGATTTGCAGAATAAGAAAATATTACTTTCTCCCTTTTGTATTCTCCTATTGTTTTGACTGGAAAAACTTGGAATGTCTATTGCAACTTGCACATGTTGTAGGGTATATTTATATTTTTATGTTATTATAAAATGAGAGTGAAAAGGTTGAAAAATATGCCTCAATATTCTCAAATCTTGACTTTTTCTAGTTTATTGTAAACTATATATTCTCTGTCGGGTTGTACAGACTAATCAAGGAATTGATGATTAGGTACATGGTTTTTAGGAACAAGAAATTATTGGCAGCATACTAATTAACTAGCCGAAATAAGCAAAATCATTAATATCGTAGTTAGTACACAATACTAAATAGTCACTTTTAATTATCACTAGGTGCAAGCAACGTGCAATGCACGTTTACTTAATTTATATTTAATAGTTTTGTTTAAGAATTAATTTGTTATTAATAAAGATGTAATTTTTTTGGTTAATTAAATAATTAATGATGTAATGTTTATATAATTGATAAATAATTAAATAAAGTGATTTTCTCTGTCGTCTCCAACCCAAAATCACAAACATAAAACTTAAAGTTCATATGATGCACAATAATATTATACTATATTCTAAAAACAAATGACAAGAAAAAGATGCCCCCAAATGGAAATACATTTTGAACATCCAATGACATTACCATCTATCAGGCAAACTTCAGTTAGTTTTGTATTCTTATTTTTGTGTCTAGATGTCAAAAAAAATCACAATCATTATTTATTTTACCTGGCTTATATTGAGGAAGTACCTCTCTCTGAGTTTTTCACCTCCAAATACACATATGAAGTTTGTACAGCTTGCCATAGAACTATAGTCTATATAGGGTATGAGGGATCGCGAGGTATAATCTTCGTTCTCAGTAAGCTCACCTATTACACTGTGCTCGAGATGGAGGAATCTGAGGTGGACGGGAATTACAAGTGAGAAATGGGAGAAATAGGCTCTTTCCTTCCTCTTTGCCCTATTTTGAAACGGCTTCTATCTATTTTCTCCCGAACTGGGCTATTTTTTTATTTTCTATAAGGCTTCTGTGAAACAGTAGCCTGTAAGTCCAGCATTTCTCATGAATTGATTGCTGGATTTGAATGGATTAAATTGGATGTCTCCATATATTGCTTGTGCGAGAGAAAAAAATGATTATTACGCCCATGATTAATCCAACTAAGATGATGGGCAAGCACAGCCGCCCCCAACCTCCGGCCACTACAGTTCTTGGGGGCGTCGGCCATGAAAAGGGGGGAAGAGTTTCTCCATTAAGATTTTTCCAGTGTTTTGAAAATCGACCCGGTCATCAACCCGGAAAATGTGAAGGGTCAAGGGTCAAAAGGTTCAACCGTGGTTAAATCGGATGCAATAAATACATACAAAAATAATAAAATAATATATATTTTTTAAAATTTTCATATTAATAATTTAAAGTAAATATATTTTTACTAATTAGATTCATTATCATACAATTAGTCTCAATACTAAAAATTAAAAATCAATACGTTAAAATAGTTTACTTTGTTAAATTAAAATAATTTAAGCTTATAGAAAATGATAGCTAACATTAATATATTAACAATCAAGTATAATTTAAGTTAAATTTGAAAATTAAATAAATGAAAGAATGAAGGTGAATATTACAATTTAATTAGTTGTTATTAAAAATCAAATTAGCCAAACATACATTTGAAAATGATTTTGATGGGTATTTTAACATTTTTTGGTTATATATCAATATCCCACATTGGAAGTTTATAAAACTATTAGAGTTAAGAGCATATATAAAAGGCACAATCCGACATTGGAAATTTATGAAACATTTGGAGAGAAGTGCATCTATAAAATGAGCATGATATCCATTACTTCTCCATGGGCCTTAGAATTCTAAATAAATTTTGAAGCCCATTTACGAAGTTAAAAATTTTTAAACCAAAAAAAAAAAATTGAAAATCGGGACCGGTTTGACGGGTTTTAACCGATTTTGAAAATAATAAAAAATCGGACATGATTTAGCCCGATTTTGGGCCCCGTTCCCTATTTTTCCGGTCTAACCAGCTGGGCCGGGCCGGGCCGGGCTGGGTTTGACAACATTGGATTTTTCAGTCATAGAAGATTAAAGGGTTTTTTTTCGATTTTTGGGAGTTGAAGAGGCGGAGACTTCTTGTGTAAATTTGATATGTTAAGGTCCTTGGCTGCAATTTAAGGATTAGGGTTACATTTTAAGTTTTAGCCCCTAAGGTTTTAAATAAATTCAAGTTGGACCCTAAAGTTATAGGTTTTTCATTAAAACAAGAAATTACGTTAGTTTTTCCGTTAAAACAAGAAATTCCGTTAGTTTTTCCGTTAAACAAAGAAATTCTGTTTCATAGCCACTTTTTATATATAGAAAGATAATTAAGATAAATATGCCTTTTAACGTTATGAAAATTCGGGATTAGAACCAAGGACGAATCAGCAGGGTCCAGCTCCTAGCCCATTGAATTTTTTTTTTTTTTTTATGTAATTTTTTTTTTCTTGTGTAATTTTTTTTACGTATTAGTCCGACCTGTAATTCGGTTCTGAATCCGTCCCTGATAGAACAGTTTAAAAAAAAAATTTCCTGTGTAATTTTATTTTTTTACGTATTAGCCCGACCTGTAATTCGGTCATGGATCCATCCATGATAGAACAATATATTTTTAACTTTTGAAATTTACAAGAAAAAAAAAAGTGATTTGAAGAAACAATTTTTGTAAAATATCGTGAAAATCTCATTTTCATATTTTTGTAGAGTCTACTTGTATCATATTTCATTTTAATAATGCTCAGCTCGTAAGGCTAATATATACACACAAAAACACAATATGCACACTCAACTCTCTGCACCCTCGCTGCATATTTGAACGACGATTAACACCTTCGTCCGTCTTAAAAACTGACTAATTCAATTTTCTGCTGTCAAATACGCACTTAAAAATGTACTTTTAAGCACAACATCAAATATGTCCATATGCACAAGGATTTTCTGAACTTGTATTTGAAAAAGGTATAGCGATATGTTGAGAAAAAAAGATAACCACATGAATAAAGTGAAGGAATCTCATGTGATATTTGGCATATTAACACCGACCATTGCAATGCTATAGCCCATTTCACAAGAAAGCCCTTCATATATATTAACACCCCACTTCTTGATTGCAACATGATACCCAACTTCTTCAACATGACAAAAAATCATAAGCATATGATTTTAAGATTAATATCATTGAGGTGGGATAAACCATTCATAGCTTAAAATATTTACCCACAAAATCAAACAAATCTAAAGCCAACACACTGAAAACTATACACAAAAGGAGGACATTTCACATCAAGCTAGGACCCGAGAGGCTTAGGGCTCAATTTTCCCCATATTTCACCAAACAATTGACCGTCATTAAATGTGACATTACACTCACATTGATCTTACCTTCCTTTTGGCTTCTGTCTCGAAATCTATATCCCTTAAATCCCTGAGGGTAACCTAGAAAAAATATATTTTCTAGCTCCATGTTCAAGTTTTTCCTCACTTTGGGCCCTGTTTGAGTCAAATTAAAAAATTTATTTTCATTCTTCTACTTATTTTTAACCCCACATTTTTAAATAAATAATGACCTTATACTCTTCTGCACTTTCACACAACAATTTTATGATGTCTCGCACAAGCTTATTAAAGATATCCAAAGTATAATCCAAATCCTTTGAAAAATCAAATTTAAAGCAAAAAATCTTTCAAGTAAGAAGCTTATTTTGAATAAGGTCTACCAAATAAAGATTCTATTTTTTTTTTCTTTTTCGAAGTGCTTGTGTTGAATCAAATTTACCAACTTTTTTTCAAAACAATATTTGAAAGTTATAAATAAAGAAGTGCAAGCTAATTCATAGATCATTTCTTTTAATGTATACAAACCATTATGTACATGATGTAGCACAATTGATATAAAAAAGGATCGGATGAAGAAAACACATGGTTAGAGAGGGGGGTGGCGAAATACTGACTCGTTAGTTGGGTGCCGTGAGTAAATGATAGGTGAAATTTAAATTTCTTGTTCCAAAACATGACATTTCGTCTATGATTGTGTCCCTTGATTTAGTGTTGAACCTCTATAAATATGACCCGCAACTTCGTTTACAAAAGCATAACAATTTCAAAACCAAGTATTCAGAATTTCCAAAAATTTCATTATTCCTTTCTCTGGTTTTCATTGTGCTTTACTCAAATTTGCTAAAACACTTGATTAATTTACGGAAAACTATTTTCAAGGAGTCCTTAAAGCATCACATAAACCAAAAGGTAGCAAATATCACCTTTCGAATAATGTTTTTTCAATGTGTTCAATCCTCCATTTTTCACATATTTTGATATCCTCAATTTGTGTGTTTTTGGTCTTAGTTCTTGGATTCGTGCTTCAAATTGTGTTTGGTTTTTTGGTCTCCCACTTTTTAGATATTTATAAGGAGAGATTACCAATATCATAAACGATACCAAATAAACCAAAGCAACCGAGTCCACCACTCATCTAAAGCAAAAGAGGGTCCGTTTTAAAACTGTTTTCGAACTCAATAAAATAGTACTTCATCATTTTCTCACACGCCAATGTATCTAATCAATCATTTGCACATGAAAAAAAGTTAAAATCTTGTCGAATGTCTAGAACTGTGTATCTAAACGAAAACGAGAATGGAGGAACTAACCCGGAAGAGTTTTAATTATCGCTCGTGATGCTCCATTGTTGAAGAATAGTACTAGTAGAAGAAAAAGTCCATACAGCCCTCTGAACCAAGAATCTGTGGTCCTAGGTAGCTAAATTCACAAATCCTAGGTAGCTATAAGATTTTTTAATTAATTGGTAAGCTGTTTGTTTATTGTTGACATATAGAAGTAGAATATCGAATTAGATTAATGAATTCTATTAATAAATCATAGTCGTATACAATCTACCTATCAAGCATTATAAACAATGTGCTAAAAAGTGGTTTGTTATAAACAATAGAAATTATGTTAAAATATAATTAACTGTTGAATAATTAAAAAATGTTTCATCTAAGACAAAGATACAAAATTATTGAGACATTAATTTAAGTGCACATTACGTGCAGCAGTTACAACTCATTAAACTGCTAGAATCACGAGGTCAATTTGATAATTTTCTAAAATTGTATAGAGTAATGTGTGAGGGAGGAGAGAGAAATGTGCGGGAGAATTTTTTTGGATAGAAAAATTCCATGAGGAAAATAAGAATAATAGTACTTATTTTATAGCAGTGTTTTAAAATGCGTAATGCGTTGCGATGCGTCGAGGTCGAGAATCATAAGTTTAAGCGTGTCAATGCGAAAAATAGGCGTCATAATGCATTTCGTACTTTTAATATTATTTTAAGTATAATAAATAGATTTTTATATTAAAAAAATAATTTTTTTATATAAAAATAAACATACACATTTACTATTAAATATTACTTATATTGTTAATGAATTGGACACTAAGTAGAGGATTTTCTTGAGGTCTTGCACAATTAAACTCATTGATGAATCAATTCTAGACAAGCAAACTTTGATAATATATTAATATATCATAGATTGGACGTTTCTTGAAATTTGTAGGTGATGGGCCGAGTCTTTAAGTGTGGGATGTTAGGTTTGCTAAGGTTGGGCTTATTAGAAATTAGAATGTTATTGTTAGCAATCCATTAACTCTAAGGAGCGCCTAATCACGCCTAATCGCGCATTGTGCCGCCTATTCGCGCCTAATTGCATATTGTGCCGCCTATTCGCGTCTAGGCGGTCAACAAAAAAGTTTGACCGCATTTTACACGCATACCCCCAATTGGACGGGTTTTCTCGGCGCGTCGTGCCTAGGTGCGTGCATTTTCCCGCATGTTAGAACACTGTTTTATAGAGATGATCACCTATACATGTGATGGTAGACACTACCACAATATTAAATCAAGTTGGTGAACGGAAATAAGCATTTGAGTTTTTTAACAAATATAATTGTTTTGAATACTATTGGACTTCATCCGGGGATGGTTTCAAGATTGAACTACAAGTCGAGCTAATATGTACTAAAAAAATTAAATGGGTCGGTTCAGTCCCCCCCCCCCCCCCCACATATTTCCCCGACTTCATGAAATTCTATTAGTAGCTATTGGTATAATTTTTACAGTATATTTGATATAATTTAAATTTTACATTGATGAAAATTAATTGTTTTATAAAAATTATTCAAATAATTACTCTTTCAGTTCGATCCCAATTCGACCATGTTGAATTCAACATTGTACCTGTCTGTTTCGGTTCCTAGTCCATCTCAATTTTAAAAACATTACAACTTACGGTTAATATTGCAAACCGAGAGAGACCTGGAGAGAAAAAGAAACTTTTATTCAATTATGAAAAATGAAGAGTTTATACAATATAAATACTAAGAGTGATGCTTAGTGTACATAATTTGGGTTACATAATGGTCTCCATACACTCACATGAGGTGGGGTCCGTTCGAATATTTTATTCGAGCGGGCCCCACCTCATGTGAGTGTATGGACACCATTATGTAACCCAAATTATGTACAAGTAGAGTTATCCAAATACTAAACCCAAAGAAGTGAAAACTGGGCAGGAAATACAGAGAAAAATTCAAATAAGCTTGGAAACTATAAAACTAAAATATTACAAATAATGAAAATATCCTAAATCTAACTAAAAATAGAAAAAACGCTAAACTGACCCCTAAACAACGAAATTTGGCCCTAAAAGTCTGACATAATCAACTAACAAAAATATGCAGAATTGAAATATGCTTCTAGATTAGGGATGACAACGGGATGAGTCAGGATAGGGGCAACCTTCCCCTCCCTCGCCATTGGTGGGTAATTTTCTACCCCGTTACTCGTTTAAAGTGGGGTGGAGTAGTTTACTACCCGTTTAATTTTTTTAGTAATTCAATTTTTAATAATTCATTT
Organism: Fraxinus excelsior; assembly: GCA_019097785.1. Classification (NCBI taxonomy): domain Eukaryota; kingdom Viridiplantae; phylum Streptophyta; class Magnoliopsida; order Lamiales; family Oleaceae; genus Fraxinus; species Fraxinus excelsior. The sequence goes on along the minus strand of CM032637.1, from coordinate 30,641,497 downwards.
TATTGCCCCAATTCATCAAAGTGTGATAATAATATATTTGTTAATTTTTAATTAATTAATTTTAAAATTTAAATTACTCAAATACATTTGTAAACTAAGACTTTATTATTTGTCATATTTCTTATATAATCTTAGTTGTGTTGTCTATTAGAATGATTTGTTGAGTTTTTCATTACAAGTACAGAATTTTTAATAAAAAAAGGGATGGGACGGGGCCCCTGTTACCCATACCCGTCTTATACTCGATCTGGGGCGAAGTTTCCTGCCCTATCCCCTACCCCGCTACCCGGGTAATCCACGGGTATTGGGTTTACCTTTATTAACTTGCTACTCAAATTTGTACACAACTCTAAAAGTTTTTCTCCATTCATAGCCTGTCAATGTTGGAGAAGACCATAATAGCCATATATCTTTAATATAATTCTTTGACATAATGTTCCTCGTAAAATATCAGGGGACTATTTTAATAATCATCACCTATGACCGAATGTTTTTCAACCTCTAAATTGGAAGGAACAAAAAGATTTTGTTCATCCACTGGGGTGTCATAGACATCAACTAGTCTCAATCATGAATATCGATGTGCTCTGCTAATTAAAGCAATGTAGTCAAAAGAAAGAAATTATAAGAACAGATAACACAGTCAAATAGTGCTAATCCTTCGCGAGAGTAACAAATAGTTTACAAACAAGACTCCTTAATTCGCTGAATAATGTCGAGACTTGATTTTTGATCAACAAGTCATTGGACAATATGCTTTCGACGAACAAAATATATCTTTTCGGCTCAAGGCTCAGTCTTCAGTAGATTGTAGATAAAACAGTTAGTTTTGTTCCCGGGGTTTTGAATTCGGTTCATTGGTTGGACCACCTACTAAAGGCATTCTTGCAAAAGGGCACAAGTCGACCTTAACTAAAATCGTGATCCAATCCTTTTGCATCATGATAAGTTCATGTTTTGCACTTATTTGGGCTCTCATACTTGTTTATATTGATATATTGAGTAGATATCTACCTAATTTAGTGTAAATATGATTAAATGGAGGTAAAATCCCAATTTGGATGCAATTGGTGTGTAAAAGTTGAAATCATAGCCTAGTTGGAGTTGATTGTGATCAATTGATAATCAAACAGATTGCATTTGACCAATTGGAAGAATTAATGAAGCAATCGGTGATTCATAAGTTTCGGCGTCAAATTAAAGTGTTGGAAAGTTTAGGGACTAAATTACAAACTTTTCATAACTTGAGGCAAACCAATTTTGATTGATTATGAAGTTTCGAGGACCAATCTTGTAGGTATTGGAAGTTTCAACTTCAAAATTGAAGTTTCAACAATGGAAGTTGGATGAAACTTGAAAAAGGACCAAGGCTGCATGAAATATGTTCAATGGGGACCAACTTGAAGGAATCTAGAATAGAAAAAAAAATAAAGTCTTGAGATCGCATGTCTTATAAACATGCGATATAAATGAGTTAATCTCGATGACTTAACTTTTTGGTTTATACATTCGAAAAGGTTTGTACCATGCGATAACATGGTATACAAAACACAAATTCTCTTGTTTCTTATTTTGAATCAACCTCTTTTTGGAAACGAGTTTGGACAAAGATTTTAAGCTATTCTTGGGGGCATATAAATAAATATATTCATCCAATGATTAAAGGAGGCTTTTGAGGATTTATCATACCCAAATTATTCAAGCCAAATGAGGCTCTTAAGGTTAGAAATTCATGGATCTTTCAAGGTAGAGAACCAAGAAAGGTTTGATCCACAATTCACATATTCTTTTGAAACTTTGAGGAAGATTGTTAGAAAATGCATTCACATAGACTTTCATACAATAATTTCTTGGGTTGAACAACAAGAAGAAGAATGGGAGGTTGATCAAGGAGCCATTGAAGAGACTCAAAATGTTCATGAAAATATGTTTCGAATTTAAATCACCGCAAGTGCGCGGTTCGTTGACATGTAATAAAGTGGAAATTCAAGAATTTCGAGTATCGTTTCTACGAGGATTGATTTAACGTGATTATTATTATCTCGACCTTAACCAAATCTATTAAACTCAAGATGATTGTTTTTGTGATTTTTGATGAAGCTATGACTAACATGTAAATTAAACTAAAATTACGACTAAATGCAAGAGTGATGGTTAAATGCAAAAGTTGACGAAATTAATGTATGAAAAAGTGTACTAGGATCCCGAATCACCAAGCAAGTTCACTTTTAACTCCTATTTCACAATTTGACAACACGATGAATTGGTTGAAGAATCAATGCTTCTAACTTATTCAATAATCTCTTTCGAGTAGAATTGAGCATATTCTAGCATACCATTTGACTATATTTCTATAACAAATGCAATATACAAGAATGCATGACATTTTGTAAACACTTAGAGATTCACATAAAGCATAGCAGTATATTTCTATCCCCTATCGGACCTTACGATGATTTATACCTTATAGAATCTATTTCCCTTCTTTCGAATGCATAAAATAAATCACCCAAACTCATACAACTATTGCGCATATAATTGTAGAGACAAGAAAGTGTATATAAATCATTTAACATCCATCAAACGTGTTTAAATATCAAATTGCAAAATAGAAATTAAAAGTTGACAATACGAGGTTCATCGTTCACCTAGTACATAAAAAGTCTAGTCTAGCATGAATAAAATTAAAGAACAATAAAAATAATCAAGAGAAGACATCACCAAATAATTAGGATTTAAAGCTTGAATTTTGAATCTTGAAGTGAAACCCTTGTTCTCGCCTTTTTCCTTGCTCTTAATGGTGTTTTTCTCTCTAAGAATGTATAAAAACCTAGTCTAGGACGAGTTTAGGCTTTTATAGTTGCCCTAGAATCAATACCATAAGAGTTGTAGTTGGATAATGAAACTTAAGAATTTCTCGCCCAGAATACCCCTTGCTATAGCAAGGTATATTTTCATGCTGTAGCATGGGCAAAGTAAATGCTTCCTGAAAATTTCTGTTGAGGTCTGGACCTATAGCAAGGTGTATTTCCATGCTATAGCATGGAATAATTTTCGCTTTTAGTGCAACTTGGTCCCAAATCTTCTTTTCATTCCACTTTTGACTTTTCTTCCTTTTCCATCTTCTTCTAGTCATCCATAATATTGACAATTAGATCTTTAGCGAGGTTCCATGCTCGGTTCATCGTTTGGGTCAACTTATGAATAATTGCGATTTAGTCCCCGAACTTTCATTTCTTTCCATTTTGGTCATTTTCGCCTTTTTTCGCACACATTTCATTATTTCCATCAAAGTAAACCTACGAACACAATTCATATTGGATTAAGCCGTATTCAAGCATTTATATCAACAATTAATCATGTTTTGTCGCATAATTAAGTGCGCAAAACGCACTTATCAAATCCCCAAAACTTGAATTGGTGTATGTCCTCAAACAAGATGATGACCTTACTTTACGCAAAACATGGTTTAACAACCTGCCGTATCTCAGGATTAGAATTCAGTAATTAACCAATGAATAGTTTCCACAGTGTAAACTCAAATCAACCTCCACCTATCACATGCAGAACTTGATGTGTCTGTGTGTGCATACTCCCTTGATAAATATGAAGATAGTGGTGATGCAGATGATGGCAGAAAACTGAAGCTCAATTGTCATTGGCTGGAAGTGGATGTCACTTTCGCTCAAGAGGCATTTTTGTGATCTAACTAGATGATCGATGACATGAAATTATCAAAATTAAAGAAAGTAAACATAATTCCTAAGTTAATATCATAAATAAATAAAAATGAAAAGAACTATTGGGTTGCCTCCCAACAAGCGCTTGTTTATAGTCTATAGCTCGACTATATGACAGTGGATCATGGACACATAAAGAAGGCTTTTGATGCCCTGTCCATTTTTTTTCTTTTGGCTTTAATCCATTCTTCGATTTCCACGTCTTTTCCTTGCCATTTTCAACATAATAAGACTTGTCCATTCCACCCGACTCAACTTCAACTATGTAGATTTGTATCTCCTCGTCATGCTTAATCACAAAATCAATTTTTGGACAATCAATAAAGTTAGAAAAATGTGAATTTATTTCCTCCTTATTGATCACCTCATCCTCGTTTAACTCCAATGTGATTAAATTCTCACTTGTTTTTTGCTCTTTTTCAATTGTTGAACTCTCATCGACTGGAATAATTGGTCCGTAATCTAAATCCATAGGCAATGAAAAGTCGGTCCCAACGACCATTTCAAGTGGATTGTACCCCCCAATAACGAAATTCTTCCCAGTACATTCAATCTCCCAAAGGCAACTCGTCTTCATCCAACTTGACCAATTTTTCAAAATACTTTGCAATTACTGTTTCATGAAATAGAAGAGGACCATCTCCTACCAGGTTGAAGTCTTCATCCCAATTGTCAGGTATAAAATCACAAACGATCAGCATGTACCCTTCATGATTTTCGTCAATTGCTCGCTTCCAACACTTTAAATATTCTCTAAATATCATACGTTTCGGCGTGTTGAAACAAGCGTGCCATCGCAAACATTGTCTAGTACAATGCATCTCGTAGTAATTATAACAGCTTGGGTATCCTCCAAACATATCTTCATCTTTGTGTAGAGATCATCCATTGCAAAAGTTTCATTACCTTACCAAGTTAGAATCATGCAATTATCTAAAAAAGTATCAGGAGAGAGTGGAACCACGAGATAGATTATTAGAACGAGGTAAGCCAAAAATAAAAAAATAAAAAATAAAAAATAAAATAAAGTAAAATAAAAGAAAATAAGAAAAGAAACGAAAATTTCGAATTAGTGTCTAAATAACATCAAATTAATACTCAATCCCCGGCAACGGCGCCAAAAACTTGTTCACGAAAATATGTTTCGAATTTAAATCACCGCAAGTACACGGTTCGTTGACAAGTAATAAAGTGAAAATTCAAGAATTTCGAGTATCATTCCCACAAGGATTGATTTAACGTGATTATTATTATCTCGACCTTAACCAAATCTATTAAACTCAAGATGATTGTTTTTTGATTTTTGATGAAGCTATGACTAACATGTAAATTAAACTAAAATTACGACTAAATGCAAGAGTGATGGTTAAATGCAAAAGTTGACGAAATTAATGTATGAAAAAGTGTACTAGGATCCCGAATCACCAAGCAAGTTCACTTTTAACTCCTATTTCACAATTTGACAACACGATGAATTGGTTGAAGAATCAATGCTTCTAACTTATTCAATAATCTCTTTCGAGTAGAATTGCACATATTCTAGCATACCATTTGACTATATTTCTATGACAAATGGAATATACAAGAATGCATGACGTTTTGTAAACACTTAGAGATTCACATAAAGCATAGCAGTATATTTATATCCCCTATCGGACCTTACGATGATTTATACCTTGTAGAATCTATTTCCCTTCTTTCGAATGCATAAAATAAATCACCCAAACTCATACAACTATTGCGCATATAATTGTAGAGACAAGAAAGTGTATATAAATCATTTAACATCCATCAAACGTGTTTAAATATCAAATTGCAAAATAGAAATTAAAAGTTGACAATACGAGGTTCATCGTTCACCTAGTACATAAAAAGTCTAGTCTAGCATGAATAAAATTAAAGAACAATAAAAATAATCAAGAGAAGACATCACCAAAGAATTATGATTTAAAACTTGAATCTTGAATCTTGAAGTGAAACCCTTGTTCTTGCCTTTTTCCTTGCTCTTCAATGATTTTTTCTCTCTAAGAATGTATAAAAACCCAGTCTAGGACGAGTTTAGGCTTTTATAGTTGCCCTAGAATCATTACCATAAGAGTTGTAGTTGGATAAGGAAACTTAAGAATTTCTCGCCCAGAATACCCCTTGCTATAGCAATGTATATTTTCATGCTGTAACATGGGCAAAGTAAATGCTTCCTGAAAATTTCTGTTGAGGTCTGGGCTATAGCAAGGTGTATTTCCATGCTATAGCATGGAATAATTTTCGCTTCTAGTGCAACTTGGTCCCCAATCTTCTTTTCATTCAACTTTTGGCTTTTCTTCCTCTTCCATCTTCTTCTAGTCATCCATAATATTGACAATTAGATCTTTGGCGAGGTTCCATGCTCGGTTCATCGTTTGGGTCAACTTATGAATAATTGCGATTTAGTCCCCGAACTTTCATTTCCTTCCATTTTGGTCATTTTCGCCTTTTTTCGCACACATTTCATTATTTCCATCAAAGTAAACCTACAAACACAATTCATATCGGATTAAGCCGTATTCAAGCATTTATATCAACAATTAATCATGTTTTGTCGCATAATTAAGTGCGCAAAACGCACTTATCACAAAACTTTTAAGATTTCTTTCCCTCTTCTTTCCGATTTTTCATACAGTGTGATGTTGTATCAAATATTTTATGTTCTTGTAATTACTTTGATGATTGACTAATTGTGTAGGTGCTAGAAGTTTTGACATTTAATTTCAGATTTTGATATTTCGTTGTATATAATTGTTAAGAACTTTATGCTTTTCAATTAATTGAACACTTATCTTTTAATTTCTATTTGTATTCAAAAAAAAAAAAAAAAAACAAATATGAATTTGGAACGTAGTATCACTCATTATAAAGTACAATAGGAAATACATGTATACATCTATGCTTTGCACGATCCTTTTGAAGTTCTTGTAATTGAACGCATCTTTATATGTTCGCATCATTTATAGAGAGATATGTAGATCATATAGAGAGATTTTAAATGAATTAGGAACATTGATCTTCATATCTAAATATATTGTCTACTCACTTGCCTAAATCGTTGACCCTACCTAAACTAGCTTGAGTCAATTTGGATTTTTTTTTTTTTTTTATACCTTTTCAGTTGGTGTCAAGTAGATATATGAATAAATTTGGCCTGTCAGTTTAGGTTCTAGGTTGACTGCAATCAACCAAATCAACACAATTTTTTGTTAAAATTTAATCACTTAACTAAATTAAATCTTAAAAGCAAACCAAACGAATACAAACTATCAGAGACCTAAATTGAAGCCATTTTGTTTTTCTTTTGAGATTGTATATGTATAATTGCTGGCTTGGGTTTGGCTTAATTAGTTGAGATTTGAACTAAGTTTTATAAAAATCTGTGTGCTTCTATATTGAGTTTTGGTAATGTTGTGCTTCTATATTGAATTTTAGTAATGTAAAAAAATTGTTCTTTGGTTTGGGTCAAAGCCAAAATTGATTTAAGAATCAGTATGGTTAGGCATTTAACCTTAAGTGAGTTTTGGTTCCACGTTGTTGGGTTTTGATACCCAATAAATTCGAAGGATAATGTTAAAACGTTTGTTGGATTAATTGTATTGACACCACAATTTATCGGCTCGACCTAAGAACAAATTGGGACCACTAGAAGCAAGCATTAACTTGTGTTGCACGTGGTCCTTTCATTGGTTGGACAGCCCATACTTCCATTCAAGTGGTTGGCTCAAGCCCAATTTGTGTTTAGCCTATTTGTTATGAAGAATTCATGGATCGGGTTTTAACTATCACCAAATCAATTTTCAGGCCTTAAATTTAAAAATTGCAAAAATCAGATATTTATTTATTAATTAAATATATTAAAATCACAATTATAAAATTCATAAATTCATGGTCATGTATACCTACGTGTCACAACTTATTTATTGGTCACATTTTATCAAATTAATTGGTCACAAATTAATTTTCAATCACAAATCAGAAAATTTACAGGTCACAAATTATTTTACAGTCACAGATTAAGATTTTCATAGGTCACAAATCAAAAAATTAATGTTCACAGGCCACAAATCACAAATATTATGAATCACAACTTATTAGTTAGTCACAAATTATTAAATTATCGATCACAAATTAATAATTTTTTAGGTCGCATATAATTTCATGGTCACAAATTATTTTTTCATTGGTAACGTATTGTTTATTTGTCACAAATTAACCAATTTAATGGTCACAACCAATCAAATAATTGGTGACCACCACCAATACTTGCGACCTTCGGCAGCATCACCGCCTCCGGCCTGTCAGAACCACCGCCACTATCGTCGCCAGAACTACCACCACCTCACGACATATAGGAACATCGTACTCTCCATCCCTTCACCACCACCACATCCTTCTTCTCATCACCACAACCACCAACAAACCACCAATTCCACTACAAAATCACCACCACACAAAAAACCACCCCAACCGCCAGATCCACCACCATAGCTATCGCCACAAAATCGTCAAATCCACAACCAAAAACCCTGCCACCACACAAAAGACCGTTGATAAGTGTACTTTCTATACTTACTCTAGATCCTAAATGATGATATTTTACTACTCTTTGGATAAAATACTACATAATTTGTGTTATATTTTATTTTGTAGGGCACCCTCCCTTTGATTCGTCTCCTATTTTTTCTCAGGTTTTTGTTTTGGGTCAATCACGAAATACGACGCAGGGTTGTATTCTTTACTTAGGTCATTTTCAACATAATTTCCCTCGTAGTCAACTTCGGGTATGATTATGACGTTGTCCGGATTGGTATACATAACGTCTTCACGATTCACCCTCCACCTTTCCCTCATGCATTGGAGTAATAGATTGGGAGATGTCTGATAGTCGAAGGTCTCTTCAATTTCCTTGATAAACTGTCTCTAGTAAGGAGTAAGGGTTCCGTCAAGGTGATACACGATCTCATCTCTATGAAATTGATATCTATTCTCTCTTGCCCTTTGGTAAATCTTTTCCATGGCATCTAAGTGCTGCATTAAACCGTGGTTCGGGGTTTTCTTGTAATTCCTATGCAACCAAGTTAAATGATCGTGTCTCTTAGTTCGACTGGTTTGACCGTGTCCACTAACCATCTATCGTAAAGAAAGGAACATATTTACTTTTCTTTCTTTAACAGTTCGAGTGTCACTAAATAAAAAATTAAAGCAAATTTAAAGGATATTCAACACAATTATATAAATTATTTAAACACTTACAAAAATTCAAATATTGTAAGGAGTTTAATACATTACTTGAAACGGGGAATATCTTAAAATTATTTAAAATTAAATAAAATAATAAGAATTTGACTACATAAGAATTTTATTATTGAATCTTTTGCCACCATATACCATCTCCGTGCCGACCTCCTCAAATCGTCATTATCTGAAAGTAGAGACATAATAGAGTGAGAATAATTTTCAAAAAGCATGTGTGGATAATGAATCCATATATGCTTTTCTACAGAAAACTCATAGCTTGCATAGGGAGACACAAAAATTAGACCGGACTTAGGCATCGCTAAATTCTCGTGAGTACAGCTACTAAACTGCAGTCAAATATTAATAGAATATACGTGACATGGACCAAAACATAACATAGCCGTAGAAATGTTACATACATAAATATTAGCCACCGTAAACATAAAGCACAACTTACTTCTTCACTTGACAATTCAAAATGATAAAACGAGTTATTGTTGGAAAGAGATCCTTGAGCCGCGTGTGGGGTTGATTATTCACGTGTGATTGTATGATTGTACGAACATAAAAATGACGAGAGAAAGAAGTGGAGAGACAAAGTTATAGAGATAGAGAGGGAAAATGTGTAAATGATTGTTGAAAATAGTTTAGTGTTAGATTTGTCTCATATTTATCGGGTAAAGTTTTGACCATGTGTAAAAAAGTGAAAGTAAAGGCTAGATGTCAGGGATAGTAAATGCATAAATGGTGTATTGTCATTAAAATGATCAAATTAATACCTTTAATCATGTGGTCAAATCAATTAACTTGGCTTGAAATGTGGTGTGAATAATGCACGTTGTTAATGAATCATCCTTAATCCAGACTAATTAGCATACTTACATATGTTTTAAGCATTATTTAATCTAACTTTCAAAATAACTTTCCACTTAGGTCCTCAAGCTATTGGTCAATAACCAATAAGGTCATTAGACTAGGTCAATTATCAATAAAATCATTAAATTTTAATAATAGCACACTTAAGTCCTAAATTTAAATCTAACAACTAGTAGTAAAAATTTGGGATGTTACAAATGCACCCCAAAACATTCTTGTCTACCCATACCTATAAAGGACGTCTAGAGAGCCAGCGATGGACCATTGCTAGACATTCTTTAGGCTTATAACTTGATGCTGTATGTCCAGCACCCTGCCAAATGAAAACACACACTTTTATTTCTTTTTCTTCAAATCATTGTAAGAAATGAAACATTCAAACTTTTCTTGCCTTGACTGTTGCAAATGTAAGATCAAAGTCGTTCTTCTTGTACTTCTCTGTGTATCTACAAGGGGTAAAGTGGGTTGCAATTTTGAGAATAATACCAAGCAATATATATATAATAAATCACCAAGAACAAGAGACAAACCCCGCGACTTGGCCATTAACAAGCCAAGGTCTCCAATCGTCATCAATAGTCAGATTGAGAATGCGAATCCATTTTAAAGGACCCATATATGGTGCAGCCATGTCATGATCACCACTGGAAAGAAAAGAAGCATAATTAGACGACATATACCAACATATATATTTTGTTGATCGATTAGATTAAATTTTGAACAAATAAAGTCACGATTTCTATGTAAGACATAAACTTACTTGAATATCAAAGCATGGTATCCTTTCTTCATCAAAATTTTATGATATTCAAGAGCACTGTCTACATTTTGTTCATATGATATTCCATCATAGCACGTTCGCCACCTTTTTATTGTTCCCTGGTGATCAAATAACGAGGTTACTATAAACATTTTGATAATATATACTGTTTTTGTCGACAACTAACACTTACTAAATCTTTAACCCTTTTCGATTAGACGTACCTTTCTAATATAAAGAGCTTCTTGAACATTCGGATCATTTGCCCATTCATCAGATATTTCACTATCTTGATTCTGTACAAACGAAACCTATTCGTGAAAAACTATGCAGGAACGGCTAAGAAAAAAAAAGTTACCTTAAGTTTATTTTCTGCCAAAAAATAGATTTTTTAAAGTCCTTTCTTCAATGACAAAGTAAGTTGTGAAAAACAAATTTGTGTAGAGATATATACAAAGAGGATTAATTAAATTACATGACACCCTTGTTCTGCTGTTGGGAGGAGGAGATGATCAATTGAATTGTCTCTCGAAAATGTTTGATCCCATCGAAAATCGGGGAAAAGTTTTGTAGCTCCGTTTCCACATTTTGGATCCAAAATCTGAACTTGGTTTATATCACTTAAACACTGCAATGTTTAATTTTTACAACCATAATAAATGTTTAAGGAAATGAAAAATAAAATAAAATAAAATAAAATAAGATGCAAAATGTTACCTTTTGGATCTGTTGAAGGGCATTTGCACAATGCAAATTATTTGGATCACGATTGTAATACTTTCCAGCACAACTAGTTTTTGCTAACTGAAATTGTGTCAAGTAATAAGATAAGATGCAATATGCAGCCTTTTATCATCAAAATAACTGAATAAAAAAAGATTACCTCAAAATATTCATCGGATATAAGTGCCATACGATGAGCAAATGGAATTCGTGCATTAAAATCGATGTTTGTATCCGTTAGTCCATTGCCAATAATGTATCCCTGTTTCAATTTCAAAAGTACTCGACTATTAACATAAAATATGTATTTTCTAATATTCGCAAATAAATAAGAAGAAACTTGTATATTTTTGTGAGCTAATCAATACTTGGAAAGACATTTGTGGCTGAAGTCTTGCTTCGTTTCCTGCATTATAATCAAAACTAACAACTTAATCAAGCCTGGTAGGTGGATAAAAAAATTTGAAATAGAATCTTGTAAGTTTCATATATACTACCTCGTAATATTTCCGTGGCAACCATGGGAACAAGTTTGCCTCCATAGGATTCACCCGCAATATATAGACCATTTTTGATAAACATAGGATGATTCAATAACCACTGCATTGCATTATTATCAATATATTGTTATCTCACTAACCCGAAAAAGTGGGGGGGGGGGGGGGGGGGGGTAAATATAGATGTGAATGTGTAAGGACTACTAGTAAGTTCCACATAAAATCTCATTTCTATTGCCTCTATTAAGTAATGGCAAGCTACCTTCCTAAGAAACGTGAAAATGTCTTTTGCTGATTTGGTGTCCGAAGAAGAGTAACCTTGTGAAGTGTTTGCATATGAAAATCCGGTACCAACAGGCGCATCTATGAATATAACACTCGCAGCCTGAAAATTAATAATCATATTATAAAGGTAGAAAGTAATGGAAGTCATACATTTATGCCTTGAAAAATGCATGGAAAAAGTGATTTTTTTACCTTGGTCCATGAATTTGGATTTAGGATAATAGATGGTAAACTTCCATCAAAATTTTCAACATCAAAAGTATATGGACCTGTACACAAGCTCACCAATTGTTGTCAGAATAATAAAAAGTTATATTTTTGAAGTATACTTTGAGGTATCAAAAAAAATAATATTCAGTTAAAAAAAACCCCTCCAAGGTTAAAAATATAACTTTTACAAATAATTAAAGACAATTACACAAGGGTAAAACTGTAAAAGTGAGTGGGATTATGGAAAATTTCTCTTTTCAATATCTACTTGAGAATATAACCTAACCAAGCCCAAGCCTACATCCAAAATCAATATGCAAAAGTCCTCATCTCGTCCCTACCCTAACCCCAAAATCACTTATAGGTACTTTTACTATAGGTAAGAAAAATAATTAATAAATAATTTTTTAAATTATTCTTATTTTAAATATACTTGTACGTCACCAAACAGTGTATTAGAACAATCCTTCATAATTCACGTTAATTTATCCCCCCTAATAGTGTTACCCTAAATTGTATCTCGTCTAATCCAATATAATGTAACAAACTTGCTCTTCTAGTTTCTTTGAGTTCATACTAAAGGTATCAATTAAATTCATCTAAACTAAAGAACCATCAAATTCTAATCCAACATTTTTCTCACTCACTTATATGCTTCTTCACGCGCGCGCGCACATATATACATACTTATATTGTTCAAATAATAGAAGGCAAAACTTGAGCTCTGGGCCATTTTTTTGGATTGGATTTCTTGTTTCAGAAGATGCCATTTCATGCATGGTTGCGTCCCTTCGTTATTTACGTGTTTGTGCCTATAAATATGAACTGAAAATGATATGAAACATAGCATATGCGTCCTCAAATTAGTGTTTAAATGCATATCAAATTCAGAACTAAGTATTCAGAATTTATAAAAATTTCATTATTCCTTTCTCAGGTTTTCATTTTGCTGTTCTGATCAAACTGGGTAAAATGTCGATTAATCTACGAAAGCTATTTGCAAGGAGTCCTCAAAGAACCTCATAAACAAGTTAAAGCCTCCATTTTCTAGATTTTTTGATATCTTCATTTTTTGGCGTTTTGGTTAGTTCTTGGATTCATGCTTCAATTTGTTTTTGTTTTTTTCCATCTCCTACTAATCTTTCAAGATTTTCCAAAAAATTCACATATAGCTATGAGAAGAGATTACCAATATCATAAACGAGGCCAACTAAACCAGAGCAACCAGGTCCACCAGTCAACCAAAGCAAAAGAGGGTCCGTGTGAGGATTGTTTTGAGACTCAACGAAATAGTAGAATAGTTGCACTTCCTCGTTTTTTCCCACACCAATATATCTATCAATCATTTTAAACATGAAAACAAAGTTAGAATCAACCGTCTAGCACTACGTACAAAAAGGAATACAAAGAATGAAGGAACTAACCCGGTTTCAAGTTTGAACGGAAGAGTACCCGAATAGCCCGGAAGAGTTTTTATTATCGCTGCTGATGCTCCATTATTGAATAGTAGAAGTACAAGAAGTCCATACAACATTAACCAATTCATTATAATCAACACCAAGAAATCTAACTGCTGAATAATGTGTTTAGTCTGCCAACCCGTATTATGAATTTATAGAGGACAGAAAAGTAGACCTCAAATCAGTTAGTAATCAACTGGTAGCTTTATTCTGCGGGCAGACGTAGCTTTATCTGAAGATTATAAGGTAATTTAATAATTACCCAATTATGGTGCCGTAGACCTCCAGCGTTGGAGCAGCACACAATCTTGTTTTTCAAAGTTTAGATAACTTGCGTGGATCTTACGGGTCTACTTCCGCGTTTTAATTATATAATAGCAGCAAAGGTGACAATGAGCTTTATATTTTGAGATAAAATTTCAAATTTTAATAATGTATTAAACTAAGATGAGCCGTTTGATCAGATTAAAATTCAAACGAGCATACAAAATTTGATATTGATCTGTTTAAACGAGCCACCATCTTATCCGGTATAAGCGTTTGTTTGAGAATTTGAAGTGAAAAATGATTTTTTTTTTTGTTTTTTGTATGAATTCGGTTACGTTGATTTTAATAAATATAATCATTCTGTCCTTTTGACTTTTCAACCATTTGGTTTCTTGTGGTGGTAATGTTTCCTCCAATAACTGTTAAATCAAAGACAGATATACAAAATTAATGAGATATTCACGGAGAATTGGGGGCCAAATCTTTTATGTAGAATGATTAGTCGACATCAACTTTTCTTTTCCAGGAAGTACCAATTCTCCGTGCAATAAATTTAGGTTGGAAGCACTTTTAAAATTTGCATAATTCTAGTCATTTTCATTCAACCATCACCACAATTGAAATGAACACGTAGAGAAATTTAGGTTTTCCATGTCCTTTGCTATTCTATTTCATTATTCGACGGACATTTTCGCGCACACGTAGAGAAATTTAGGTTCTCCATGTGCTTTGCTATTCTATTTCATTATTCGACGGACATTTTCGCGCATACGTAGAGAAATTATTTTGTGTGGACGAAAACATTTGACAAGTTAGTGCTGTTGTATTAAATGTAAAATTCTATAAAAAAAAAAAAAAAAAAAAAAAAAAAAAGGAAAAACTGATGGAACTTTCTTCCATTTTTTTGTCAAAAAAGGAGGTAGGTGGACTTTGTATTCTAATTCCAATTCCTCCACCCCCCCCCCCCCCCCCCCCCCCCCCCAAAAAAAAAAAAAAAACTAGCCAACGACTATACCATCCATTAATTCAAGGACGGGCGATGGATTATTTCAATTTGGTTATTAAAATATATCGTGTACACATTTACGTTCATATACATGTACTAGAATTTTAGAAGTTTATGTACAAAAAGGATTTTGAATAATTTATGCATTTAATTTATTTTCTTATTGTTAGAACAAATATGATTTACAAAACTTTAAGCTTTCAGTTATTTAATTTTATTAATATTTAATTCGAGAGATGATTCATTAACTATAATATATATATAATTACTATTTCTTATTAAAATTTAATTCCTATAATTATGTTTATGTTTTAACTCATAATATTATTATTTGTATTATTCATATAATTATATCATTTATCAATGAGGTGGCAAATATATAAATTAAATTGTGTATATTTACCAAAAAGATTGAAGAAATTGAAGAACACATCTATTTAAAATCTCTCTCTCTCTCTCTCTGGTGCTCATAAAGAGTCTAATTACAAATCTTGTTAGAGACAGGAATCGAACCCTCACACTGCGACAATCAGCTCAGTTAAGACTATCTCACTCATGTCTTTTGTACTATTGAGCTATGTCCTGGAGGGCTATATATATATATATATATAAAAGATGAAGGCTTGCTCAACCTCTCTCTATGATTGTGTATATTGAAAGAGAACTGATATAATTATACAAAGGAAAAGCAGAAAAAACTACGTGCTCAGTTAAATGTCAAAATTCATGTAGTAAAACACGAAAAAAAAGAGAGTAAAAAATATACTAATTAAATGTGATTTGGTTAGTTGCCGACGACCGTGGAAAATGGAGAATCACTTCAATAATCTAAAATTGAAGTACAAGAATTTTCTCCCATCTCATCTCATCTCTTTTTATTATTATTTTTTTTTTTTATTTTAACAAAAATCGGTTGGCTAAGAAGAGTAAGGTTTATCTCCCCATTCAAAAACCATGATAAAAATTGAGTACAATAAATTAGAATAGGCAAATGGTTTTAGCAGAGTTCAACAAGGAAAAAAATGCTGTTCTTGGGTTTGACAGTTTCAGCCATTTTTTTTAAAGCTTTCGTCCACAAAAAATAATTTCTTTGCGTGTACGTGAACAAGGTCTTCCAATGACGAAATAGAATAGCAAAGCACGTGGAAAATCATGTTCATTTCAATTCTGGAGATGGTTCAATGAAAATGACTGGGAAAAATTTGTTTACGGAATTGAAGTTCTAAAACTGCTTCCAACCTAAATTTAATGCACCGAGAATTGCTATTATACAATTAATTAGTAGAAGTAGACCCGTAAGATCCACGCAACTTGTTTAAACATGACTTCTATGACGATGATGTTAAGTCATTATTTATCAGCCGACATCTACGAATGTTGAAGTGAAACAACGACATCACAATTGTAACGACCTAAACCCATAACATATTTGGACAATTTGAAGTAGCCTAATTTAATTAGAGGCCTGACCCATAATTCTTGGATGACTTTTGATTGGTAGCCCATTTATTCGTTACCTATTAACTCTTGGGCCTAACTACGATTTAACCTAAAGCCCACCTCTGGCTCCCCTTTTTTGTGTTGGCAGTGTTACTGGTTGCATCATTTGCTTTGCGCTTCATGTGCAGTGTGTTCGTGTCTCTCTTTTATCTCTTAGCCTTTTATGGCTATTGTGTGACTGCAATAACCCTTACCCGTGTCCTACTCTACACTATTTAAAATGCTGATTACTTTTTTTTACCATTAAACACAGTTTTAATTCTCATTTTTATTTTTATTTTTATTATTCTAGGAGAAAATCCTTCTCTTTATAATCAGGCATTAAATGTCCGAAATCATAATTGTCAACTTTTGGAAATTTTGTCGGCCTCTTTCTGTAGTGTTTACATTACCCAACTCAAGAAACAGACATAATTAATAAGAAAAATAAGAATATAATTATGATTATTCTTTTTTTTCCTAAACCCTTGTTTTGTGTTCTTTTCCGAATAATATCGCCCAAAATAAGTAATTCTTTTTAACTTATAAGTGAATGTTCAGAAACAAAAATAAAACGACATCTTCTGAGTGTAAAATTTTAGAGGTGAGGCGATTAAATATAGTAACGAGTTTCCATTATTCCAAAGGAAACTCACAGGAAAATACCCATATAGATGTAGTAATTTCAAACACAGTATAGACAGTTTCATTAATATGAACACGAGAGGGGACCCATGCTTGCACAGAAACTTCATAGTACATACACCAATCTCGTTATAAATTCCCACCAAAAATCTTCTATTTTGTAGCCAAACAATTCTTATACATTTCTACTGAATCTTGTTCAAGAAAATGATGAAGGGAGAAAGAAGGGGTTTGATTATGTTTAAGCACTTAATCAAAAAACTGCAGATTCTACTTAAAAATCTTTCTCCCCTGGTTTCCAGATCTCAATGCTGTTGAGTTTGAAGAAGTGGAAGACAGTGGGACAGTACCTTAAAGTTTGACATTGATTTTGTATATACTTTAAAAGATGTTAGATACATCCTGAATTTTCTAGAAATTTAAAATTGGAAATTGAATTTTAAAACTGGTTAAGGGTACACTTGTCTCTATTAAGGGAATCAAGAAAAAAATAATTTATATCATTACTGGCGAAGTGATAAGAGGTTCAGATTTCCATATCTCTTCTGCTAAGGCTAATCACACACATAAATAACACAATAGACTTGCACATGTGGGTATTAATGAGATTAGACTTCTTAATGAAAAATGTGCATTTGAAAATGACTGTCTAATTTATTTTTTTGTGACCATTGTGTGCTTGATAAATACCATAGAACATTAGAACTTCCTTCTCCACAAAACTAAAGACATGCTTGAATATGTTCATTCGGATTTGTGGGGTCCCTTTAGCGGTCCCACCACAGGGGGAAATAGGTACTTCTTATCTATCATGGATGATTACACTAGAAAAGTGTGAGTTTATCTTTTAAAAGATAAATATGATACTTTTCATAGTTTTAATAATTGAAAAAGATAAGTTGAAAACCAAACTGATAAGAAGATCAAGTTTTTTAGAACTGATAATGGTCTAGAGCTTTGTAACACTGAATTTGACAATTTATGCAAAGAGAATGTGATAACAAGATTTAAAACTATTCCTTCACTCCCCAAGAAAATGAGGTAGCGAAAAGGATAAATAGAACTATACTTGATAAAGTGCATTGCATGATATTAAGTTCTAGTGTCCAAATTTTTTTGGGGAGAAGCTGCTATTACTGCTTGTTATTTGATTATTTTGACTCCATTCGCTGCATTGAATGGTGATACTCCGTATAAAAAATGGCTTGGTAAACCAACTAATTATTCTATGCTTAAACTTTTGGATGTGCTGCTTTTTCTCATCAGAGTGAGGAAAAACTTGAACATAGAGTTAGAAAGTTTGTTTTCCTAGGTTACCCTGAGAGTGTCAATGGTTACAGGCTGTGGGATAGAAGCCAAAAAGGTGTTAAGATAATTGTGAGTAGAGATGTTACATTCAATGAGAGCGAAATGTCGTGCCTTAAAATTGAATTTAAATCTGTGAGCGAAGAAAAACAAGGTGAAAAGAGAGAGTTTTGATGAATGTACGGAATTTTGCAGCCAGAGGTCTTACAGAAAACTCACATGAATGTGGATCTCACCTAATTTAAATATTATTAAAAAAATGGACCCTACATGTTTCTCTCTTTCCTATATTCTTTCATTTCTGTATGGCAAGGAATGCTTAGAGAGAAATCAGTTGACGGTGGAGTTAAAAAAACTTAGCACATCTGTCCCTATTACACAGAGTGAGGTGGATATTCAAGATCAATAACCTGATATGGAGAATATAGAGGAAGTAATGATAGAATAACATCTTGAAGAATATCATATTATAATTTAGCTAGGGATAAAGAGAGAAGACACTCTAAAGCACCTATAAGATTTGGACTTGAGTCTGAATTAGCCTTTACTCATGCAAGTTATGAGAAGTTAGCTGATAGAGAGCCAAAAACCTTTGAGAAGACGATGAAAAGTGAACAATTTGAAGAGTGATTTAAGGCTAGTGGAGTTCCTTAGAAAATAATCAAACTTGGGAGTTAGTACCTAGACCTGAGAATAAATCTAATGTTGATTGTAAGTGGGTATTTAAGGTTAAGGAGGGTATTAGCGTATCTGAACCTTTAAGATTTAAGACTAGGTTAGTGGCCAATGGGTACACTCAGAAAGAGATGTTTGATTATAACAAGATTTTTTCACCTGTTGTTAAGTATATCACTATTAAAGTCATACTTGCATTAATTTCACATTTTGACTTGGGACTTGAACAATAATGCATGGTGAATTTGATGAGCAAATTTTTATGAATCAACCAAAAGGTTTTGAAGATAAACTAAAGCTTGATCGTGCGTGCTTCTTGAAAATATCTTTATATGGTTTAAAACAATCACCTAGATAGTGATACAAAACATTTGACTCTTTTGTATTATCTATAGGGTTTTAACGGAGTAAGTTTGATCATTGCCTATATTTCCAACAGAATGGTACTAATAATAACTATGTGTTCTTATTACTATATGTGGTTAATATGCTCTTAGTTCGTTCATCACCTAAGTAGATAAGTAATATAAAAACAAATTTGAATGGTGAAATTGACATAAAGATATAGGAAATGCTAAAAGAATCTTAGGTATAGAAATTGAAAGAGACGTTTTAAATTCTGTTTTGTTTTTGCATCAGTCCTCTTATGTTTCAAGGGTGTTGAAAAAATTTGGCATATATGATTGCAAACCCGTTACATTAACTTGAGCTAATCATTTTGCACTATCTAAATATCAGACTCCCAATAATGAAAAAGAAATAGAATACATGAGTATAATTTCATACTCAAATGTGATTGATTCTATTATGTATTTGATGGTCTGCACTAGACCATATTTAACTTTGTTGTTAGCACTCTTAATAGATACATATTTAATATTGGTCTTGAGTATTGGAAAGTCTTGAAATGGATGTTAAGGTACTTAAAGGGAACTCATTGTGTAGGTCTAATGTTTGTTGTTAATAAAGAAGATGTGAAATTGAAGGGTCTTATAGATGTTGACTATGCTGGGGATATAGATAATAGAAAATCTATATCTTCTTATGTGTTTACTTTGTTAACTTTTGTGTTAGTTGGAAATCACAGTTACGACACATGTGCACTTTCTACGACAAAATCTGAATACATTGCTACCACTGAAATTATTAAAGAAGCTTTATGTCTTAGAGTCTACTTCATGAACTTTGTATTTTAAATGATTATGTGGTAGCATATTTTGATAGTCAATCTTCTATACTTTTATGCAAAAATCCTGTTTTTCACAAACACACCAATACACATTGATGTTAGACTACATTTCATTAAAGATATTGTGTCACAAGAAGTTGTAATACTTGAAAAAATACATACACAATACAATCCTTCAGACATAGGCACTAAGGTGCTATCGGTGGTGAAGTTTAGAAGTTGCATAGATCTTCTAAATATCGGTGAAGGTAAATAATTTCCAATTTTACCGGTTTTCCTTTCCTAATTTATTACTTATGTGTAAAAATTTCTCATATATACTCATTTTTAACCACACATTTACACAATAAAATATTTTACGTGTGAACCCAAAATTTTTCCCTATTTTTTAATAATATATTCTCCAAAAAATTCACTATAGAAGGTGAAATTTGAGCTCTGGGTCATTTTTTTTTTTTTTTTTGGAAAGACATTAGTTTGACTAATGAATTTTTTGTAAGGTATTTGTTATTCTGGCGAAGGATTAGCACTATTTGACTGTTTTATCTGTTCTTATAATTTCTTTTTTCTGACTACATCGTTTTAATTGGCAGAACACAACGATATTCATGATTGAGACTGGTTGATGTCTATGAAGCCCCAGTGGATGAAGTAAATGAAAAATATCTTTTTGTTCTTTTCAATTTAGAGGTTTAAAAACATTCGGACTTAGGTGATAATTATTAAAATAGTCCCCTGATATTTTACATTGGTAAAAAGTTATTTTTTTAGTAGTGTACTCAATCAAGTCAACTCCCTATATCTTTATATGAATCGGGGTAAGTCTTCAAGGGCGTTCAATCACCAAATAATTCAATTAAGGATCTTAAAATTAGCAAAAAGTGTATCTCTACTTTCTACCCAAATATTTTCGATTGTTACACGATGGTCTAAACAAACAACTCACATCTTGGCCGTTTATTGTCACAAATAAATGAAATAGTGGCCAATCATTTAAAAGTTTGAGGAATAGAAGTAAAAAAAAATACCACAACAATAATTGTAGATGAAAACATGATAATTTAAAGGAAAGTGCTACATGTACTACATGTATTACTACATGGTTTACTTAAGGGCCAAGTGGCGCCCCTCCAATAGGGGGTGCCACTTGGCCTTAAGTAAATCATGTAGTACTATTTTGTAGTACAAATAGAATAACCCTAATTTAAAATAGAACCGAGCTACTGTGCAAGGTCGGTAAAAGACCTAGCACAGCAATGTGAGAGGTGGTGGGTGGGTATTTTAACATTTTTGGGGGATTTTTTTAATGAGGTGGGTCCTTGCGAGATAATCTATACAAAATCTGTGATCCAAAACCTGGTAGAGTAGATAAATTCTTTAAAATAAGGTTCAAAACTAAGTTAGAATCGTTCATTTCAACTTTTGATTTAATTACAAATCATGGTGGAACAAAAATACAAAAGGTTTTCAAAGTACATCACAAAATGGGAAAAGATCTTCTTGCATCGAGAATCCGACTTCTTGTATCTTGAAACCCTAAGGGGCCGTTCTCTTCGTGTTTCAGTTTTGTGTTTTGAGTTTTGAATTCATTTTGTGTTTTCTGTTTTGAGTGTCTGTTTTGGAATTGCTGAAAACTTGTTCTCTTTGTCATTCTGAAAAATTGTTTTTCAAAATAGAAAACTTGAAAACGCGTTTACTTTGAAATTTTGATAATCTTTTTCGATAATATTTTATTCAATAAATCTTATTATTCAATAAATTTAATAGTTTAATATTAATGGATTGAAGAAAAAATTAATGAGGTAACATTGCTAAAATTCTCTCGTCTAATTCAAATGCTTTGTCTTATTTCTGTGTCCAAAACAATAAAAAAAATGCATACGTTATGTTCATCACATTCTTCATACAAAGATAACAAATTTTCCGAACTATTTTGATTTCAGACAAAGAAACCATTTTTCACTCTCATGTGCAACTTAAACTAAAAAAAATGGTAACATAACAAGCAAAATAGAGTATTTTACAAATAAGTAACAACCATTACAATGAATTCAACGAATTAACAAAATTTATAAAACTTTTTTACATGAATAAACAAAAGAATTGCCAAATGTTCTAATTTAAAAAGGAATAAATATGCAGCATTTGATCATTTGTACAAGTAAATCAACGTTAGATATCTACTTTGACCCTTTGAACATGAGCAGCCATGACCTGCAGCTATTATTCCAACTATTGAATCCTTACTGCCAGCTTTTTCCCTCTCATTTTGAGAGTTTCCATCAATGTCAAAATGCAAAAGTTCTGGATGGTCGACAAGATATCTGAAGTAGGCATGAAGATGATTGTCAGGCATCAAGAACCCAAAGGTTGGATTATCTCCTTGTTTCACCCGCAGAACAATCTCTGACTGCCCGCCATGCCTGCCGACAAACATGGCGGTCCTTGCAATTATCTGATGTAGCTTTTCTGTTGGAGGCTGGAAAAAGAGGCACAAAGCAAGAAAGAAAGAGAACTCCATAAAAAATGAGAATCTCAGAACTTCTCAACATTATGTCAAGGTTAAAATTTGCAAAACATTAATTAAGACAATAATTAATACATTACAACATAAGATACATAGATACCTAAAGTCATACAAAGATACAACTGAGTTAATTAACTATCGGGTAAATGGCAACTAACTTAGAAGCTAATAGTAAAAGAAATGACAATGGAAAAATGAAATAAACTACATTAGAGCATTTGTCCAAAAACATTCCCCGATAAATTTTTTAAAAATGACTCCAATGGAAATACAAAACCAAAAACAGGTGGGTTAGACAATCACATGCATATCATCTATATTTCAGAAGCATCGCACATAAATTGGTCTAATTCCAACAATTATCTAATGACAGATCACAATACCTGTAAACCATGTTCTTCAGCATGATACTTGTTATCTCCGTCAAGAAGTAAGGACTATGATATAAAGTTTGAAGGAGAGAATTCATGTAACAAGTTGCTCCTTGGTTCTTAAATCCCACATAACCAGTCTCCTTCTTCGAGTCATGATAAGTGCGGGTTTTCGCACTTATTCGGACCATTAAATTTAGATATTTGTGAGTTTTCATTGGCAATTTAATACTTAATTTAGTTATTTTTATTGTGTAGGTGAAAACCCGAGTTTGAATGATGATTAGAAGGAATTTATGCGAGTAATGAGCAAAAAGGACCAAAGATGCAAAAATTTCAAAGTTTGGGGACCAAAATTATCACCTTTTGATAGTTGGAGGACCGGACGTGCAATATCTTGAAAATTTGCTCCAAAATCGGCACTAACAGTGTTTTGGCAGAGTGTGTGACGTCGGGACACCACTGTAGCATTTTTGGGCATTTTCGGGCATTTTCAAAAGGCTAGGGACCGATTTTAGTATCTATTACAAAGTTGGGGACTTGGACTGCAATTATTCCTTAGGTTTTGAATTAAACACTCATTTCAGCCCCTGTTTTGACGTCCAGCAGAGAGGAAACGTCCAGCAGCTGCGTCCTTCAATATCTCTTCATTTTTCAATCCTTTTCTTTTCTTTTCTCTTTTCTTCTTTTATCTTAATTTCTTTTGGTATTCTTGAAAAAAGATTCAAGCAAGTGTTGATGGAATAGCTTGGAGAAGAAGACCATTGATATTCTCTTTATCACTAAGTTTTTCTTTTCCCTAATTTATTTTCCATTAATGAGTTGTAAGAATTTATTTGTTATTTTTGAGTATTTAATGAGTAACTAAATATATTTGTGATTGAGGGTGATTCCAACCCGAGTTATGATTTTTAATTAATTTGTGCATTATAGTTCTCTTGATTAATGTGTTCAATCCATTGATTTAAATGTTGATTTTGTTATACTTGATTGTTTAGGTGTACAACTAAATGATTGTGTTGTTTCAATGAATGCTATTTTGGAATTTATAGTACGTGATCGCTATTTATTCTAAAACCTTGTGGCAATTACACTCCAATGGATTATGAGGAATTTTCTATTGAATGTATGTGGATTAATACTTAAGTAAGTAAACCGAGTTTGTGAGTTTGCCCTTAATTCAATTCATCTCTTTTGTCGTAATGCATTTGTTAAATTAAATCTAGAGAACTTATTCTAGGTTGTTTAATGAATAGGGTTGAGTAAAGAGCTTGTTTT
Organism: Fraxinus excelsior; assembly: GCA_019097785.1. Lineage (NCBI taxonomy): Eukaryota > Viridiplantae > Streptophyta > Magnoliopsida > Lamiales > Oleaceae > Fraxinus > Fraxinus excelsior. The sequence goes on along the minus strand of CM032637.1, from coordinate 30,616,939 downwards.
ATTCAACTAATATGTAAGAAGAGATTGAGATAATTGAGCTTGTAATTATTCTCGAATTGTTGTTAATCTAGAGAATGAAAATCTATTGTGGTAATTGATGTGAAAATCATTCTCGTGGTAACGAAACACCCCCCAATCACATCTTCACATCTTTGATTTAAAAAACTACTTTGTTTATTTCATAATTCAAGTCTTTTCCGTTTTGAATTTATTGCTTTCGTTAGTTTAACAAACCAAAAATCCCCCTCATTTAATTAATGTCATATTTTACTTTTGATTTTATTTTCTAGTATGCAATTGATTAAATTGAAACAATCCTCTGTGGGAATGACCATTACTTGCCATATTACTATTTAAGACGACACATTTAAGTTAAGTAAGGAATATTATTTGATACGTCTATTGGAGGGTATCATTTTGGCGCCGTGTCGCCGGGGATTGTTCTATCAATTTGTTAATTGCAATATTTTCTTTTTGTTACTAGTTTCCTTATTTTTGTCATTTTCTTGTTATTTAGGTTGTGAATGAGCAAAAATCCTACTACACACTACAACTTAAGATTAAGAAAAGAGGTCGACACATTGGAAAGTGGAGAAGATATTTCTCCAACTGAACTTCTAAGGCAATTGAGCATTGAATCATCAAGTGAGTCCGAGCACATAGAATTCGAAATGGCGGATGCAAATCAAACATTAAAGGAACTTGCCGCTCCAACTTTTGTTCAACAACCACTATGCATTCAATGTCCTCAACTAGAGGTGGGGTTTGAACTAAAGTCTGGAATGATTCATCTACTCCCCACATTTCATGGATTTGCAGGAGAGGACCCCAACAAACATTTGAAAGAGTTTCATGTGGTTTGCTCAAGCATGAAACCGACGGGTGTATCGGAAGAGCAAGTAAAATTGCGGGCATTTCCTTTCTCTCTTGCAGATACTGCTAAGGAGTGGCTTTATTATTTGCCTTCCGGTCTTATTACCACATGGAATGGAATGCAAAAACTATTTTTGGAGAAATACTTCCCAGCTTCAAAGGCTACAAACATCAGGAAAGAAATCTGTAGCATTCGACAATTTCAAGGGGAAAATCTGTATGAGTATTGGGAGAGATTCAAAAGACTTTGCTCTAGTTGCCCAAACCGCCAAATTAGTGAGCAATTACTTCTACAATACTTCTATGAAGGATTACTCCCGATGGAGAGAAGTATGATCGATGCAGCTAGTGGAGGAGCTTTAATGGATAAAACACCAGCAGTTGCTAGAGACTTGATAGCCAACATGACTGCCAACTCACAACAATTTGGTAGTAGGGAAGAGGCACCGATTAAACAAGTAAGTGAGATAGGAGCAACATCTCAAATTGAACGACAATTGGCCGGTCTCACTTCTCTTGTACAACAAATGGCACTTGGGACAATTCAACAAGCAAAAGTGTGCGGGATTTGTTCTATTGTGGGACATCCTACTGATGCATGCCCAACACTACAAGAAGGAGCCTCAGAGCAAGCAAATGCAGTTGGGGGATTTCCAATGCAACAGAGAAATAGATATGATCCATATTCTAACACCTATAATCCCGGATTGAGAGATCATCCTAATCTCAGTTATGGAGGAAATCATTTCATAGCCCCACAACTACAGTTTAATCATCCACCGAGTTTTAATCAACAAAGGCAACCACAGTACTCTCAACCTCGTCAACAAACTCCACCACCAAGTTCAAATATGTCTCTTGAAGATATGGTCAAATCCTTAGCTTCTAGCACAATGCAATTTCAACAAGAGACAAAGACCTCAATCAAGAATTTGGAGACCCAAATGAGTCAATTGGCCAACACGGTGGGTAAATTGGAGGCTCAAGGATCAGGAAAACTCCCTTCTTAAACAATCAACCCGAGAGAAAATGCTAGTGCCGTGACATTGAGAAGTGGAAAGATTTTAGAAGAGGCACCAAGGAAGATGAAAGATCATGTTGAGGAGTCAACGCAAGAAAAGAACTTAGCATGTGAGAAAGATGAAACTACGACCCCAACATCGGGATCTAAGGTAAATTCTAAAAATTCTATTCCAACTAATGTTCCCTCCCCTCCATTTCCTAGTAGGTTTGCAAAGTCAAAAAGGGATGAACATGAGAAGGAAATATTGGAGACTTTTCGAAAAGTTCAAGTGAACATACCACTTTTGGATGCCATTTATCAAGTGCCACGGTATGCAAAGTTCCTCAAAGAATTGTGCACTAACAAGCGTAAATTAAAAGGTAATGAAGTGGTAAGCGTTGGAGAAAATGTCTCGGCGATTCTGCAAAGGAAACTTCCACCAAAATGTAAGGATCCGAGAAGTTTTACTATTCCTTGCATTTTTGGTAACACTAGGTTTGAGAAAGCAATGCTAGATTTAGGAGCATCTATTAATGTCATGCCATATTCTATTTACGCTTCTAAATTTAGGATCACATAAAGAAACCGGTGTTATTATTCAACTTGCTGATAGATCTAATGCATTTCCAAAAGGTGTGTTGGAGGATGTTTTGGTGCAGGTAAATCAATTGATTTTTCCAGTAGATTTCTATGTTCTTGACATGCAAGATGAATCAACGTCTTTGTCATCACCATTGCTCTTGGGAAGACCATTTATGAGGACGGCGCGTACAAAGATAGATGTACATGATGGTACTTTGACATTGGAGTTTGATGGTGAGGTTATTCGCTTCAATATCTTTGAAGCAATGAGGTACCCTAGTGATGTACATTCTTGTTTTTCAATTGATATAATGAATTCATTAGTACAAAAAACTTTTGAACTATCAAATGAGGATGCATTGAATACCACTTTGATTAAAAGCATTGATGTTAACAATCTCACCGGATTGAGTAAAAATCTACAATTGTGTGAGGATCTTCTAGAAACCGTGGCATCACTTGAGTCACTACCGAGCATTCCACCAAGGTATAATCTCTCCTATATTACTCTTCCAATATCTAAAGAGAAACTTTTACCTTCGGTGATGCAGGCCCCCACTTTAGAACTCAAGCCTCTCCCCGAGCATTTGAAGTATGTATATTTGGGAGATGGCGAAACACTACCGGTGATCATTGCAAAGAATCTCACAACACTTCAAGAAGATAGGCTTATCCGTGTGCTCAAGGAACACAAAATAGCTATTGGTTGGACCATAGCTGATATCAATGGGATAAGCCCTTCCATGTGCATGCATAGGATATTGCTCGAAGATGGATCAAAGACATCAAGAGAACCACAACGTCGCTTGAATCCTCCAATGATGGAGGTTGTGAAGAAAGAAATTTTGAAATTGCTAGACGTTGGTATTATCTTTCCCATTTCAGATAGCAAATGGGTAAGCCCGATCCAAGTTGTTCCAAAAAAGTCGGGAATCACGGTGGTGACAAATGAAGAGAATGAGCTTGTACCAACTCGGGTCCAAACGGGTTGGAGGGTTTGTATTGATTATAGAAAACTTAATTGTGCAACCCGAAAAGATCATTTTCCTTTACCTTTCATTGATCAAATGTTAGAAAGATTGGCAGGTCATTCTCATTATTGTTTTCTTGATGGTTATTCAGGTTATAACCAAATTGTGATTGCTCCAGAGGACCAAGAAAAGACAACATTCACTTGCCCATTTGGAACATTTGCTTACCGTCGCATGCCATTCGGTCTTTGCAATGCTCCCGCAACCTTTCAAAGATGCATGATAAGTATATTCTCTGATTATATTGAAAGCATCATAGAGGTATTCATGGATGATTTTAGTGTTTATGGTAATACTTTTGATAGTTGCTTGAAAAATCTCACACTTGTGCTTAAGAGATGTATGGATTCTAACCTAGTACTTAATTGGGAAAAATGTCATTTTATGGTTGATCAAGGCATAGTGCTAGGCCATGTCATTTCATCTAAGGGGATAGAGGTTGATAAATCTAAAATTGATTTAATTCGCTTTTTACCCCCTCCAACAAGTGTGAGGGAGATTCGTTCTTTTCTTGGACATGCAGGATTCTATCGAAGGTTTATCAAGGATTTTTCAAAGAATGCAAGACCATTATGCCGGCTATTGCAAAAGGAGGTTCCATTTCACTTTGATGAATATTGTAAAAAGGCATTTGAAAGTTTAAAGGAACTTTTAACATCGGCACCCATCATTCAACCACCAGATTGGAATAGGCCATTTGAGTTGATGTGTGACGCAAGTGATTTTGCATTGGGAGCAGTTTTAGGGCAACGAGTTGGGAAGACACCGCATGTGATTTATTATGCATCAAGAACTTTGAATGATGCCCAACTCAATTACTCTACAACTGAAAAAGAGCTTTTAGCAGTTATTTTTGCCTTAGAAAAATTTCGTTCATATCTTATTGGCACTAAAGTAATTGTCTTTTCTGATCATGCAGCTCTTAGGTACTTACTTGACAAGAAAGATGCGAAACCAAGGCTCATTAGATGGATACTCCTCTTACAAGAGTTTGACATTGAAATTAAAGATAAAAAGGGGAGTGAAAATTCTGTAGCCGACCACCTTAGCCGTCTTATCCACGAGAGAGAAACTCTTCCATTGCAAGAGAGCTTCCCTGATGAACAATTGCTTCATGTCACGGATGCATCTCCTTGGTTTGCGGATATAGTGAACTACTTGGTCACTAAGAGAATTCCAAATAACTTGTCCACTTCTCAAAGGCAAAAACTCAAGACAATGGCCAAGTATTTTGTGTGGGATGAGCCATACTTATGGAAACATTGTCCGGATCAATTGATAAGAAGGTGCGTACCTGAAAATGAATTTCATTCAATACTATCATTTTGTCATTCCTATGCATGTGGTGGACATTTTGGCGCTAAGAGGACGGCTCTCAAGGTGCTTGAGAGTGGATTTTATTGGCCCACCTTATTCAAAGATGCATTCCTCTTTTGCAAATCTTGTGATAGATGTCAAAGAGTTGGTACGTTGGGAGCCCGAAATCAAATGCCACAAACACCTATTCTTTTTGTTGAAATTTTTGATGTTTGGGGCATTGATTTCATGGGACCTTTTCCTTCATCTTATAGTAATCTTTACATCATACTTGCCGTTGATTATGTGTCAAAATGGGTGGAAGCAAGAGCCACTCGAACTAATGATTCTAAAGTGGTTGTAGATTTTGTCAAGTCCAACATTTTTGCAAGGTTTGGGACACCAAGAGCTATTATTAGTGATGGGGGACTTCATTTTTGCAACCGCTCTTTTTGGGCCCTATTGAAGAAATACAACATCACACATAAAGTGTCTACACCTTACCACCCGCAAACTTGTGGGCAAGTCGAAGTGTCAAATCGGGAGATCAAATCCATCATCGAAAAAACTGTGAATCCAAATAGAAAGGATTGGAGTCTCCGCCTCAACGATGCACTTTGGGCTTATCGGACGGCATACAAAACACCGATTGGCATGTCTCCTTTTCGGTTAGTTTATGGAAAGCCTTGTCATCTCCCGGTTGAACTTGAACACAAGGCATTTTGGGCAGTCAAACAATGCAACATGGACCTAGGTGTAGCGGGTGATCAAAGAAAGCTTCAACTTAATGAACTTGAGGAAATTCGAAATGATGCATATGAAAGTTCACGAATTTACAAGGAAAAGACAAAGGCATACCATGATAAAATGATTTCAAGAAAAACTTTTGTTGTTGGACAAAAAGTTCTTCTCTTCCACTCGCGCCTTAAGTTATTTCCAGGTAAATTACGTTCTTGATGGATCGGGCCTTTTGTTGTTACTAATGTTTTTCCTCATGGTGCAGTAGAAATCAAAAGTCTACAAACTGAAAAAGAGTTTAAGGTGAATGGGCATCGATTAAAGCCATATTTTGAACCATTTGTGCCTCAAAACATTGAGGAAATACGATTGGAGGATCCGATTGAAGAAGCATGAGCATGAACAAAGTCTAGCTATAGACTCTAAAGAAGCGCTGGATGGGAGACAACCCATTATTCTTTATCCAATTATTTCTTTAACACTTCCTTTTGTTTTTGAGTAGTTTTTGGTTGTCCCCATATGACAGATTCTCGAGCATCGCGCCAAAACATTGAGCATTAATAGTCAACAATGGTCCCCTACCATCCTCACAGCCATCACCGTCAAAACCAACTTAGGGGAGTACTTGAACCTCTTGCTCTTTCTATTTCTTGCTTTTACATTGAGGACAATGTACAATTTAAGTTTGGGGGTGTGTAGTACGTGGTATGTACTAAATTTGTGCTCGCTAAAAACTCAAATTTCGGGTTAAATTTTTGCTTTTGTGCTTGTTTGTGTGGTTTGATAGCTTTGCCATTGTGTTTTGAGTTGTTGCATTGCATTGATTTATGAATTGTGAGCATGAATGCTAAGTGTTGTTTATTTTCATCCTCTTATTCCATGATTGATTCTTTATTGAGCACTTGTGTCATGAGATTCATTACACGCACTTGTTGGTGGCACATGAGGTTGTTAAGTGAACTTAAATGACCATGCAGTTAACAATTCTTCAATCACTCTACCAATGAAAGGATAAGTTTGAGGTGGTCGAGCCGGTGAATGATATTATCTAGAAGTGTGTTGATTCCATGCATGTAAAAAAAATTTGTGTGGAGTGTTTTTTTTTTTGGCCAAGTATAAGCTGGGTAATGACCATATGTTAGGGATCTAAGCCCCATTTTGTTTTGTTGTGCTCAAAAGAATAATTTTGCACTTGTTGAATCTTGGTCCTCACTTCGTAGCCTTTTTGACTCGAGTTATTAAGTCCGTTGGGGTATCTTGAAACCCGGTACTCTTTGGTCTAAACAACCGGGGAGCTATCGACCTAAAGCTTGCTACAAGGGTCAAGAAGAAAGTTTAAGGGAGTGAGGTAAAACATGAGATTTAAAAAAAAAATTGAATTGATTATGTGCAATTGTATTTGGTGATTTGGCTTAGATAACTAGTGGGTTTGAATTACTTGGTATAAGCTTGAATGTCGAAGCACTCATCTAGTGGAGAATCATCACATGACTAAATGTTGAGATTGCCGGTTAGACCCAATCGAACAAGAGCGAAAAAAAAATGATGAGTGATTTGAGGGAAACCTTAAATTGTTGACACCTTGGGCTAGAGTGAGAATATCAAGTTTGGGGGAGTGTGCATACCACGAGTGAGAAAGGAAAATTTGACCATTGAGGGCCGGAAAATCACCAACTTGTATATTGCGATGAATTGGAATGACTACACACACGAGTCAAGCATGGTGTAAGTTAGAAAGTGTTCGTTGTATCATTTTTGTAAACATTTCATAAGTTATTAGCATGATGTAAGAATTGAAGCAAAATGGCAAGCTATATAACCTTTGCAATGTTTGTTATTATAATATTATCGTTTGATTTTAATTTGTGTGTGCATGCTTGTTTGTATAGCTTTGTTCGAGGACTAACAAAGGTTTAAGTTTGGGGGTGTGATAAGTGCGGGTTTTCGCACTTATTCGGACCATTAAATTTAGATATTTGTGAGTTTTCATTGGCAATTTAATACTTAATTTAGTTATTTTTATTGTGTAGGTGAAAACCCGAGTTTGAATGATGATTAGAAGGAATTTATGCGAGTAATGAGCAAAAAGGACCAAAGATGCAAAAATTTCAAAGTTTGGGGACCAAAATTATCACCTTTTGATAGTTGGAGGACCGGACGTGCAATATCTTGAAAATTTGCTCCAAAATCGGCACTAACAGTGTTTTGGCAGAGTGTGTGACGTCGGGACGCCACTGTAGCATTTTTGGGCATTTTCGGGCATTTTCAAAAGGCTAGGGACCGATTTTAGTATCTATTACAAAGTTGGGGACTTGGACTGCAATTATTCCTTAGGTTTTGAATTAAACACTCATTTCAGCCCCTGTTTTGACGTCCAACAGCTGCGTCCTTCAATATCTCTTCATTTTTCAATCCTTTTCTTTTCTTTTCTCTTTTCTTTTTTTATCTTAATTTCTTTTGGTATTCTTGAACAAAGATTCAAGCAAGTGTTGATGGAATAGCTTGGAGAAGAAGACCATTGATATTCTCTTTATCACTAAGTTTTTCTTTTCCCTAATTTATTTTCCATTAATGAGTTGTAAGAATTTATTTGTTATTTTTGAGTATTTAATGAGTAACTAAATATATTTGTGATTGGGGGTGATTCCAACCCGAGTTATGATTTTTAATTAATTTGTGCATTATAGTTCTCTTGATTAATGTGTTCAATCCATTGATTTAAATGTTGATTTTGTTATACTTGATTGTTTAGGTGTACAACTAAATGATTGTGTTGTTTCAATGAATGCTATTTTGGAATTTATAGTACGTGATCGCTATTTATTCTAAAACCTTGTGGCAATTACACTCCAATGGATTATGAGGAATTTTCTATTGAATGTATGTGGATTAATACTTAAGTAAGGAAACCGAGTTTGTGAGTTTGCCCTTAATTCAATTCATCTCTTTTGTCGTAATGCATTTGTTAAATTAAATCTAGAGAACTTATTCTAGGTTGTTTAATGAATAGGGTTGAGTAAAGAGCTTGTTTTATTCAACTAATATGTAAGAAGAGATTGAGATAATTGAGCTTGTAATTATTCTCGAATTGTTGTTAATCTAGAGAATGAAAATCTATTGTGGTAATTGATGTGAAAATCATTCTCGTGGTAACGAAACACCCCCCAATCACATCTTCACATCTTTGATTTAAAAAACTACTTTGTTTATTTCATAATTCAAGTCTTTTCCGTTTTGAATTTATTGCTTTCGTTAGTTTAACAAACCAAAAATCCCCCTCATTTAATTAATGTCATATTTTACTTTTGATTTTATTTTCTAGTATGCAATTGATTAAATTGAAACAATCCTCTGCGGGAATGACCCTTACTTGTCATATTACTATTTAAGACGACACATTTAAGTTAAGTAGGAATATTATTTGATACGTCTATTGGAGGGTATCAAGTCATACATCAGGTAATCAATGACCTTATGTACAGCAACATCAGCCTCAATAACACATGTATCATTCACAAGATACCCCTTACTGGGGTCATAAAGTTCGCCAAGGGGCATGAAAGATGTAAAACCCCAATCACTCTCACTTTGACTGAACTGGTGCTATGTACCCAAATACAATGTTAATATCATACTACAATAATCATAATCCACAACACTAGAGGCATGCTTTATCTGAGTTTAGGGAGATATGTGTCATATAAGGTGCTGCAATGCTTACTTTTTAAGTTTGTCAATAAAGAATAAATCCAATCCAGTGATCACAGATTCCCAGCCAAGCTTATAGGGCCAAAATGACAATATTCAGCATGATGAGTTTACTTCAGTTTAAAACTCCTTCTTAGTAAGATTGCAGCATATTCTTCATCATGTATTCACAAAAATAATGCTTCTAATTACACACTCTTATTACGAAATATGCTTTTCACAATAATAAACTCAAGGAGCACAAAAGAATCATAGTTGCCCATTTGTTTAATTATGGTTTCATAATAATACACTAAATGTGACTTTGGTTTTTATTATATTTTTTTACAATCATACAATGACTTTCTTACAGTCATCCTAGCTTCTCAATTAAATGCTAAAAAACGCAATTAGGAATCCATCTATATAAACCACATAAGAACATGCTTTAAGATATACCTTCAGAGCACCAAAAACACGATTTCCAGTAGTTGTTCTAATAAGACGTACATCAAGAAGAGCACAGAAATGCCTTCTTCTCTCAGCTGGCTCAACTGAGTAATCATCTCCAGTTGCTAATCATCTCCAGTTGCCTAGCAATCAATAGAAAGGTCTCAGAAAAAGAGATACAGAGGGAGGAATTACAATGCAATAATGAAATGATATTAGAATTGATATGCCATGTTAGTACCTCCACATTGCCTTCATACTCATCATCCATCTCAAGCGTTTTTAAGAGACGGCGAGCCAAAAGAAGCCCAGCACAGTAAGCTGATCACAAGATTGAAATTAATATCCCCTCAAATAATGTGAGCAAAAGGGATGTAGAGGTAGCCTTCTTTGGGGGAAGAGATCCAAGGTGAAGGGGGTGACACCATTGTGATACCTGCTGCATAATTTGTGAGACCCACTTCAAGTCCGTAGCGAGGCAGTTCATGGGCATATGCTGCAGCCATTACAATATCCCCAGCTATACTAACAGATACTATTTGTGCAATAATATCTTGGTTGGTCTACAATGACATTAAGGTTCTCAACTCCAATAAAATTCCAATTAGACACTGAACCAACTCAAAATTCAACTCCACCGATAAATAAGCATCAAACATAGGATTAAACTAAAATGAGCAAAACTAAAAGCATTAAATTCTTAATTCCTCCAAAATTCATCACATTTCAAACAAAAGATACTTCTTTTTTCCAATCAAACACCACCAAAAGTAGAACTTTTCAATATTAAATCAAACATAAATCACACATCACAATTCACACATTCAAAAAAGAAGGTAAAAATTCACTACATACATATATATACTCACATGCAAATGAAAATACTCAAGATTTAGCAAAGCAATTTACCAGTTTTTTTTAAAAAAAAGTCTGACTGGAAAACCACATTCCTTTCAAGCATTTCATCAAACACTCTCACTACCTTGGAGAATGAATTTTCAATCTAACAAAATTACAAACTAATGAAGGAAAAATAGATGCAAAACCAAATCTATATCATCAACTAGATGCAAAACCAAATAAATTCCATAGCAATTGGAACCAAAAACCAAACAAATTTCAAATTCCAAACTGTTCGGAAATAACTTACCGGACTGCTCCAACAAGAATAAATTATCTTACCACAGAATTGCAAGCTTAAATAAACACCAAAATAAAGTAGACGTTTGAGCCAAAACAATTTACTCACAAGACAAAATATCAAAAACTCTTTTATCTTATTATAAAGGCTTTATCATCTAAATCTACCAAACCTAAATTTCAAATAAAAATCAATTGAACATCAACAATATATATAAACTCTCACAAAAAAGAAAGAAAAATAAACAGAAGCTCGGATCTAGAAGATCTATCTGGGTGATCTTTCTTTATTTTGAATGAGTTAGCCTAATCCAGATTTCCAAATCCAATCTTGAATTATACAGATAGATAAAATAATTGAACGCGATCACATAAGCATGTTAGTTCGTACTCAAAAATGGAAGAATTCCTACCGATCTCAGCACCGAGGCCTTGCATTCCAGATACCAGACCGTTTAACGCAAAAAAGCTGACGCATCGTCTCTCGTGCATACATAGCAAGCCGCCTGCTATGGAGATCTTCATCAATATCGTGCGATTTTCCAACGTCAAAGGCCATTTCTGTAATTGAAGGCTCCTCCCGGGATTTAGAGCAGAAGAAATGAAAATCGGAGGAAGTCAGGAGTGGGGAGAGAGAGAGAGAGGATAAAAACGAAAATTGTGTTTTGCGTGTTTTCTACTATCAAGGTGTTTTGCACAGAAAATAGCGAAAACATGGTTTTTGTTGTTTTGAGTTTCCTTAACAATTTTTTTTTTTTGTTTTCGAAAACGCGTTTTCGAAAATATGAAAGAGAACGCGTTTTCACTATTTTGGAAAACTGAAAACAGAAAACGACCTGAAAACGGAAAAGAGAACAGGGCCTAACTTTCTTCCTCCTCCCTCGTATCTTTTCCTTTTTTCTTATTTATATACAATGGGAATAGACCTTGTGTAAACTCTACTTGTTTTGACCTCCTTTTGAAGTACTAGACCTGCCTCGAAAATCTCTTCAGAAGGCCAAAAATAGCCCCAAAAATAAAATAAAAAACTGAATTTCCCTCACCTTTTCGCGAATCGAGCCATTGTTTGCTTTCTACGGCCCGGACCGTGGCAAATAGATCTCCTTCATGCCAACTGCGGTCTAACTGATGTTTGCTTTCAGTAGTCAGATCTCAGTAAACATGGATTCTTCTTGGAGCTATGATTTTCAACCCATAATTCATCCTACTACTTTTAACTTCTTATGTTATGGTCCCTTCAAGATTTTCGTCCGATTTTGAATTTTTTAAGTTTAAATCTCCAAAATTAAACTCAAAATGCATGGGATTTCTTATTAATCCCATGCAATTCAATTATTCTTCAATTCCCTCCGAACCAACTCTAATTAAGTTCAAAATGCTAATTTTCCTCCCAATTCCTCCCAATCTGGATTTTACACAATAAACTAGGTAGAAATCCTTTTCTAGATTTTTATCAAGTTCCAAAGTACCTACGTAACACACACATATAAATAGTTCTACAACGTATTTCATTCGCATATTTTCTTCCTTTTGATTTTCTCAGAGAGCATAATGTTAATTTAGAATCAAAGCACAGTAAATGACTTCGAATCTTGAAGATTACACATATCTCTACACACAAATCACGCACATGATTTTAGCTTGTTGAGAAATAATATGATTTGTGCATAAATTTTAAACTTTGGATAATAAATTTAGATAACATAGTCTAGATAAATAAAATGGGAAAATAAGATTTAAAGAAAAGCTAGCTTTTCGGAGAGTCACATTAAAAACATTGTCTTAAAGTCGTGGGACCTTTCCTTTTGTGGGCATTATTAGCAGTATGCGACTCTAAGATAAAATCCTTAAAAATCGAAATCATCTCTCTCTGTGTGTTTGTGAGGACAATAATAGGAAAATATTGAACTATCCTTCTTACTATTTCCAATGGACGTGTTCTTCATTTCTTCAACCCTTTTTTTGTAATATATACAATAACTTATATATTAACCACATCATTGATATATGATATAATACATGAATAATAATATTATAAGCTAAAAACATAAATATTGTCGAAATATACTCCACGAACCTCACCCAAAAACGGGGAAGTAAAAGAGTCACGAAGGAGATAAAAACACTTCTGCCAAGTAGGCAAACCCATTGGAATGCAAGTGCAATGCTTAATACGTGAATTCAGAGCTAAGAAATTCACAAGATCATTGAATTATTGGCCAAGAAATTCAAGCAAGGCACACCATGAATAAAATCATGATATAAAAATTAAACTACTAAAATCTTGAAAATTAAAATAAAGGGTCACACATAAATTACATTGTTCGTCTTACTATGAATTTAGTTACTTATAATAATGAAAGAAAAATAATGAAATAGTATATTGTTCATAACCGTGTTTTGAAATCTTGATGATAGAAACAATTGAATCTTTCACCATGAATCTTCTTCAATTTTAAAAGTTTTCAAACTGTACCTTTTACCTTTGATCTTGATGATTATGTATTTCTCTCTCTAAAATTGAGTCTCCCTTAACATAATAATAATCATATATATAGAAGTCTCTATTCACTATAAAAAGGAGTCCTAAAGCATCTTTAATGTCGAATTTGAGTGTAATTAGAAATCCACTAAAAGCTGAAATTTTTAATAGTTAAGTGCACTTTTGTCCTTCACATTTATTTTTTGTGCATCACATGTCCTCTTTATTTGTAGGACATGTCCTCATCTTCAAGACTTGATTATTTTGATCTCCATTTCTTAAATTTTGTACCATTTCAATCCAATTTCATCCAAACTTGTCCAATCTGGATTTTGTTGACCTATGGTCATACTATATGTTTTGATTATAACAAACAACTTATGTTTATCTATAACGTTTTCTGTAAATTGACATATTGGCAAATTGAGTCCAAACGATTGAATAAGCAGTTATCAAGGAAGCTCAAACAAAGATTGATCAAGCTCATAAGGGAAAAAGCTTTACGTCTCAAAAACAAGCACTCACATCAAATTCATCAAGATAGTGGCGCTCGCATCAAATTCATCAAGATAATGTATCTAGGCCATTTATAACTTGATTGTAAAGGTAAAACATTTTTAATTCTTAGCAATGATACTAAGAGCTCAAGAAATGATTTTTCACACACTTGACACAAGTCACGTGGTAAAAACGTTTGCACAAAATCACGCTCAAAATCAAAGGTTTTTCCAAACATCTCTTATAAACTTTCAAGACAAGCTTATATTGAAAAATTGAGAAAAACATTATTTGCAAACCATGATAAAAAGGAAAAGGGGATTTATGCCAAAGTTTTGTCATCCGGACGTTCGGATGGTGAACCGGACGTCCGGTTCATCAGCAACGGTAACATTTTTGACCGTTCTGACAAAAGTAACTCCAACGGTAAGTTTGGTCATCCGGTTCTGAACCGGACGTCCGGTTGGTCGTCCGGATGGACAGTGACCTTGACGTTTTGCAACTATTATAAATACCAACTCATCTACCACTTTTTAATCAATCATTTTGAGCATAAAAATCATATACTACTTGAGTCTACTTTTGATCTTACACACTTGCTCTTGAAAAGTCTTTGATCAAAAACAAATTCTTGAAGATCATTCTCACATCAAAGATTTATACACAATACACTTGAGCTTCGTTCATTGCTATCCATTAAAGTGTTTGCCTACTTCTCCTCTTACACTCAACCTTATATTCATCATTAGTTAAGAAGAGAAGTTTATCGCTTGTAATATTCATTTGTGAATTGTGGGTCGTGTTGAGGTCCCGGAAAGCTCAACATTGTAAAAGGATCGGTGCTCCTTGGTTATAAATCACCGGAAGCGTTGTAAAAGGTTGGATTGCACCACAAGTCAATCAACATAGTGAAAAAGGCCTTGCTCGTGACGGGGGACGTAGATCATTGTGTTGGATCGAACCTCCATATCATATCGTTTGCATTCTCTAACTCTTTTACTTAACGCTATTATCTTGTGCAAACTTATTTTCCTTACCTACGTATTTATTTGAATTTATATTGGTTTATTATTACTTGTGTGTACATTAGTTTTTAAATCTTATATTACTATCGAAAAAGTTTAAAAACCAATTCACCCCCTGCTTGGTTAGCCAATCTTGGGCTTTCAGATTTTACCTACAATTAACCAAATTTAAACTAAATTATGTATATATTTTCTCAAAGTAATAATAAATAAATATGGATTGAGTCCCGAATATGCACATAAAATGCTCTTATCAGCCAAACATCATGATATTACAAGAACACAAGAATAATAAATACAACATCACCGAAATTTACGATTTGAAAAAAGAGATAGAAAGTGATCTTGAATCTTAAATTCCTTCGGTGGTTCTGAATTTTTATCCTTTGATATTCTTCTTCGATAATCCAAAAAAAAAAAAATGATTTAGAAATATGTTGGAAAATGTCTTGTATCAAAAGTTTCTTCAAAGAATAATGAAAACTACTTCAATTGGTTCTCTTAATTAGGCAAAATATGTGTACTTGAGCCTCTCTCTCTCTCTCTCTCTCTCTCTCTCTCTCTCTCTCTCTCTCTCTCTCACAGAGGATGAGATTTAGGTCAAGTGTGTGCCCTGATTTCCACAAAGTATTTGATTGAGATAAGGACTGAAAATAATTTTATTCGGACCAAATGGTACGATGCAAAGGGTAACGGTTGCGCTTGAATCTCTTTTATACTTTGGGTGTTGTTTCTGAAAATTCATTAATTGCAATCATAGCCTCAATTACCTTGTGGAATCGCATCAGTCACTTAAATTTCATTATGTGCATATCGAACCCCCAGATTTCATCTTTTGCTCCGAAATCATTCTTTCTTATTTGCAATCTGATCATTTATCTTTAAATTACTCTAAGTTGGTCCTCAACATTCCTCAATCATTCATAATCGATTTGGTGCAAGTCCAAGAGTGTGCACTTAAGTCTGTGCAAGACTACATACTAAACATGAAAGCGGTCATAGTAATCAAAGCATTGAATAACTTTGCCAAACTCATATCAAGTTATAAAACTATTCACCAATCATAAAGAGTTCATAAGTAATATATCTGGAACTAATTTTCACTTATTCATGCTCCATCAATGTGTGTATGCATAGTCAACCAAATCATCACGATTCTTTAGTTGATTATTTCCCTATCCTCAATAGTCAAGTACTTTCTTTCATCTTTCGTGGGATACACATCTCCAATTGTTTTCAATCACATGCCCATGGTGTTCATTCTAAGCTTGACTACTGGATACCATTTCCTTTTCGACTCAAGTTTGGTTTGAATTTTACCAATGATCCCTAGTTTTGACGGTCTCAGCCTAGAATAATAAACCTCACTAAAAATCTAAATCTACAATTAAGTGCCAAAGATTAATAACCAGATAGAAACAATGTTTATAATTGTTATATCAATGGCTCGACACACTTTTATGTATTTTTCTTTTCTTTTATTGTTTCAGTTGTCACTTCTTCTATTTTTGGAATCATTTGTTTGGATTTCGAAGGTAGATTTCACTCTCTATACTTGGTAACCTTATTTTTTGATAGATTGCCTCCTAGATGATAATAATTAGAATCAAATTACCTCTAATTGATAATGATTAGGATCAGATTACTCAAAAATAGCTCTACAATACAATATAGGTAACTTTTCCTACATACCACGGCTAGTACAATCCCTTTTTTACGGGATAAGTAATTGAAATTAAAATACCTAGAGTGTGATTACTTCTTATGTTCCACTGTTAGACGATAAACAATACATACAAATTTTCAATTTGTACGGAATCAACACCTACCTAAATAGTTCCAAACATCGGATCAACCATCCCCAAACTTATTCCTTCTATAGGTAAAATGGTTGTGTTTTTATTATATGATCTTGGTTTGTCAACCTAAGTTCATAATTAATTCAACATATACTATCAGTTGAACCAATTAAAAAATTCATAATGCATATCATGACTTTATAATAATGATCTCACATGAAAAAGTTCAAATTAGCAAAAAACATCCGCATCACTTAATCACAATTTATTTATTATCGACAACTTTAAATACTCATCAATTAGCTGGTAAGGCTATCCAACTCACACAAACACAAAATTAAAAAGAATTTTTTTATTTTTATTTTTTCTCAATTGGCTGTCAAGGCTATCCAAATTTTCAATTTTATTTTATTTTTTATTAGTAATCACCCAAACATGCAAATACACAAATGATGTAGTTCCACCCCCAACTTAAAATACACATTGTCATCAACGTGTGCACAAAATAAGCATAACAAAAGGTTAATAATACTGATTGTGTACATGAAGATGTTTCTCTTTAGCACTTGATTTGTATCTCCGTTTCCTTTCTTTTTGAATTTTTCAAATTGTACTCATGATGCCTGAATCAAAATGGAGATTAATCACTAATAAAGTCACAACGAGTGAAAATTAATCTTATATAAATTAAGAATATCGGAATGGAAGGAAAATTAGCATGATTGTGGTGATAAACCAAACAATGTGGCACTTGTCAAATGATTCATAATCAATTGAGACCTAGTATCTATCCTGATGTAACTTGGTAATGTGTTTAATTTATATGACCAAGTCCACAATGCCAAAGATATGAGTTAATGATTCTATCATTTTTATGTCTTTTATTGTCTACTGATAAGTGTAGTTTGTATACCTATTCGAGATACTAAATTATGATATTTTATTGTCTTTTGAATAAAATTCTACATTTTTGAATAAAATTCTACCTAATTTATGTTAAATTATATTTGTAGGTAAAACTTTATGTTTAATGAAAAATTGAAGAAACAAATGCAAAATAACGAAAAAATTCATAGTACGAGGACTTGGAAGCAAGCAATTAATTGGGCCTCAATTTGAACTTCTAATTAGATACAAAATTTGGTGACTTGAGATTAAACTATAGACAAAGAGAATATTGGGCTGAAATATATATATAGTAATATACACACACCTAGAAAAAGGGTGAAGCTGGCAGAATTGAAAAAGAGGAGAAAAAACAAGCGTAGCAGGAAGAGAGGACAGTAGCCATTGGAAACAATTGATTATAATTACACACACAGCCATTACATCACAGCCAGCAGAAATTGGAGAAACACACACGGAGAGGAGAAAAGTCAAACGCAAAGAATGAAGAGAAGAAAGAGAAAAGAAAGAAGAAAAAAGAGAAAAGAAAGAGAAAGGAAACTGCAAACACAGAAATTTTCACGTTTCGTCAATTTTTGATGATATCTTTTCACTTCCGCTTGTGTAAATTCAATGTTATGAATGACTAAATTTTTTTATTGTTAAGATTCATGATGTAGCTTAAAGTTTTTATTATATGTTTAATTTCAAAATTTTTATGCCATTTTAATACATGTTAATTAATTATTGTGTGTTTAATGCTTTAATTATTTTCTCAACAATTAATTGATTTAGGAATAATACTGAGACCAAGAGGTGATGTATAATTCTAGCTCGTGCAACAATTGACATAGACATTATAAGAGATCGAGATATAATTATAAGCTATGCGATCTTTGTTGAATTCCTATATATAAATGCGTTCATATGTGTGTGAATTTACATAGAGATATAGTAAGTTTAGGCATATGAATATGATTAGTGTTGCTCGAGAGAGATCACTAAATACAATAGGTTAATTCAGTCGTTAGCACATATGAAAAATTGTTGAATAAATTGGAATTAAATGTATGATAAATGACCTAAGTGAAATCGAAAATCCTAACTATCTAATCACATAATCTTATCTACAATTTTAATTTGAGTTTGTTATTTTATTTATTAGAATTTCACTTAAAAAATAAAATTTGATTTGATCATTAGTTACTATTTTAATTTAAATTGAAGTTGTGTTAGTTAAAAATTTATAGTAGATAGTAGTCTCTCTGTGACAATATTCGGATTTAATAAATCCACTTTATTACTTATCGCAATCCGTACACTTGTAGAATCTCACGAACATCTATACTCATTATAGCACACTCCACAATGCCAAAGATATGAGTTATTTATTCTATCACTTTTATGCCTTTTATTGTCTATACTCATTATACCACCTTGGTAGGAAAGTTAGCATGATTGTGGTGATAGGAAACTACCTTGTAACTAACTAGAAAATAATAACTTCAATGTGCCCTATTACTAATGCAATCCTAACTCACTACATAAAACATAATTGCTTAAAGCATAAAAAATAAAAAGATAAAAAATTTGGATTACCTCCCAATAAGTAATCGCCATAGCTCATTTTTTGAAAGCTTTTAATGCCTTACATAGTTTCTTCGGTTGACTTGGCTGAGATTTCCGTTGATTCTCCAAATATCTTCAGCTATGTAAACTCTCACCTCCTCATCATGCTTAATCACAAAATCAATAATTGAGCAATCAATAAAGTTGGAGGAATACATGGCAATCCTAACTTTATTTATTGCCTCTTCGTTTCGTTCCACTACGACTATTTTTTCTTCCTTTACACTCGTCTTCATTAGTTTTTATCTCCATAGGTGGAATGACCAGTCCACAATCTAAATTCTCGGGCAATGGCAAGTTACCCTCATAAAATTTTGCAAATACATCATATCCCTAATTTTAAAATTCATGCCAGTAGGCGACATCTCCTAAAGGCATGTCATCTTCATTCAACTTGACAAATTCATTATAATATTTTGTAAGTGCCTTCTCACTCAATACAGGATATCCATCTCCCACAAGCATGACGTCCTCATCCAACTCGACAGGTACACCATTTCTCAATTATTGTAAGGGGAGACCATTTTCCATATGTGGTCTCATCAAAGTCGGCAAGTGTTTGTTTTCAACTTCCTAAATATAATCTATATCAGAGAAATTTCAACACGTCAAAATCAATGGCCAAAAACATGTTGTTCCAAGTATAATGCATACAACCGAAAATATCACAAGTTGGATCTCCTACAAACATATCTTCATCGTTCATGTCATGATTAATCATTGCAAAATTTTGCTACTTCTTTTCTTCTCTCCATTCCCTGTCAAAGAAACCAAGAAAAATGTGTAAAGCAACTAAAAGGAAAAAAAAAATCAACTAAATTATGAATTAACTAAAAACTAACTAGCTTAATCATTTGACAACGGCGCCAAAAATGAGTTTCAATTATATTCACGCAAGTGTAATGATCATGAATAAGTAGTAAAGCGGAAATGAGTCCCACTATCGATCCCATGAGAAATAAATATTTAATCTAGTTCTCAATTAAGCTAGCTCTAATCGAAAGTAAAAACACAATAATTAGGTGAAACAAGGTGATATTAAAAACCTAATATTAACTAAACTAATCTAACCTAACTAAGTGGTACGAAGTGTTATGACTACTTGATTAAGTACTAAGACCTCGTATTTCCCTACATTTTTTTTAATTTAATATCAACTCACAATTTAACAACAATTATATGATATGAAGATCAATGTTCGTATCATATTTAGTAGTCTTTTCAGATATTAATTGAAGATACCCTCACGTATGACCCATCAATATTCCTATCCCGAATTGAAATATGTGAAGATGCATTAGAATTAGAAATACAAAAAACATCAATTGGATCATACAAAAGTTAAAAAATCATTCCTAATGTCTATTCAACCTTACGGTGAATGTTATCATATGCTTTTTTCCCTATTTGTTCTCTCGAACCTCAATAGGAATCACACACCAGTTCAATTAGTGGCTAATTAATTGAAAGCATTAAGGGCAAAACAAATATTCAATACCAAAAAATTGTCTTAATGTCAAAATCACATCATTCACATCGAAATATAGGGTTCAACAATACCTTGCATCCTGACAACTAGCCAAAAATTGATGTAGAAAAATGTAGAAAACTGTCTTGTATCAAATTCTTCTACTTAGTTTTTCAAAGAATATCGATAATTGCTTCAATTAGCTTTCTTAACTGTGTAGAATAGTTGATTTGAGCCTCTAACTTACCCTTTAGC
This sequence comes from Fraxinus excelsior, assembly GCA_019097785.1. Classification (NCBI taxonomy): domain Eukaryota; kingdom Viridiplantae; phylum Streptophyta; class Magnoliopsida; order Lamiales; family Oleaceae; genus Fraxinus; species Fraxinus excelsior. The sequence continues at coordinate 30,596,098 of CM032637.1, read as the reverse complement.
TTATTTCTAAGATCGTTGATGAATATAATATTATTTGTGTTGGGAACCTACTTAATCATGCGCAGCGGAAGTAAAGCAAATTTCGATTCCCAAACAGGATCTGCTTTGTGTTTAGATAGAAACTGTGATAGAAATAATACCTTAGATGAATTTCACAAACTTTTTTGCTGATTCACGAACTCTAATGATCACGATCTGCAATCTAAGCTGTCCAATTGTCCAGCCTCCAATGGTAATCCACACAGAGAACAAGAATGATGGCTAGAGTTTTCTTTTCTCGTGCCAACAAGAATAATGAATGATTCTCTGCAGTTTTCAAACCCTAACAGCCTATTAATACAAGTCCAAACGGGCTTGACCCATCTCTTAACTTAACCCGGTCCAACATTTAATTAATCAAATTAATTAAATTCGGTCCATGAATTAATTAATTCAGGCCTATTAATAAACAACCCAATTAATTAATTATCCAACACTTGTCAATTAATTAATTGGCAAATCTCATTCTTTTGGTTCTCTTTTGTGTATGACCCATTAGGTTTCCGATCACGATGCCTAACGACATGAATTATTACTTTGATCTAATCAAAAGTGATAAATTAAAATACCCCTTTTAATTTATCATCAATTCACATTCGTCGTCCCAGATTAACATCTAGCAATGTGTCAAGGCAATACATGTGAAGGAAAATGTCACATCGCATGACAAACCAAACTTGTTCGTTTACCGTGAAACTATAATTCATTCGTCAATATGATCCGATCAATTACGAGATATGGACGTGTGTCAATCTCAATTATCGATCATATCTTTTTATCCTACTGTTAAGTCAATAAAAGTCGAAAACTCATTTTCGACTTATGAGTTCACCTTGGCCAAGGATTTCATTATCAACTTAACTGGATGAAATGTAGATCATAATCTCTTACTATCTAAGAGTTCATATGATTCTTGACATACCCAAATGATGCCGTATTAGCGACCCTTGGCAGAGTAACATTCGACATCACCAAAGTATGGCTGTCCTCATATAAGGCAATATGATGACCTCAAGTCAAATGACCAATTCCACTACCGAACGTTAGAGATTAACCACTGACACTCAGATAGTCTTCCATGTGGAATCTCAGCGGGTCTCCAATATTTTGTTCTATAACAAAATATTCACGTGTTCATTCAAGTGTCACCACACTCTAACTTGTGAGATCAACTACTTACTTCATAAGTAAGAAATATCACACGTGATGGTCTATCCGTAATAACGATATCCGTATCTTGTTATTACATACGACCACGGATGATTTAAGATTCAATCATACGTAATTTGTATCTCACAATCACAACTCCTTGTGATTAACAAATTACCGAAACTTGAATCTACGGATTCTATTATTTAATTAATTAGAATGTTAATTCAATAAATAATAGATCTTGCCATAAATATGTATCGGTTATATATACATTAAAAGTGCTTATGTCCAAAGTTGATTGAACTTAGGGCATAACACTTACAAACTCCCACTTGCACTAGATCCAATCCCTTATGTATCTTATACCATAAGAGTCCACATGACGATCATGTTTATGCTGCGACAACTCTTTGTCGATGGATCTTCAATTTAATAACTTGTGGGAATTCGTTATTTCTTTACGTCATTTCATTGTATTATCTTTCCATTGAGATAATACCGCCTTAATACATGTTTGGATCATCAATGAGACATTAGTTCCTTCGTTTGCAAGATGGCTCTATTGTTATCACAAGCAGAAGCGTGTGATCAACAATGTTAGGAACTACTCCAAGTTCATTAATGAACTTTCTGATCTAGACCACAACTTTTGTTGCTTTCTAAAGCATTGCTGTATAGGGCTTCTATTATTGAATCAACGGTTATTTTCGATTCGGAACCTTTCCAACATATCGCTTAAGAGTAAACCAATATTCTAATTGAAATATGCTATCATTCTAATCTGAATAGAAGTTAGCATCAGTGTATCCATGAACTCCCAGTTTATTTTCTCCATATAAAATCTTCTTAAGATTTTATCTATATAGATCTGGATGAGTTAAGCAATCTTTTAGATCTATCTCTATAGATCAAACTATTTCTCACATATCTATTATGAAGAAATTATTCAACAACCATAATTTCAACAATTGAAATATAAAGACGTCGTTTCCTATTAATAATATGTCTTATACATATTAATATTAGGAATATGACAATGCTCCCACTATCTTCTTGTAAACACAGAATTTGTCTTCATTTTTGATAAAATCAAACATTTTGACTTTCACATCAATTTGAAAATTTAGCTCGAAAAGACTTATTTCAATCCATATTGACATTTTCCTTGTAAACTCATTTATAACATATGGATTTTAATCCATTAGGTAGGTCGACCAAGGTCTAAACCTTGGTAACATTAAGTTCATATCGGATATCATAGCCTTATGTCATTTCATTGAGTCAACATTTGACTTTGCATAATTAGTAGGTTCATCATCCTCGATTAGTAATGTCTGATTAGTAATAATGGATTCTTACCTTCCAGAAGGTGGAATGATCCTATAAGATTTACATGGAGCTATCGTGTCCTCAGGAGTCTCAACTTCCTGATCAAGAGAATGTCCCTCAACAGGTTTGGAATCAGACTCAAGTTTATCTACTTGGTTAACTATATCTGTGAATCATTGAACTCCCTTCAAGATTTTTTTGATAGAAGGTCCATGCTAACATGATCGAATCTTCTATGACATAACCAAATATCTTCTTTCAAACTCAAAAGACATTTTTCATTATTTTCAAATTCGATATTTATGATATAAGCATCTTTATTATGACTTCCTATAAATGTCACCTCTTTTGATGTAGAATCCTTAATAAGGCATTTTGAAGATTCAAATTTAATGTGATAACCTTTATCACATAATTGACTAATACTAAGTAAATTATGTTTGAGGTTATCTACCAAAAGTACATTTTCAACGGAATGGGAGAGATGATTACCAATGTTTCATATTCCGATGATTTATGATATACACTTATTCGGGCTCTAAAATATTGACATTTCGTAATTCTTTTAATGGAATTATAGCATAATTTATTATATAATGTGTTATTATGTGAAACTCAATGAATGGAAGTGAAATTGAAAGAAAGAAGCGTAGAAAGGGGGCAAGATCCAAAGTTTGGGGCTAAAGTGCAAATACTCAAAAGTTGTGTCGAAGCTCACGATGAAGATTCAAGAATGCTATGGGTCAAATGGATACAAGAAGGTAAAAATGAGTGAAAATATGGCAAACATATTTTCACAAATTAGTTTTCAACCATAGAAGGATATCCGATTTTTAGTTGGAGATTGAGACCAATTTTTGGCTTAGTAAACGTTCGATTTGAAAAGGAGGCATTTCTAGCAAAGTTGTAGCGCTTTGAGTTATCATTCCAAATAATTTGACATAGCAAGTCAGCGCCCAGTTGCTTTGTTTACCTTGAAGAAATGTTGTTTTGGGCCTCAAAAAGCCCATAGAGACTCCAATTTTTGAAAAATTGTGTATGGGAGTATAAATAGAAGAAATGGAAAAATTTTAAGGGTTCCACACATTGAGAAAACAAAGATATAACTAGTGATTAAGAGCACAATTCATAAGAGGAAGACATCAAGGAATTCAAGCTTTGAAATAGTGATTGGAAGAAGAAGAAGAAGAAGAAGATGATGATCTTGGTGCAAGCTTTATTTATTTTTCTACATCTATATTTTGAATTCGGTGATGTACTCGATATCAACTCTTTTTTTCTTTATTTATTATCAGTAGCTAAGCTTTAAATTAGGGCGAACGATGTAATCTACTTGAAAAACCTTTATGTCTTTTATTCAAAATCCTTGGTATTTTATTAGTTATGTGCTGATTTTACTATGAGTTTAATGCATTAAATTACTTGATAACTAATTTGATGACTTTGTGAATCTTTTATAAATTGAGAGGTGAGTTTGAGATTTAGACCGTATGGTGAAATTCGATAATTTAGTATAACGTGTAGAGATATATATACTAAATATTGCGATTACACATGAATTCTTAGAACCAAAATATCGTTTAACTACGGTAGATTCACATAGAGATATGAGATTGAAATAGTTAAATATGCTCAATGAGAACTCAGAGAGGTAAATTGAATATTATAGAAGAATTTGATTGAACAGTACACAAAGCTCTTGAATTAGGATTTAAAGGTGATCAGTAGGTGGAATTGTTCGTCCCTGATTTCCATCCATTATTTGAAATCTCAACAAATCTTTGTGTGCATTATAGTTAAGTTAAACTGTTTAAATAAAAAATTCACATCAACATATAACTCTTTGTTGACTTTCATCAAATAAGAGTTAGTGAAATTTAATTAAGGTCTAAATTATAGTCCTCATGGGAACGATAATCCGGATTCATAGATCTACTATATTACTTGTTACGATATCGTACACTTATGATAGAAAAAAAAGCAACAAGTTTTTGGCGCTGCTGCCGAGTACTATTTACTTTTAGACTTGGTTTATTTTATTTTAACTATTATTTGATTTGATTTTTATTTACTTTTCTCTATTTACTTTTTTATATCTTTGAACTAACCCCATACAGTTTTAATCTATCTTGTGTTGGTATTCTCTCCTTGTACTTTTTTAATATTTATGCATGATTCTCACATTGGTAAAGTAACAAAATTGTTGCAATGACAAATCTCTACATGGATTGTCAAGATATGCTTGGAGGATATCGAAGTTGTGAAAATTGTTACGTGGTACATTGTACTGGAAAATGCTTGTTCTCTTTCACTAGTTTACATATGTCGAAACTTCTAAGATTTTGAAAATATTTGATGTGTAGAAAACAAGCAATTGAAAAATCTGATGATGAGTACATGCTCGTAGGAAATTTTGTACCAGACGATTGGGATGAGGACATCAAACTTGTGGGAGATGGTCTCCCCTATTGAACGAGAAAGTACCTGCAAAATTCTTTAAAAAAATTGCTAAGTTGGATGAAATGACATACTTATGGGAGATTTCATGTACTATGAAGGATTTCAACAATGGGGGTATGATCCATTTGAATGAGTCAATGTGACTGACTTCTCATTGTCTGTAAATCTAGATTGTGGACCGATCATTCAACCTGAAGATATGTGACTATGGAAGAAGAAATTAACTCATTAAAGAGAATGACGTGTTGAGCACAACGGAATCAAATGAGGATGTGGCAATCAATGAGAATGAAATCCACTCACACTTTTTCGACTTTATTGATTGTCCAAAAATTGATTTTCTGATTAAACCCATTGTACAAGTGGAAGTCTACATAGTTGAGATTGAATCAAATGAAATAGAAAAGTCCTATTACATTTAAAAAGGTAAGGTATAAGTTTGGAGACTAAATCAAAAATTAATCAAAGCCAAACGAAGGAAAATGGGCAAGGCATCCAAAGCCTTCTTTGTGTCTGTGATTCAATTGCTAAAGTCGAGCTAAAGACTATAAAAAAAGCACTTCTTGGGAGGCAACCCAAGCTTTTTTTTTTCCATTTTATGTATTTTGTTTTTGAGTTTTAGGATAACTCATCATCCGTACCCCATTTCCCCTTAGGTTTTTGATATATTAGTTGGTTATTTAGATGTTAGAGCTAAGTAACACTTGTTCCAATTATTTAATCTTAATGCTTTATTTGATTTTTCAAAAGCATGACGTCGCGAAAAAATTAAACCAAAATTGACTATGGAGCCAACGGGATCAATAGGAAAGCTAGCCATTGAATTACAAGTCATATCGGGGTACTTTTTTTTCTTCACTTTCTTCCCCACCCCTTTCCATGAAGATTTAAGATTAAAAACATTGAGGACAATATCTAGTTTAAGTTTGGGGGTGGAAAATATAAGTTTATATTTTTATGTGTTTTGTGTGCTTTTATCACTTTAGTAAAAAAAAAAATTGTGTGCTTGTGAGGGATAGTTGGTCTAGCTGGCCATGACGAATATATTGAATTTTTAATTGATCTATGAATGGTGAATAAGTTGCACACTTATATTAATATTTGTTTTTACATGTGAAATTTGATATATATTGAACACATGAATTAAGTCAAGCATTGTGTAGGAATGTGTTGACTTCATAATTGGATATGTTGAAATAGTAGACCATAGATGTTAAACCAAAAAAATCACTAAATTTTACGTTATTAGACCAAATTTAGAGTAGTTTTGGGGGTTTCACTGTCGTAGAAAGACGTTGAGATAAATAGGGATTCCATGTGTGAAATTAAAAATCTTGTGTTGATTGTCTAAGGTCAATATGATGCAATTGGGTGAAAATCTCAATTTAGAGGTCATTTTACTTGAATTGGTGTTAAATGAGGGATATTGCATTAATCAAGACATAAAAAAAATTTATTAGAAAATTTCTCTTCGTAGCCTTTATGACTCGAGCAATTAAGCATGCAAAGTTCTTTAAAACGGTGCCCTATGGTCATCTAACTTCGGAGTCCTCGATCGAAAGTTTGTTAGATGGGTCATTTAGAAATTTTAAGGGAGGGAATTCTTCAAATAAAGAAAAAACTATTCTAAAAAATTTCAGAAAAGCAGGTGCATAAAACAAAAGATGCACCAAATGCAAATCCCAAGCACTTCTTTAAGAAATTTGACTTTTGATAAGAGATTGTTAGCCTAATTAAGTCCTAGAGATTGAATGGAGAATCTTTATTTATTGAAATATTGAACTACAATTGGTGAAATTTTGCCAAACTAGAGAGGTGAGAATAGTATAAAATTCAATCTTAATTCACACATTGGAAACAAGCGAAAAGAATAAGTTTGGGGGTATGTGAATTTTACGAATGATGAAAGAACATATTTAACCATTGAGAGTTGGGAATTGAAACAAGTTATGAATTCATAATGCTATGCTTAATTCTTCACACACACATGCCGATTTTACATTGGAAATGTGGATTTTAATTTTTATATTGTGAATTTAAAGTTGTGCATAGATTCGTTATTATTAGTTCAATCCCGAGATAACAAGTCATGTTAGCTAGCCAAATCTTCTTACTTTACTTGATTGACTAGCCACCAATTAGGTAATTAGCATTGCATGTTTGTGTGTTTATTAAGTTAGGTTATGGTTTTATTTGAGGACAAACAAATGTTTAAGTTCGGGAGTGTTTGATAAATGTATTTTATACACTTATTAGAGCTCTAAAATATTGACATTTCGTAATTCTTTTAATAGAATTATAGCCTAATTTATTATATAATGTGTTATTATATGAAACTCAATGAATGGAAGTGAAATTGAAAGAAAGAAGTGAAAAATTTACGAAAAATGGCAAGATCAAAAGTTTGGGAGCTAAAGTGCAAATACTTAAAAGTTGTATCGAAGATCACGATGAAGATTCGAGAATGCTAGGTGTCAAATGGATACAACTAAAGGTCAAAAGGAATGAAAATATGGCCAAAATATTTTCACAAATAAATTCTCAACCGCACAAGGATATCCAAATTTTTAGTTTAAGATTGAGACCCATTTTTGGCCCATTAAACGTTCGAATTGAAAAGGAGTCATTTCTAGCAAAGTTGTAGCCTTTTGATTTATCTTTCCAACATATTTTGAATTTATATCAAGAGAGAATCTTAAGATAAAAATATTGAAGCAGACGCATAGTTTGGAACAGCGAGTAAGTCAGCGCCCAAGCGTAAAAAACCTAGAGCTCAGGGGCAATGTTTCTCGGAAGAAGCCATTTTTTAGAGATACAATGCTTAGGTATTTCACTTATAGCGCTAAGGCACTACACATGAAGAGAACGCAGCGCCTAGTCGCTACATCCTAGCGATTACGTGCTGCGTTGCAAATTTTATGGTTATGTTGTTTTTGGCCGCGAAAAGCCAAGAAAGACTCCAATTTTTGGAAAACTATGTATGGGAGTAGAAATATAAGAAATGAGGGAATTTTAAGGGTTCAACACATTTAAAAAACAAAGATACAACTAGAGATTAAGAACTTAACATATAACTCTTTGTTTGCTTTCATCAAATAAGAGTTAGTGAAATTTAATTAAGTTCTAAAGTATAGTCCTAGTGAGAACGATAATTCGGACTCAAAGGTCCACTATATTACTTGTTACGATATCGTACACTTTCGATAAAAAAAAACAAAACATTTTACGTTTGCATTATATCCAAATGTGACATGGCCTCCATCATTCCTTTTGAAATTTGATAGTAAAGTTTTATCTCCGATCATGTGTTTTGAGCATCCGCTATCCAAGAACCATTTGCTCATCATTTTCTTTGGTGCCTACAATAATAATTCAACTTTTGATTTTGGTACCCATACAAGCTTGGGCTTTGGTAGTTAGTTTTAGTAAGTCGTTGAGTCCACTTGTTTTGAAAGTGTAATTTTTTTGGTAAGACAATTGTGTGCAATATATCCATCCTTTTTGCAAAAGGTACTAGTAGTTTTTGAGGAATTTGCATTGGAAGCTTTGACAAATAAATGAGAGATTTTTGTTTTAAAAATGGTTTATATCCAATGCCTTTTTTTTTTTTTTTTTTTTTTTTTTTTTTTTTTATCAAAAACACATTTTTTATTAAGAGAATTAAATCAAGATTATTCGTTTCTTGAGTGAATTTAATTTTTTTTTTTGTCAAATCTTCAACGTTTTCTTTTAAAGAGCAATTTTCTTTGTACAATGAATCATAGTTAATATTTTCCCTTTTGATTTCCAAAATTTTCTCCATTTCACTTTTTAACAATTTATTTTTCTTTTTAAGAATAGAATGACTAAGGGCGACTTTTTCAAATTTTTCTAAAATTTCATCATAAGAGGAAGATAAATCATCATATGAGAATTTTTCAAAAAAGTTTACCTCATCATCGATTGCCATGAAGCACATGTTGGCGATTTCTTCTTGATTTTCTTCTTCATTGTTATCATCATCGTCGCTTTCATCCCATATTGCTTGGAGTACCTTCTTCTAAAAGATCTTCTTTTTGTTTGGGCACTCAGTTTTCTTGTGAAAAGGTTTCTCACAATCATAGAAAATGATTTTTTTGCCTCTTTCTTCGCTCTTTTCTTCCTTCTTTTGAAATTTTTGATTGTACCTAAAACCTTTCCATTTTTTGACAAGAAGGGCCAAGTCATCGAGCTCTTTATCACTTATGTTACTATTTGTTGTTCCTTCATCAAGTGCTGCTTTAGAGCAATTTGGCATTTAGAAGCCTTATTTGATTCTTCTTTGTTTTTCATTATCTTCTCTTTGATTTCAGCATTGTTAAGTTCGTAGGTCATTAAGGTTCCATAGAGTTCTTCTAAGGGATACGTATTCATAACCTTGGTGTTCTCTATCAACATCCTTAAAGGGCTCCATTCCTCCGAGAGCGACCTAAGCATTTTGCTTACAAGTTCACCGTTAGTAAATTTATGATCAAATCGTTTTAGACCTTTTACAATGTTGGTAAAACAAGTAATCATATCAGCAATAGATTCATCTTGTTTCATAAAGAAATTTTCAAATTCTTTGACTAACATATTAATTTTTATTTTTACTAGTGCCAACATGAGTAACTTCAAGTGCATGCCAAATATCATATACGGATTCACGAATACTAATACAGTTATATTCATTTTTATCTAATGCACAATATAGCAAAATCTTGGCTTTGGCATTTAAGGATAATTTTCTATTGTCTTCTTCATCGTACTTTTCTCTAGGTTTGTGGATAGTTTGATCGGGTTGGCCATCTATCTTAATGGTTTTGCTAGGCTTATAATGACCATACCCAAATGTTGCAATCAATTGATTGAATGTAAATTATCATCCTAGCCTTCCAATAATTGTAGTGCGTGATATCAAAGAAGGGTGGTAGATTTGTGGAATGCTCCTCATGGTTTTAAAACATTGGGTTGGCCATTACTCAAAATTGTGAATTCATTGAAAATGAGTACCGTGCTCTGATACCAATTGAAAGCCTAAGAATATCTAACTAAGAGGGGGTGAATTAATTTCTAAAACTTTTTTTTTTCGAAAAATTAACTTAAAATCAAGTGCGTGATAACTAGATATATTAAATCAAATAGCAAACATGAATATAAAGGCAATAAGTAAAAATGGATAGAGAGTGCAAATGATGTAATTATGGAGGTTTGATCCAAAGTAATGATCTACATCCTCTGTTACCAAGCTCACAGACATGATCAAGGCCAATTTTACTATGTTGATTAACTTGTGGTGCAATCCAAACCGTTACAAAGCTTTCGGTGACTTACAAGCAAGGAACACCGATCATTTTACAACTTTGAGCTTTTCGGAACCTCAACACGACCCACAAGTTTAAAGAGAATTGAATTTACAAATTGAATCTTCACTCTTAATAAATGATATGATCACAATTAAGTACCAGAGAGAAATATGCTAACACTTTAATAGAAGGCAATGAGTGAAGATCAAATGTTAGGTTTAGAGAAACTTTGACGTGTTGAATGATTTTCAAAAATTGATTTAATCAAAAAATTGTAAAACAAAATGATTTGATAGTAATAAATAGGATGAGAAATCAATACTATTTTGCTCAAAAGAATCTCACTTTAATGCTCTATTTTTCTATTAATAAATGACAAATGAGTTGGTATTTATAGAAGTGAGAACACTGCCTAATCAGACGACCCAACCGAACGTTCGGAATAGTACAAGACGACCCAAAAAGTAGTCGTTGAAAATCAGTCAGAACGGTTAAATTTTTTACTGTTGCAGGCGAACCGGACGTCTGGATGGCAGAATGTTTCTGGACTTTTTTTTTTGTTTTGTTTGCAGCCAGTAGATTTTTATATGAAATTTTTACTAAGTATTTGAAGGAAAATGAGGTTTAATAGTATTCAAGATTAAGTTGAAAATCTTACCTTTGAAAAATAATTTTTGTGCAAACGTTTTAATGACATGAATTTTTATCGTACATAAAAAATTCATCACTTGAGCATTCAATGTGTCATTGCTAAGAATTAAGTGCTTTACCTTTATAAATGAGCAAAAAGAATCCAGTTCCAATATCTTCAATTGATTTAGCGCGCATGCTCGATTTGTTGCTTGATTTTGAAATGACGCAAAGTTTGTCTCCATTTGTTTTGGCATGAGTGTTCTCGATTTTTATCTTGAACTTTCTTGATTGACAACTTTTCGTACAATTGTCTCCAACATATAACATTTTGAAGATTTGAATATAAATTTTAGAGATAAACATACTTTGTCCGTTATAATCAAAATATAAGATTGACCATATGTCAACAATTATTGCTACATGTCAAGATGTCAACATCCAAATTTACCCTTTTGCATTCGGCATATTCAATAGTTAGAATGATCTATCAATATGTTGGTTTTTCACAAAGCTGGGCGAAGTAATCGGGAAAGTCAAGGACCGTACTATTGTAACTGATCGACCATCTATAATAAATGGTATCGATGAAATTTTTCCTGAGGCACATCATGGGCATTGCATGTACTATATACAAGGCAACATGAAGATTAATTATCGGGACGAAGGCATCATTTCATTGTTTAGGATAATGGTTGAAGCTTACAGTGTCGAAGAGTATAATAAATTCATGGTGGAAATAAAAAGTAAACCATTCCCTAGATGGGGAGTATCTAACAAAAATGGGAATGGAACATTAGGCGATAACACATTTTTCTGGACTTGGATATTTACAATTATTTCACAAATAAATAAATAATTAAATTTCGATATTTACAATTTATTTACAATTATTTCACAAATAAATAAAATATATTCATGGATTACAATTGAATTCATACAAATCGCACACTAACTTATTACTCCATTTTTGTATCCAGGATCGGTTGATTCCATCAACCATATGTGCTATACTCAAAAATTCGAAATACTTTATTGCGAATATGTCATAATCGTCCCTGCAAATAAATAATAATGTGTTAGTTATGTTGGTACTGTGTAGCGAAAAACTAAGTGTTCAAATTAAAATAAATTATAAATACTTATGATATAGACTATCTCGTTGTCGTCGTCGTGTCCTGTACGATGGCTAGTATGTCCTGCACAATCACCCTCGCTCGTCTAGCCATAAAATGAATAATCACAGCCAACAATTCCAGGTAAAGCTCAAGCTGACCTTGTGTCAGACAAGAAGGATCGAAGTTGTACACATATATAGCGAAATCGGCGAAGACGATCTCCACGGCAAAACATTGATTGTTCGCAATCACTGGAATGTATATATGCGTACAACCATCCCATGACTTTCTCCCGACACTCGGCCACATCCCTATGACCTACTCAAGCATATATTCAGGCATCGTGTACTTGTTACCCATAAGTTGGAGCAACTGATATTCAATGGTAAAGGCACGTAGGAACTCGATGCTCAATATGAGACTGCCAATAATGTTGAATGATCTCAAATATCATCAAGTTCGATCGCGCAATAAGTCCATAGCCATGTCGATGTGCTATATCAAGAAACACCAATAAAAAATAGAGAAAGTTACTTCATTTAATAAACAAAAAATTATGTATACATAATAAATAACAATTGTGATATTACATTTATATCGTTGTCGAGCCGACACTCGAAATCATGACGTCGTGAAGCCACTTATATGTATCAGAGATCATCCTTTCACCTATCGTGTGGCTAGCTATAAAAAAAGAAATAGAAAAGTTGTGAAAAGAATCATAGATAAGCTAGCGTAACGTATTTAACTAAAATCATAAAATACTTACCCGAGCATCATTTTTCATCGATGTCTCAAATGCCTTTCACTTAGCGTGGTCCATCTCCCGGAAGAGATTCGAGTACGTCCCATCTACGAACGTTCTCCTCTTTGCCTTAGCTGTGAAGAGAAAAATGACATATTGTGATGGTAATCTTAGCCTCTTTACCGACAACCTCATTCGACATGTCAACAGCACGCTTCTTACCCTTTATAATGACTTGTGTCATTTCTTCCTCTGCACCATCTGTCTTGGGGCTCACCATTTCCTCTGTCATCGGTCACCCCTTCTACCTAGAGCACAACTACCTCTTCAATCATCAGGGCCACCCTTCGTTATCTCTTTCTTCGCTACCTTTCCCGTCTCCATCGAGGCCACCCTTCTCCATTCGAATGTGCCATTATTTGTCCACAATGGTGCGTAATCGTACCTTCTCCCTCGCCCCATCTATCACCCCCTCGTATGCCTGTTATATCACCTCGAAGTGCTATGACCTCATCCTGAAGTTCTGCTACATGACCTCGTAGTACTACAATGTCATAGAATAAACTTGATACTTCGTTGCTCATTCCTCGTCGTAGTGTCCCTATCTCCTCTCATAGCACGTCCACCTCATCCCCCATCTCTTGTTGTAATGCACCTATCTCTTCTCATAGTGCACCCACCTCATCCACCATAAATCATGTTAGGCGGACATACATATCATGAAAATAATGACTCTAGCTGTGTATAGGAGATCCACGTGGGATGTGTTTGGATGGAAGAAAAGGAAATCTCATCAACAGAGGTAATCACATCGACGGAGGTGATCCCATTGGCGAAGGGGGTCATCGATCAACTGGATCGCGCTCCTACACACACAACAACATTAAAAATTATTAACTTAGTTAAAATATGTTAACTCACACAAAACGGTTAAGGATAGAATCGGACATTTGGTCGTATCGAGTATGCGAAATAGCTAATTCCCACATAAAACCTCGATCATCCTCCTCAGTCGATGGTGTCAACTTAGTTAGGATTTCAAGATGACTTATTAACAGTTCAACTAATTAATGATCATGTGATGAAATTTAAAAATGACTTACATTATAAATCGCAAATGTATAACACTCACTTGAGGGTCATTGAGGAATGCTGATAACTGTTTGCTAGATGGACATGCGTTTGTTGGGATGCTCACCATGATGCATTTCGAAGGCAGCATGTCTCCGCTCGCTTAGCAAATCAGGTACCCAAGAGAGGGACAGTCTCATATGTCCAGATTTGCAACACATACAATTATTATATATAAATTCAGTATAAAAAATATTTTAACATTGATTATGCTAAAGATTTGCCAGCACAACCAGGGGTAATACATAAGTATCATACTTATGCGTAGACCCCATGGGCTTCTTGTGTGATCTAGTGAAGACGTGAACGGTGTCCCCAAAATATCTCCGATTGTTGAAGACATTGATGTTGTCAACAACTTCCAAATGGAAAAGGTAAATCACAGTCTTCTTGTGATGACACCTCAGCACGCTCTTAAAGATGTAGACCAAACCCAGCTTTAATATGTCGAACATCTGGTCGCACTATCTAATTGTGCCGATCAACTACAATAGAAGCACCATCCGATGTCCCTGAAAATATGTTTGTGCAACCTATTGCTTCTTTGAGTACCGTAAAGAATTGCCTCGTTGCCCGCTATCCTCATTCCAGTCACGACGGCAAACTGAAACATGATGAAAATAGTGACCTTGTCCCCGAGATCGAAGTGAAAGTTAATGCCATCGACTAGTCTAAGCAGCCGACATAGTAATGCATCAATAATGTGCTTGGAGTTCTGTACCTCTCTTAACTAAAATGGGGATCACGAGAAGGACTCGCATATGATATTTACGTGCTTATCATTGAACAACTCCAACAGTAAAATTGTCAAAACCATGGTTCCACATACATTTTCCTGCTTTCTGACTCAACTCCGCAATTAGATTGTACTCTTTTCTACAAAATTCAAATATTAGAACATTCAAAATAACGGAATAAGCATAATTTTTAAAAAAATTAAGTGAACCGAATTACTAAAAATAATTAAATTAAACAAAATAATAAAGTATAGAAAATTAAGAATTAAAAAGAATTTCAAATTGAAGAAAATTATTTATAATACGAAAAAAATTTATGAAATTTTAAAACTACTTTAAAAAAATTAAACAAAAGGAAATTATGAAAATTAAACAAAGAATATAATATTATTTAACTAAATTAAAAAAATAACAAAGAATATAAATATTGTATTAGTAAAATTTTAAAAAAATATTATCATAATAAAAAAATTTTAAAAAACTAAAAATTTGAAAAAAGACCTTTGGGCCGACTTTTTAAACAATCGATTGTTAACAATGAAAAAAAATAATTTTATATGAAAAATAAACAATTAAGAAATTCTAAAACTTTTTTTTAAAAAAAAATTATAAGAAAAAATTAAACAAAAGGAAATTATGAAAATTAAATAAATAATATAAATATTATTTAATTAAAATTGAAAATTTATATTAACAAAAATATAGTATAATATAATTAAAATTAGAAAATTAAATTTTATCATGAAAAGAAAAGAACTAAAAATAATTTTAAGTTGAAAAGAAAATGAAAAAATAATTTTAAATAAAAAAATAAACAATTAAGAAATTTTAAAGTATTATAATAATGAAAAATTAAACAAAAGGAATTTATAAAAATTAAATAAACAATACAAATATATTTTAATTAAAATTGAAAACAGTAAATTAACAAAGAATATAAGAATTATATAATTAAAAGTTTAAAAACTAAATTTTATCATAAAAAGCAAAAAAAGTAAAAATAATTTTAAATAGACAAGAAAATGAAAAAAAGAAGAAGCTTGGACCGATTGTTAACAGTTGGCTTTCGACAATTAACTGGGTCGACTATAAAACATTTGAGTTTAAAACAGGCGATCTGGCCAACTATGAGATCTGACTGTTTGTCGTAAAAAATGGCGAGAAATCGCATTTTGTGGCTAGTTTAAGCTCCAAAAATACAAATTAAGTGTACTACACCCAATAATCTACCTAAATAATGAAAAATAAACATTATACATAACAATTTAAAACATAAAAAAATGAAAAAGTCATCACATAATCCAAAAACAAAACTAACATTGTTGAAGATTATGGCAAGTGTGTGGTGGTCGGCGTGGGTTTGACTGTGATTTGCTTCCTCGACTGAATTCCGACTGTGGACTATGGTAGGCCTTGGTTTTCCTTCCTCTTAAACAGTGTTGAAGATAAGGGTATTTTTGGATTTTGATATTAAACTTAGCCTTTTATATGTTTCAACTGTTTTTTTAGTAGTCAAAGGGCTAGGTCCGGACCATTTTCTCGTATTTCCTCGAAAAAAATATCACCCTAAATCTAGTTTGGGACTAAAAGGCCCAATTAAATGTGACACCCATTTCCTGCCAAAATTCATTTTTGTCTAAACCTAACAGGGTTATGCTATTCACTAACTCCTTTTTTTAGTCAAGAATTCTTTTGCGTTTCAGTCGATTAACTATCTTTCGGTCAATAATTGTAATTTTCAGGAACTATTTTTTGGTAAGTCAAGAAAAAACTTATTGCTAAGATGATTTTATCCGATTATTCTTGTTGGATCGCGAAAATTATGATAGATATGGCTGACTAATAGATGGTTTCTTATATTTCTTGGACTCGAATAGTTCCATAGAGCTGAATAGAAGACATGTCTAGCAGAGAAGCTCTTACAAGATTTTGAGGATCGATCTGTATATGGATGAAGACATGCATGGTGATTTTGTGGGCTATTCTTCTTATCCTATGGTAATTTTTTATTATACTTTTGGAGGATCCTAGACTATGTGTATATATATTACTTTTGAAATAGTATGGTAAATATTTTTCGAACCTCAAACTAAAACATTATTTTATAGATGCATCACACACACACACACACACACACACACATATATATATATATATATATATATATATATATATATATATATATATATATATATATTAAGTAGATATCCACCCAATTCAGTGTAAATATGATTAAATGTCGGTAAAATCCCAATTTGGATGCATTTAGTTGCAATTGGTGTGAAAAAAAAAGTTAAAATCAAAGCTTAGTTGGAGTTGTTTGGGATCAATTGATAATCAAGTAGACTGTATTTGACCAATCAGAAGAATTAATGAAGAAATCAGCGATTCATAAGTTTCAGGGTCAAATTCACGTGGAAAACGATACTATACTCTCACTATTTTAAAACTTAACACTCTACACTTGCGGTTGGAAAATTCTCACACCAAATTTTTGGCGCCGTTGTCGGGGATTGATTTATCTTTTCTTATTAATACAGTTACCAAGTAGCATTAATTTTAATCTAGATTAATTTTGTTTTAATTTGAATTACTCCATTTTTTCAGGTGTTTTGACAGTTGATGCAACAATTCAAAAGCTGTAATTTAATTTATATTGATCTAGAAATTGAAAGAACTCTTTGGACAATAAGAGCAAAGAAGAAAGCTAAGGAGATCGCAATGGCTGAGCAAAATAACTAAAATCAATAAGAAGGTGCTAATCAACGGGAAAAACCTATTCGAGACTACTTTAATCCGGTAGTCCAAGACCATTATTTTGGGATAAGGTGCCAAGCAATCAATGCCAACAATTTTGAACTGAAAGCATCACTCATCAATATGGTGCAACAGAATCAGTTTGGGGGATTGCCTAATGAAGACCCAAACATTCATCTTTCTATTTTCTTGCAAGCGGCTGATACTATAAAGGTAAATTGAGTGATCAAACTGAAATTGTTTCCGTTTTCCCATAGAACTGACTGCGAAATTCTTTGCAAATTTTTTCCCTCCACCAAAAGTATCTCAATTAAGGGGTGACATTGGCTTATTTCGTCAGATGGATTTTGAACCCTTATATGAGGCATGGGAAAGATTAAAGGAGATGCAAAGAAAGTGCCAGCAACATGGGTTTGATGATTGGATGCTCCTTGATTGGTTTTACAACGGATTGAATGGTCAAACTAGAGTTATTATTGACAGCACAGCTGGTGGTTTTTTAATGAGCAAATCAGTTGATGTGGCATATGAACTTTTAGAGGAAATAGCCAACAATAGTTATCAATGGCCAAATGAGCGTGCAATGACTAAGAAGCCAATTGGAATGCATGAAATTGATGCCTTCACAAACATTTCTACAAATGTTGATGCACTTTGTCATCAATTGAGTGACTTGACCAACCCAAAAGTTTCTCAAGGAACGAAATTTGTAGCGGCAACAAATATGGTTTTTCCAGCCACAATTGTAATGATGAGCATGTACAATATGTGAACAACCGCAACTTCTATTATCAGAACAATTTCATGCCTAACCAATATCACCCAAAGCTCTGTAATCATGATAATTTTTCTCGTGGTAATACAAAAAAAGTTTTACAACCCCCTGCGAGGTTTGAAAACAAGGCTCCAGAGAGAACGTTGTCATTGGAAGATATTATGGGACAATTTATGATGGAATCAAAGGAGAGGTTCAACAGGAATGAGGCAAAGTTGCAAGGAATTGAGACTCAACTAAAGTCAATTGACATCCAAATTGGACAAATAGCATTATCTCCTATTGTTCGTCCAAGAGGAAGATTCCCTAGTGATACAGAATTGAACCCGAAGGAGCATTGTAAGGCTATTACTTTTAGGAGCAGTAAAGAGCTTGAAGATCCACAATACAAAAGCACAAAAGCAGACACTTCTCCAATGATGACAACATCAAGTGATCAAGAAGATAAAGAAAACAAAGAAAGTACAACTGAACCGAAAACATCAAAGGAGGCTGAAGAGCCCAAATCCAATCTATATTCGGATAATCCTCCAATTCTTAAACCTTCTCTTCCTTTTCCTTAAAGATTTCAAAAGAAAAAGCTTGATTCTCAATTTGCTAAATGCTTAGAAATTTTCAAGAAAATTAACATTAATATTCTTTTTGTAGATGCCTTAGAGCAAATGCCAAATTATTTCAAATTTATGGAAGACTTCACGGCTAAGAGGAGGAGACTTGAAGAATTTGAGACAATCAAGTTAACAGAAGAATATAGTGCTATTATCCAAAGGAAATTGCCATAAAAGTTGAAGGATCCTGTAAACTTTATCATTCCTTACACAATTGGAGGATCATTCTTTGAAAAGGCACTATGTGATTTGGGAGCGAGTATAAATCTAATACATTTCTTAGTGTTCAAGAAGTTGGGACTTGGAGAGGTAAAGCCGACAACCATATCATTACAAATGGCAGACAGATCCATCACCTATCCATGGGGAATTATAGAAGATGTATTGGTAAAGGTAGATAAGTTCATCTTTCTGGTGGGCTTTATGGTCTTGGATTTGGAAGATGATGAGAAAGTACCACTAATTCTTGGTCGACCTTTTTTGGCTACTGGAAGAGCATTAATTGATTTACAAGAAGGGAAGTTATTTGGAAAAACCTTCAAAAACCTCCAAATATTGCCAAACCAAAAGAGGTTTTGAAGGCTATACCGGAGTTAGAACCCGTTCAATTTTATTGACTATGCTATAGTGAAGAAGAAGAGAAGGCCAAGGGTGAAGTTTAGAAATAAGAGAGAGGTGCCATTTGAAGATCCAACATAGGCACTACGGTTGAGTCAAGCTAACGACGTTAAAAAAGCAACTCTTGTGAGGCAACCCAAGCTTTCTTCCTTTTTACTTATTCATTTATTTATTTTTAGTTATATGATAGTTTAGTTTATTTTACAATTTATTTAGTAATCATCACCCTTATCCCGTCTTTCCTTAGGTTTCAAAATAATTAAGTTGGTCATTAGATGTTTGAGCTAAGTAACATTTGTTCCATATTTTTAACATCTAAAATATGATTTTGTTTTTAAGAACATGACGTCGTGAAATATTCAAACCAGCATTGACATGGAAAAACCAGATACATCTCAAGTTTGGGGGGAAAAAGATAAAAGAAACATCCATCAACTTGAACATCATCAATACCAAAACGTTATTGGCAACTCAGACAATTCAGAAAAGTTCTCATCCTTTGACTTTAATTTCACATTGGGGACAATATTTAGTTTAAGTTTGGGAGTGTATTATAAATTGTCTAATACACATTGTGTGATTTGTGTTCGTGTTTTAAATTTAAAAAAATTGTATTTTTGCATACTTGTGTGAGTTAGATAGTTTTGTCGGCATTGATATGTATATGAGTGGTAACATGTTTTGATTAATGAGTTGTGAATAAGTTATGTGTTTGAGTTAAATTTTTGCTTATTCATGTGGAACGAAAAATATTTATGTCGTGAGTTGATTGCGATTTGCACATGAGTAGGTTGATCCATTGTTTATAGGTTATAATAGAGAACTTAAATGCTAAACCCAAACAACCATTAAACATTATATCCTTAAACCAAATTTAGGGTGATTGTAGGCTGACATGAAGATAGATATGGATTCCGTGTGTACAAAACGTTGTGTGGATTGTCTGAGACCAATAGGATGAAAATTGGGTGATAAACCTTAAGTTAGAGGTCAATTTTCGAGACTGGGTGTTTAATAAGGGGCATTACACTAATCATTACATAAAAGGGAAAAAGTTGCATATTTGTGAAGTTACTCTAAAAAGATCCCAATGAGGAAAACTATGATAATCTCATTGTGAAACGTTCATTCGTAGCCTTTATGACTCGAATGATTAAGTCCACAAGGGTTTAAAACCTGGTGCCCTAAAGTCATTTGATTTGGGAGTTATCGGCCTAAAGCTTGCTACATGTATTATTTAGAAAGCTTAATGAAGAGACGTCTACACATAATAAGGTGCATAAAATAGAAAAAGCATTACATGCCTTGATTAAGCCCCGATCACTTATTTTAGGATATTAGACTTTTGATAAGGGGTTAGTAACTTAGTTGAGTCTTGGAGGTTGAAGCAGTAAAAATAAGGAGAATCCATATTTGTTGACATGTTGAACTACAATTAGTGAAATCTAACCAAACTTGAGTGGCGTAAAAGATTAGTATTGAAAATCAACTTTAGAATACATCATGGAGAGTGAAAAAAAAACAAGTTTCGGGGTGTATGAATCCTACGAGCGAAGTAAGGAAAAATTTGACTTTTAAGTTCGGGAATTGGATCAATTTATTATTGTACAACGTTGCACTTAACTCTTCACACACACACACACGCGCGCGCACACACACACACCCATTTTTGCATTAAATAGGTAGGAATATAGCTTTTACATGATAATTTTGAAATGATTTATGAAATTAATGTATATTGCCAATCATAAGCTACGAAGGCAATATATCTAACGAAATTTGTTTTAATTGATTTTTTAGTTTTGTTTGTGTGTTTGTTATTCATTTTCTTTGGTTTGATGTTTGCTCAAGGACAAGCAAATTATTAAGTTTGGGAGAATTTGATAAGTTGGTTTTATAACGGAGTTATTAGATATCTTTCACTTTTGAATTTGAGAATTTCTACTGCACTTATGTGTTTTTTACGACACATTGAGGTACTTTCATAATAGGAGAGTCAACAATGAGAAGATGGAATCAATTAGGAGCAATTCAAGTGTCACCAACCAAACCAAGAATGTATATTACAGGGGGTATTGGCACCCCCGCACCATTATGAGGCGCCGCGCTATTCTGGAAGCCTCAAAGTGTTTCTCACCTAAGATTAGGAGTGCCCCTGCGCCCAAAAGAAGTGCAGCTGCGCTGCGACGATACCAGTCCGCCACATAAGCCCTAAAACTGACGAGTTTAAGGGGGGACTATAAATATGATTGGAATGGTTCAATAAAAGGACTTTTGGGGAAGTAATCCAACAGCCACACCAGAGAGAACATCCTTGGAGATTGTGGAATCCACAGATCAATGAGTTCTTCTTATTCTCTATCAATGTTTAAGAACATGAATTATGTTTTCTTTTATATTTTTATGGAGTAATTTATTTTATTAGAGATACAATGTAGCCAACACTAGAGATTTTGCTTTGATCATTTAATTATCTATTTTAAAGGTTAATCCATTGGTTTATTTGTGTTTATCTACTCTTAATGCTTTTAAATGCTTGATCACCATTTGAATGATATGGAATTTGGGATTTACTATCAAGAGAAGGGATTCTAAATAGGGACTATTGATAAACACAACACAGGAGATTATAGAGTTCGAGAGGCCTATGAAATCCTTTGTAGCTATTAAGAGAACCAAAGATCTTAATGAACTTTATCATCTTAATTTTAGATGGAGACTCAAAATTAGGGTTTTAAGAGTAATTCTTAATTCGCCATCGAGAGAGAGGATTAAGATAATTTTGGGTTCTTGACTCATAAACCATAAGAATATATTAAGAAATAGTTAGATGATTGAAGCATGATCGATGGTTAGGTGAAATTGGATCTCTAGAGTTTAAGCTCATTAGTGTTAATCTTGCTTAATTGCATTGTTAATTAATTAATAGTTATCTCATTCCAATATTCCTATTTTCTAGATAAAATTAAGGTTATTTTAATTACATGAATTATTAGGATTTGATTTCAATCCCTGTGAAAAACGATACTCTACTCTCACTATATTAAAACTTGATATCGTACACTTGCAATTGGAAAATTCTCCAAACCATCCTACAATTGGATCCTGGATATATATGATGTAGGTCATTCAGATTTATGTACTATGTTCAACCATTGCCTAACTAATGAACCAAATCACCAGCTCAATATATCAAACACGAGCATCGTGCATAAAAATGTCAAGTTTCACATAAACAAACTTTGATTAATCTAATAGTGTACCACATCCATTATTCACTGTTCATACCTATTCTAATATTCAACATCATGACCAGCAAAGTCATTGTACCCACACAAACACACAATTCAAATCTAATGCTAGAAAATAAACAGAAACTAAAGGGAATAGAACGAATATGCAAAGAAGCTAAAATTCAATTTTTTTATCAAGCACGCAAACACGCAAATCTACAGTACAACATGACGAAATGCCATCCCCAAACTTGTGTAACACATTGTCCTTAATGTTGGAAGAATAACAACGGAAGTAGAAGGAATACAGAATAAAAAGAACAATGTATAATAAGTGATAGAAAAAAAGGGCATAGAGTACTCCCATGATCAGTACGGAGGTAGAAGGTGGAAGTCTGAGCCAGATGCGCCATCAGTCGATGGTGGTGGTAGACGGGCGAGAATCTGTCTCATGAGCTCAAACTGTTGTGCATGTTCAGCACGCATACCTTGAATGTAGAGTAACTGATCCCAAACTTCAGCCTCAATGTTACCTATATGGTCCCATGACTCATTATTGTACAACTGAATCCCATCAACTATGCCCACACAATTATTCAATCTCCCATTCATGATCATAACCTCGCATCTCGCTGCCAAAGACCCCGTACTGGCTTTAGAGGCAAAGTTTCTGGTGCTAAGCATGTCATCCCGCAATGTCGGATAGTCGTGCCCATGGCATCCACAGTCTACCCTAGACTCTATATCTCGGCTCGAGCTGATCATAGTAGTGAACATTTTTCGTAGTAACTATGTGCCGATCTCTAGTGGTACTAGGGGTGATGGTAGTTCTGGCATCTCAGCGTCTTTAGCCCCCTGATCATACGCAGCCTACTACGATCTCAATAGCATTCTCTTCAGCTCCTCCCTATACTTCACTCGAAACTTCCCAAGCAACCTTTGGGCATATGAAAGAGGGTGGCCTAACTACTACATATTAAAAGTTGGGGTCAAACGGACATCAATTGGGTAAGGAAACTGTGGGACGAAGTGAGTGACATGATTGTCGTGTGCCTAGTCATGTTATGCTCATGTGCCTTCGTATTGCTTTTGATGTGTGCAATAAAGTTTGACAAGGCACCTCAACACCACTAGCAAGTGAGAATGCATATCAATAATGTTAAGATTGAAATGAAATTAAATTCCACTAGAATGTTCACATGAGCATCTCATCAAACATGTTGCAAGCACTTTATTTCTCATGAAGTGTGAAACAACTTAAGTAAGAATCAAACAAAAAAAAAAAAAAATTGTGTCAATTAAACGCAACCATTTCAAACTCCATCAACGACCAAATGCTCCACTCCATAAGCACACATCCAATTCCATACATAAACACTTAATAGGAAATCAAACAAGATTAGGGCAAAAGGGTAGAATACATATCTTGATTTGGAACTGAAGAAGGATGGATTGGATTTCACTTTGGTGGGATGTGGTGTGGTTATGTAGCGTCGATGAAAGGAAACAAGTGTACCTATGCGCATTTTTGGTGTGGCTCGTATGTGTGAGTGAATGGGAGAGTGTGGCCGTGTGCCTATGCTTTCAAAATATAAGGGCTACATAAATGTTCTATGCGACCGCATAGAACACTTGCTTGTGGTCGTATAGAACAAATGGTCAAGGTCATTTTTGGCTTTGAAGTACAACATGCAATCGCTTGCCCTGGTGTTCTATACGGTCGCATGGACCACTAGAGATGCAAGTTTTACATGTTTCATACCAAAGGTCCAAGTTTGACCTTTCGAGACCCTCGCGACCTCGATTTTCATGTAAACCAATTCAAAATATGCAATGAAGGTATGCAATGTGGAACAAATGTAAATCATGAGTAAAGCTTCAAAAAACTCGTTTATGTTAATTTTCACAAGAAACTCGATTTTCAACCCAACTTGCAAAACACATTTTAAACCATTGGGCGCACGTGGATGCTAAGAACTTGGTTCCAAAAACATTGTTAAACTTGAAAACACCTGTTGATTCCGAAAAACCTAAATTTTGATCGTATTGCCTCGAAATGCACGATTTTAGCACTGAATCAACAAAGTATCATTCCAACACCCCCAACCTTATGCTCAACACATTTAAAACCAATTTGGACCATGCATTGACTCTTAATGAATCCCAGGGACGATGAATTACCCAATATGCCTAGAAATTCGTAGAACATGAAAAATTTATAATCTAATGCATAAAGGAGAATAAATAAAACGGAAGAATATGTTGGGTCGCCTCTTACCCAACGCTAGTTTATAGTCTATAGCTCGACTGTGTTGCGGTTGATTCACTCTAGCTGAGATAGACGGTGGACTTTTCTTTTGAAAAATCACCGCTCCAATAATGTTTTAATCGTTTTCCATTCATCTTAAATGTCTTTGCAAACGTAAGTAATTTCAACGGCTCCATATGGAAACACCTTATTAACCGTATATGTCCCATATACCATATTTAGCTAGCAATGACTAGAATTGACGATTGCAAAATAGTTTTTCCCCATCACTGATTATAGCCCGAGGCGTGCCATAATGGGTGAAAATATACTTCTTTGAAAACCCGATTACCACCTTAGCACCATTGGATGGTAATGCTACTAGTTCCATCCATTTGGAGACATAATCAACTGCAACTAGTATGTATTGATTGAAGAATGATGGTGAGAATGGTCCCATAAAGTTAATTCTCCATACATCAAAAAGTTTCACCTTAAGAATGCTGTTTAGTGGCATTTTATTCCTTCTCGAGATATTACCAGTTCGTTGACACCTATCACACCGTTTCACAAATTCAAAAGTATCCCGAAATATGGTAGGTAAATAAAACCCAGATTGGAGGCCCCAAAATGACCTGTGTATGCAGATGAGTGACATTGCTCCAACATTTGTTGAACTTTTTCCTCGGCACACATATTCGAATGATCTGATCTGCTCCTCACCTATACAAAATGGGACCCTCCCAAAAATAATACCTCATGTCGGCGAAAAACTTCTTCGTTTGATGACTTGAATAGCTTGGTGGTGTGATGGACTTGGCCAAGTGATTTACGATGTCTGCATATCAAAGTACTCCACCTGTGTTGAAGATCTGTTCATCTAGAAAGATTTCATTAATATCAATGGAATCATCCTGCTCCCTAGTCTCTAGTCGAGACAAATGGTCTGTGACCACATTTTCGCTGCCCTCCATGTCCCTTATTTCCAAATCAAATTCTTGCAGAAGTAATACCCAACGGATAAGTCTTGGTTTGACATCTTTCTTTGTAAGCAAGTACTTTAAGGCAGAATGATCTATGTAGACAATGACCTTGGACCACACAAGATACGACCAAAATTTGTCCAATGCAAAGACCACCACTAATAGTTCTCCATAGTGGCATAGTTTAGCTAGGCGTAACCCAATGTTTCGCTTGCATAGTAAATCACATGAAATATCTTATTCTTTCACTATCCCAGTATTGTCCCTACCACGTAATCACTAGCATCATACATCAATTCAAATGGCAAACTCCAATCTGGTGTTATGATTACCAGCGCTGAAGTCAACTTCTCTTATAATGTGCTGAAGGCTACAAGACACTCATCAGAGAAGTTAAATGCGACATCCTTAACCAACAAGTTATACAGAGGCTTAGTGATATTCGAGAAATCCTTAATGAAGCATCTATAAAACCTAGCACTCCCAAGAAAACTACGAACACCCTTAATCGATGTAGGTGTCTGTAATTTCTCAATAACTTGGATTTTCGTTTTATCCACCTCTATCCCATTGGCTGAAATGCGATGTCCTAACACAATGCATTTTTGTACCATGAAATGACATTTTTCCTAGTTTAATACCAAGTTAGTCTTCCTGCATCGCTGTAATACCAAACCTAGATGCTCCAAAAATTTATCAAATGATAATCCAATCACCGAGAAGTCACCCATGAAAACTTCTACGAATTTCTCTACCATGTTAGAGAAAATCGCCATCATGTAATGCTGAAAAGTAGCAGAAGCATTGCACAAACCGAATGGCATTCTTCGGTAAACGAATGTACCGTATGGGCAAGTTAGGTGGTCTTTTCCTGATCATCGGGTGCAACTGAATCTGATTATATCTAGACTAGCTGTCTAGGAAACAATAGTACACACTCGCCAACCTATAACAGTTCCTGGAAATTAACTCATTCTTCTCGTTCTGTACTATAGTAATACAACCTTTTTTAGGCACCACCTGGACTAGACTGATCCATGCACTTTTTCCTTTTTCTCCTCTTTCCTTTCTCTTCCCTTTTTCTTTCCTCTCCCCCCTCCTCTCCCTCCCCTCCTCCCCCCCCCTTTCCTCTTCTTTTTCTCTCTCCCCTCTTCCCTCCCCCTCTCCCTCTCCCCCTCTCTCCTTCTCCCCTTCTTCTCTTTTTTCTTCCCTCTCTTTCTCTCTCCTCTTCCTCCCCCCCCCCCCCCCCCCCCCCTTCTCTCCCCTCTCCCCCCCTTTTTTTCCCCTTTTTTCTCTCCTCTCTCTCTTCCTTCCCTTCCCCCTCCTTCCCCCTCCCTCCCCCCTTCCCCCTCCCCCCCCCTCCCCCCCCCCCCTCTTTTCTCTCTTCTTCTCTTCCCCCTCCTCTCCCCCTTCTCTTCTCCCCTTCCCCCCTCCCTTCTCTCTCTCCCCCCTCCCCCCCTCCTTCTCCCCCCCTCTCTTCCCTCTTCCCTTCTCTCTTCCCTTTTCTTCCTTCCCCCTCTCCTTTCTCTTTCTCCCCTTCCCCCCCCCTCCCTTTCCCCTTTCCCTCCTCTTTCTTCCCCCCCCCCTTTCCCCCCCCCTTCCCCCCCCTTCCCCCCCCTTCCCCCCTTTTTCCCCCCCTCCCTTCTCTCTCCCTCCTTCCTCTTTTTCTCTCTTCTCTTCCCTCTCTCCCTTCCCTCCTTTTCCCCCCCCCCCCCCCCCCCCCTCTCTCTCTCTCCTTTCTTCCTCCCTCTTTTTTTCCCCCCCCCCCTCCTCCCCCTCTCCCCTCTCCCCCCCCCCTTCCCCCCCCCCCTTCCCTCCCTCTCCCTTCTTCCTTTCCCTTCCCTTCTCCCTCCTTTCCTTTCCTCCCCCCTCTTCTCCCCCTCTCCCCTCCCTTTTCTCTCCCCCCCTTCCCCTTTTTTCTCCTTTTCCTCTCCCCTCTCCCCCTTCCCCCCCCCTCTCCCCTCTTCTTCCCCCCTCCCCCCCCCTTCTCTTCCCTTTCCCCCCTCTTCCCCTTTCCTCCCCTCTTCTCCCTTCTTTCCTCTCTCCCCCCCCCCCCTCTTTTCCTCCCCCCCCCCCCCCCCTTTTCTCTTCTCCCCCTCCCCCCCCCCCTTCTCCCCCCTTTCCCCTCTCTTCTCTCTCTTCCCTCCCCTCTCTCTCTCTTCCTCCCCCTTCTTTCTCTTCCCCCCCTTCTTCCCTCTCTTTCCTCTTCTCCTTTCTCCTCTCTCCCTTTTCTTCTCTTCCCTTCTCTCTTTCCTCTCTCTTCTTCCTCCCTCTTCTCTTCTTTCTCTTTCTCCCTTCTCTCCCCCCTTCCCCCCCCCCCCCCCTCTCTTTTTTTTCTCCCCTCCCCCCCCCCTTCTTCTTTCCTTTCCCCCCCCCCTTCCCCCCCCCCCTCTCCCTCTTTTCTCCCCCCCCCCCTTTTCCCCTCTTCTCTCCTCCTCCCTCTTTCTTCCTTCTTTCTTCCTTTCCTTCCCCCCCCCCCCCTCCCTTCTTCCCCTTTCTTCCCCCCCCCCCCCTCCTCTTTCTCTCTCTCTCCCCCTCTCCCCCCCTTTTTCTTCTCCCCCCTCCCTCCCCCTCCCTCTCTTCCCCCCTTCTTCTCCCCCCCTCCCCTCTTTTCTCCCTTCTCCCCCCTCTTCTCTCCTTCTCTTTCCCCCCCCTTCTTCTCCCCCCCCTCTCTCCCCCTTTTCCTTCCCCTTCCCCCCCTCTCTCTTTCTCCCCCTTCTCTTCTCTCTCCCCTTCCCTTCTTCCCTTCCCTCCCCCCCCTCCTCCCTTCTTCTTCTTTCCCTTCCCCCTCTTTTCTCCCCTCCTTCTCTCCCCTCCTCTCCCTTCTCCCCTTCCCCTTCTCTTCCCCCCTCTCTCCTCCCTCTCCCCCTCTCCCCCTCCTCCTCTTTCCCCTCCTCCTCCTTCCTCTCTCCTTTTCTCTCTCTCCCCCTCCCCCTCTCTCTCTCCTCTCTCTCTCCTCCCCCCCCCCCCCCCCCTCTCTTCTCTTCCTCTCTTCTCTCCCCCCCCCTCTCCCTCCCCCCCCCCTCTCTCTCTCTCCTTCCCCCCCTTCCCCTTCTCCTCTCCTTCTCTTTTCCCTCCCCCTCTTTTCCCCCTTCCTCTTTTCCCCTCTCTCCCCCCCTTTTCCCCCCTCCCCCCCTCCCCCTCTCTCTTCCCCCTTCCCCCCCCCCCTCTCTCCCCCTCTCTTTCTCTTTTTTCCCTCTTTCCTCCCCCTTCTTCTTCTCCCCCCCTTTTCTCCTTTCCTTTTCCCCTCTTCTTCCCCCCCTCCCTCTCCCCCTTCCCCCCTTCCTCTCCCCCTTCTCTCTTCTTCCCCCTTCCCCCCCTTTCCCTTCCTCCTTTTCTTCTTCTTCCTCCCTTCCCTCTCTCTCTCCCCCCTCTTTCCTTCTCTCCCTCCCCTCTTCTCTCTTTTTCCTCTCCCTCTTCCCCCCCCTTTCCCCCCCTTTTCTCCCCCTCCCCCTCCCTCTCTCTTCTCCCTCCCCTCCCCTCCCCCCCCCCCCCCCCCCTTTCCCCCCCCTTTCCCCCTTCCCCCTCTCCCCTCTTTTCTTTCTCCCTCTCCTCCCCTTCTCCCCTCTTCTCCCCTCCCCCCCCCCCCTCTTCTCTCTCTCTCTCCCCTTCTCCCCTTCTTTCCCCCTTCTCTCTCTCTTTTCTTCTTCTTTCCCCCCTCCCCCTCTCCCCCCCCCCCCTCTCTCTTTTCCCCCTCCTTTCTTCCCCCCTCTTCCCTTCCCCTCTCTTTCCTCTTTCCCCCTTCTTTCCTCCTCTCTCCTCTCTCCCTCCCCTCTCTCTCTCCTCTCCCCTTCTCCCCTCTCTCTCCTCCCCCTTCCTCCCCTCCCCTCTCTTCCTCTTCTTCCCCTCCCCTTTCCTCCTCCCTCTCCCCCCCTTTCTCTTCTTCTCTTCCCCCTCCCCCCCTCTCTTTTCTCTCTCTCCTCCCTCTCTCCCTTTTCCTCTCCCCCTTTCTCTCCCCTCCCCCCCCCCCCCCCTCTCCCCCCCTCCTCTCCCCCCCCTCCCTCTCTCCCCCCCCCCCCCCCTCTTCTCTTTCCTTTTCCCCCCTCCCCCCTTCTTCCCCCCCCTCCCTCTCTCTCTTTTCTCCCCCCCCCTTCTCCCCCCCTTCTCTTTTCCCCCCCCCCCCCCCCCCCCCCCCCCCCTTCCCCCCCTCTTCCCCCCCCCTCTCTCTCCTTCCCCTCTTCCCCCCCCTTCCCTCTTCTCCCCCCCCCCCCCTCTCTTCCCTTCTCTTCTTCTCTCCCCCCCTCCCCCTCCCTCTCCCCCTTCTCCTTCCTCCTTTCTCTCCCTTTCCTCTTTCCCCCTTCCCCTCTCCCTCCCTCCCTCTCCCTCTCTTCTCCCCCCCTCTCTTCCCCCCCCTCCTTCTCTCCCCCCCCCTTCCCCCTTCTTTTTTTCTCTTCTTCTCCTCCCCCTCTCTCTCTCTTCCCTTTTCTTTCCCTCTTTCCCCCCCCCCCCCCCCCCTCCCTCTCCTCTTCCCCCTTCTTCCCCCCTTCCCCCCCCCTCTCTCCCCCCCCCTCTCCCCCCTCCCTCCCTTCCTCTCTTTTCCCCTTCTCCCCCTCTCTCCCTCCTCCCTTCTCTCCCCCCCCCCCCCTCTCCTCCTCTCCCCCCTTTTCTTCTTCCTCTCTCTCCTCCCCCCTCTTCTCTCCCTTCCTCCTCTTCCCTCCCCCTCTCCCCCCTTCTTTCCCCCCCCTCCCCTTTCCTTTTTCCCTCTCCCCCTTTCTTCCCCTTCCCCCCCTCTCTCCTCCCTTCTTCCCCCCTTCTTTTCTTCCCCCTCCTCTTCCCCCCCTTTTCCCCCTCCCCCTTTCCCTTCCCCTTCTCCCCCTCTCTCCCCCTCCCCCCCCTTCTTCTCCCCCTCTCCCTCTCCCCCCCCTTTCCCCCCCTCTCCCCTCTCCTTTCTCTTCCCTCTCCCCTTCCCCCCCCTCCCCCTTTCCCCCTCCCCTCCTCCTCTTCTTCCCTCCTCTCCTTCTCCTCCCCCCCCCTCCCCCCCCCTCCCCTTCTCTCTTCCCTCCCCCCCCCCCCCCCCTCTCCCCCCCTCTCTTCTCTCTCCCCCCCCTCCCCCTCTTCCCCTCCCCCCTCCTTCCTCCTCCCCCCCCTTTCCCCCCCCCCTTCTCCCCCTCTTCCTCCTTCTTCCCCCCCCCCCCTTTTCTCCCCCTCTCCCCCCCCTCCTCTCTCCTCCCTCTCTTCTCTCTCTTCTCCCCCCCCTTTTCCCTCCTCTCTCCTCCCCCCCTCCTCTCTCCTCTCCTCTTCCCTCCCCCTTTCCCCCCCCCCCTCTCCCTCTCTCTTCTCTCTCCCTCCCCTTTTTCCCCTCCTCTCTCTCTCTTCTCCTCTCTTCTCTCTCCCCCTTCTTTCCTTTTCCTCCCTCCCTCTCTCTCCCCCCCTCCCCCTCCCCCTCCCCCTCCCCCCCCCCCTCCCCCCCCTTCCCTTCTCCCCCCTCTCTCTCTCTCTCCTCTTCTCTTCTCTCCCCTCTTCTCTTTCTCTCTCTTCCCCTCTCTCTCTCTTCCCCCCCTCTTTCTTTTCTTCCCCCCCCCTCTCCCTCTCTCCCCCCCCCCCCTCCCCCCCTCCCCCCCCCCCCTCCCTCTTCTCCCCCTCTCTTCTTCTCCTCTCCCCCTCTTTCTCCCTTCCCCCCCTCCCCCCCCCTTCTCTCTTCTTTCCTCTTCCTCTCTTCCCTCCCCCCCCCCCCCTCCCCCTCCCTCTCCTCTCCCCCCTCTTTCTCTCCCCCCTTCCTTCTCCCCTTTTTTCTCTCCTCTCCCCTCCTCCCCCCTCCCTCCCCTCTTTCTTCTCCCCCCTCTCTCCCCCTTCCCTCTCCCCCCCCTCCCTCCCTTCTCTCTCTCTTTTTCTCTCTCCCCCTCCTCTTCCCCCCCCCTTTTTCTTCTCTCTTTCCTCTTCTTTCTTCCCTTCTCCCTTCCCTTCTCCCTCCCCCCCCCTCCCCCCTCTCTCTCCCCCCCCCCTCTCTCTCTCCCCCCTTCCCTTCTTCTCTTCTCTTCTCTCTCCCCTTTCTCTTTTTCCCCCTCCCCCTTTCCCCCCCCTTCTCTTTCCCTTTCTCTTCTTCTTCTCTCCCCCCCCCTCCTCTTTCTCTCTCTCTCCCCCTTCCCCCCCCCTTCCCCTCTCTCTTCCCCTCCCCCCCCCCCCTTTCCCTCCCCTTTCTTTCTCCCTCTCTTTCTCCCCTTCTTTCTCCCCCCCTCTCCCCCCTCCCTCTCTTTCTCTCCCCTTCTTTTTCTCCCCTCTCTCCCCCCCCTTCCCCTTTTCTTTCCCCTTCTCTCTCTCCCCCTCTTCTCTTCCCCTTCCTCCTTCTTCTCTTCTCCCCTCCCTCCCCCCCCCCCTCTTTCTCCCCTTTCTCCTTCTTTCCCCTCTCCCCCCTCTCCTTTCTCTTTCTTTCTCCTCTTCTTCCCCCCCTTCTCTCTCTCTTCTCCCTTCCCCCCCCCTCCCCCTTCCCTTCTCTCTCTTCCCCCCCCTCTTCTCCTTCTTTCCCCTCCCCCTCTCTTCTCCTCTCTCTTCTCTCTCTCCCCTCCTCCCCTTTCCCTCTCCTCTCTTCTCTCTCTTTTTCTTCCTTTCCCCTCTTTCCCTCCCTTTCCCCCCCCCCCCCCCTCTCCCCCTCTCTTCCCCTCTCCCCCCCCCCCCCCCCCTTCCTTCTTCTCCCCCTCCCCCCCCCCCCCCCCCCCTCTCCCCCCCCCTTTTTCCCTTCTTCTCCCCCCCTCCCCTCTTCTTCCCCTCTCCCCCCTTTCTCCCCCCCCCTCTTTTCTCTCTCTCCCCCCCCCCCCCCCCCTCTCTTCTCTCCCCCCTCCCCTTCTCCTCCCCCCCTCTCCCCCCCCCCTCTCTCTCCCTCCTCCCCCCCTTCTCTCTCCCCCCCCCCTCTTTCTCTCTCCCTTTCCCCCCCCCCCCTCTCTTTCCCCTCCCCCTCCCCTCTCTCTCTCTTTCTCCCCCCCTCCCCCCCCCCCTTCTCTCTCTCTCTCTCCTCTCTCTCCCTCTCCCCTCTCCCCTCTTCTCCCCCCCTTCTCCCCCTCCCCCCCCTTCCTTTTCCCTCTTCTCCCCCCCCCCCCCCCTCTTTTCCCCTTTCTCCTCCTCCCCCCCCCCCCTTCTTTCTTCTCCCCCCCCCCCCTTTTCCCCCTCTTCTTTCCTCTCCCCCCCCCCTTCTCCCTCCCTCTCCCCCCCCCCCCTTCTCTCTTTTTCCCCCCCTTTTTTTCTCCCCCCTCTCCTTCTCTCCCCCCCCCTCTTCCCCTCCTCCCCTTTTCTCCCCCCCTTTCCCCTCTCTCTCCTTCCCCCCCCCCCTCCCCTCCCCCCCTTCTCCCCCTCCCCTCTCTCTTCTCCCTTCTCCCCCCCCTTCTCCCCTCTCTTCTCCTCCTTTTTCCCCCTTCCCTTTCTTTCTTTCCCCCTCTCTCTTCTCTCCTTTTTCCCCTTCCTCTCCTTCTCCCTCTCTCTTTTCTCTCCCCCTCTCCTTTTCTCTCCTTTCTCTCTCCCCCCCCCCCTCTCCCTTCCCCCCTCTCCCTCTCCCTCTTCTTCTCTTCTCCTTCTCTTCTTCTCTCCCTCCCTTCCTCTTCTCCCCCCTTTCCCCCCCTCTCTTCTTCCTCTCTCCTCTCCTCCTCTCCCTTTTCCTTCCCTCTCCCTCTCCCTTTTTCTTCTTCCTCCCCTCTTCCCCCTCTTTTTTTCCCCTTTCTCCTTCCCTCTCTCCCTCCCCCTCTCCCCTCTCCCCCTTCCCCCCCCCCCCCCCCTCTTCTTCTCCCCTCCCCCTCCCCCCCTCTCCCCCCCCCCCCCCTCTTCCCCCCCCCTCCCTCCTCCCCCCCCCCCCCTCCTCTCTCCCCCCTTCTCCCTTCTCCCTTTCTCTCCCTCTCTCCCCCTCCCCCCCCCCTCCCTTCTCTTCCCCCCTCCCCCCTCCCCCCCCCCCTCCCCCCCCCCCCTCTTCCCCTCCTTCTCTTCCCCTTCCTCTTTCCCCCCTCTCTCCTCTTCTCCCCCCCCCTCTTCTCTCTCTTCTCCCCCCTTTTCCCCTTCTCTCCCCTCCTCCTCTTCCTCTTCTCCTCTCTCCCTCTCCTTCTTTTCTCCCCTTCCTCTCCCTTTCTCTTCCCCCCTCTCTTTTCTCTTCTCCTCCCCCCTTCTTTTTTCTTTCCCCCCTCTCCCTCTTCTCCCCCCCTTTTTCTCTTTCCCTTCTCTCTCTCCCCCCCCCCCCCCCTCCCTCTCTCCCCTCCCTCTCTCCCCCCCTCTTCCCCCCCCCCCCCCCTTCTTCCCCTCTTCCCTTCTCCTTTTCCCTCCTCTTCTCCCCCCCCCCCTCCCCTCCCTCTTCTTCCCCCCCTCCCCCCCCCCCTCTCTCCCCCCTCCTCTCCCCCCCCCTCTCTCTCTTCCCCTCTCCCCCCCCTTCCCCCCTCCCCCCTCTCTCCCCCCCCCCTCTCTCCCCCCCCCCCTCCCCCCTCTTTTTTTCTTCCTCTCTCTCCCCCCCTCCCCCCCCCCCTTTCTCTCCCCTCTCTTTCTTCTTCCCCCCCCCCTCTCTCCCTCTTTCTTCCCCTCTTCCCCTCTTCTTCCTCCCCCTTTCCTCCCTTCTTCCCCCCTCTTCTCTCTTCCCCCCCCCCCCCCTTCTTCTCCCCTCTCCCCCCTTCCCTCTCCCCCCCCCCCTTTTCCCCTCTTCTTCTCCCCTCTCTCCCCCTCCCCCCCTCTCCCCTTCCCTCCCCCTCCCCTCTCTCCCCCTTCCTCTCCCCCTCCTCCCCCTTCTCCTCTCCCCCCCCCCCCCCCTTCCCCCCCCCCCTCTTCCCTCTCCCTCCCTTTTTTCTCTTTCCTCTTTCTTCTCCCTTTCTCCTCCTTTCTTCCCCCCCCCCTCCCCTTCCCCCCCCCTCTCTCT
The DNA here is from genome assembly GCA_019097785.1 of Fraxinus excelsior. NCBI lineage: Eukaryota > Viridiplantae > Streptophyta > Magnoliopsida > Lamiales > Oleaceae > Fraxinus > Fraxinus excelsior. The sequence goes on along the minus strand of CM032637.1, from coordinate 30,561,417 downwards.
TCTCCCCTCTTTTCCTCCCCCCCTCCCCCCCCCCCCTCTCCCCCCCCCCTCCCCCCCCTCTCTTCTCCTCCCCCCCTTCTCTCCTCCTCTCTCCCCCCTCTCCCCCCCCCTCTTCTTCCCCTCTCCTCCTTTCTCCCTCTTCTCCCCTCTCCCCCCCCCCTCTCTTTCTCCTCCCCTCTCTCCTTTTCCCTTCTCTCTTTTTTTCTTTCTCCCCTTCTTCTTCCCTTTCTCTTTTCTCCCCCTCTTCCCCTCTCCTCCCCCCTCTTCCCTCTCTTCCCCTTCCCCTCTCCCCCCCCCTCTCTCCTTCTTCCCTCTCTTCCCCCCTTCTTCTCCTCCCCTCTTCCCCCCCCTCCCCTTTCCCTCCCTTCTTTCTTTCCCCCCCCCCCCCTCCCCCCCTCTCCCTCCCCCCCCCCCCCCCCCCCCCCCTTCTTCTTCTCCCCTTCTCCCTTTCCCCCCCTCTTCCCCCTCTCCCCCCCCCCCTCTCTCTTCCCCTTTCCCCCCCCCCTCCCCCTCCCTTCTCCCCCTTTCCCCCCCTCTCCCCTCCCCCCTTCCTTCCCTCTTCTCTTTCTTTTCTTCTCCCCCCCCCCCTTCCCCTCTCCCTCCCCCCCCCCCCCCCCCCCCCCCTTTTTTCCCCCCCCCCCCCTTCTCTTTTCCCTTCCCCCTCCCCCCCTCCCCTCCCCCCCCCCCCTCCCTTCTTCTCCCCCCTTTCTCCCTCTCCCCTTCTCCCCCCTCTCCCTTCCCCCCCCCCTTCTTCTCTCTTTTTCCTCTCTCCCCTCTTTTTCCCCTTCCCCCCCTTCCCCCCCTTCCCCTCTTCCCCTCTTTTCTCCCCTTCCTCTCTCCCCTCTCCCTTTCCTTCCTTCCTTTCTCTCTTCCCCCTCCCCCCTCCCCCTCCTCCCCTTTCCCTCTTCTTTCTCCCCCCCCCCCCCCTTCCCCTCCCCCCCCCCTCTCTCTCCCCCCCCTCTTCTCTTTTCCCCCCCCCTTTTTTTCTCTTCTCTCTCCTCTCCCTCTCCCCCTCTCTTCTCCCCCCCCCCCCCCTTCTCCCCCCCTCTTCTCCCCTCCTCCCTCTCTTTCTCCCCCCCTCCCCCTCTCTCTCTCTTTCTTCTTCTCCTCCCTCCCCCCCCCCCCCCCCCTCCCTCTCTCTTCCCCTTTCTTCTCTCCCTCTCTCCCCCCCCCCCTCCCCCCCTCTCCCCCCCCCCCTCCCCTCCTTTCTTCCCTTCCTTTTCTCCTCTTCTTCTTTCTCCTCCTCCTCCTTCTCCCTTCCCCCCCTTTCTCCCTCCCCCTCCCCCCCCCCCCCCTCCTCCCCTCTCTCTTCTCCCCCCCCCTTTCTTCTCCTCCCCCTTCCCCCCCCTCTCCTTCTCTCCTCTTCTCTTCTTCCCCCCCCCTTCTTCTCCTTTCCCCCCCCCCCTCTCTCTTCTTCCTCTCTCTCTCCCCTCCCCCCCTCCCTCTCCCCCCCCCCCCTCTCTCCCCTCCCCCCCCCCCCCCTTCTCCCCTTCCCCCCCCCCCCCTCTTTTCTCCCCCTTTTTCCCTCTCCCTTTTCTTTTCTCTCCTCTTCTTCTTCTCTCCCCTCCCCCCCCTCTCCCCCTTCTCCCTCCCCTCCCCTTTCTTCTCTCCCCCTCCCCTCTTCTCTCTTCTTCTCCCCCCCCCCCCCTCCCCTCCCCTCTCTCTTCCCCCCTCCCCCCCCTCCCCCCCCCTCCCCCCCCCCCCTTTCTTCCCCCCCTCCCCTCCCCTCTCCCCCTCTCTCCTCCCCCCTCCTTCTCCCTTCCCCTCTCTCCCCCCCTCCCCCCCTTTTCCCCCCCCCTTTTCCCCCCCCCCTCCCCCCTCCCCCCCCCCCCCCCCCCTCCCTTTCCCCCCCCCCCTCCCTTTCTCCTCTCTCCCCCCTTTTCCTCTTCCCTCCCCTTTTTTTCCCTCCCCTTCCCCCTTTCCCTCTTCCCCTTTCCCCTTTCTCTCCCCCCTCTCTCCTCCCTTTCCCCCTCTTTCCTCTCTCCCCCTCTCCCCCCCCCCCCCCCCTTCTTCTTTCTCCCCCCCTTCTTTCCTTCTCCCCCCCCCCCCCCCCCCCTCCCCCCCCTTTTCCCTCCTCCCCCCCCCCCCCCTTCCCCCTTCCCTTCCCCCCTTCTCCCTTTCTCTTCCCCCCCCCCCCCCCCCCCCCCCCCCCTTCCCCTTTTCTTTCTCCTCTCCCCCCTTCTTCCCCTCCCCCCCCCCCCCCCTCCCTCTTTCTCTCCCCCTTTTCTTCCTTCTCTCCTTCTCTCTCCCCCCCCCTCCCCCCCCCCCCCTTCCCCCCCCCCTTTTCTTCTCTTTTCCCCCCCCCCCCTTTCCTTTCCCTTCTTCCTCTTTCTTTCTCCCCCCCCTTCTTTCCTTCCTCTTCTTCCCCCCTTCCCTCCCCTCCCCCCCCCCCCTTCCCCCCTCTCTCCTCTCCTCCCCCTCTCCCCCCCCCTTCCCCCCCCTTTTTTCCTTCCCCCCCTTCCCCCTTTCTCTTCTTTTTCCCTTTCCCCTCCCCCTCTCCCCCCCCCCCCCTCTCCCCCTCCCCCCCTTTTTTTTTCCCCCCCCCCCCTTCCCCCCCCCCCCCCTCCCCCCTTCCTCTCTCTCCCCCTCTCTCCCCCTTCCTTCCCCCCCTCTTCCCTCTCCCTTCTTTCCCCCCTCTCTCTCTCTCCTCCCCCCCCCCCTCCCTTTCTCTCTCCCCCCCCCCCTTCTTTCCCCTCTCTTCTCCCTCCCTCCTTCCTCTTTCCCCCTCCTCCCCTTTTCTTCCCTCCCCCCCCCCTCTTCTCCCCCCCCCTTCTTTCCCCCCCCTTCTCTCTTCCCTCTCCCCCCTCCCCCCTCTCTCCCCCTTTTTTCTCCTCTCTCTCCCCTTCTCCCCTCCCCCCCCCCCTTTCCCCCCTTCCTCCCCCTCTCTCCCCCTCCCCCCCCCCCCTTCCTTCTCCCCCCCCCTCTCCCTCTTTTCCTCTCCCCCCCTCCTTCTCCCTCTTTCCCTTCCCCCTCCCCCCCCCCCCCTTCCCCCTTCCTCCCCCCCCCCCCCCCCCCCCCCCCCCTTTCTTTTCTTTCTTTCCTCTCTCTCTCTTTTCCCCCCCCCCCCCCCCCCTCCTCCCCCCCCCCCCCCCCCCTTCTTCCCCCCCCCCCCCCCCCCCTCCCCTTCCCCCCCCCTCCCCCCTTCTCTCCCTTTCTCTCTCTCCTCCCCCCCCCTCCTCTCTTCCCTCCCTCTTCCCCCCCCCCCTCTTCTCCTCCCCCCCCCTTCCCCCCCTTTCCCCTTCTCTCTCCCCCCCCCCTCTCTCCTTCTCTCCCCCCTTCCTCTCCCCCCCCCCCCCTTCCTCCCCTTCCCCCCTTCCCTCTCTTCTTCCCCCCCCCTTCTCCCCCCCCTCTTTTTCTCCCCCCCCCCCCCTCCTCTCCCCTCCTCTCTCTCTCTCCCCTCCCCCCCTCTCTCCCTTCCCCCCCCCTCCCCCCCTTCCCCCCCCTTTTTCCTTCTCTCCCCCCCCCCCCCCCCTTTCCCCCCTCTTCTTCTTCCCCCCTTCCCTCTTCCTTTTTTTCCCCTTTCCCTTCCCTTCTCTTCTCTCCCCCTCTCCCCTTCTTTTTCCCCCCCCCCCCCCCCCCCCCCCCTCTTCTTTTTTCCTTTTCCTTCTTTTCCCCCCTTCCCTCCCTCTTCTTTTTTTCCCCCTTTTCTCTCTCCTTCTCTCCCCCTTCTCTCCTCCCCTTCCCCCCCCCCCCTCCTCCTCCTCTCTCCCCCCCCTCTTCTCCCCTTCTCCCCCCTTTTCCCCTCTCCCCTCTTCTTTCTCTCTCCCCCCCCTTCTCTCTCTCTCTCCCCCCCCTCTCTCCCCCCCCCCCTCTCTTCTCCCTTCCCCTTCTCTTCCCCTTTCCTTTTCCCTCTCTTTCTCTTCCTCCCTTCTTTCCCTTCCCCCCCCCCCCTCCCCCCCCTCTCTCCCCCCTCCCCCTTCTTTCCCTTCCCCTTCTTCCTTCCCCCCCCCTCCCCCTTCCCCCCCTCTTCCCCTCTCCCCTTCTCCCTCTTCCCTCTCTCTCCCCCCCTCTCTTCCTCTCCCCCTTTTCTCTTTTCTCCCCCCTCTCTTCTCCTTCCCTTTCCCCCCCCCCCTCCCTTCTTTTTTTTTCTCTCCAAAATCTTTCTTTATTTTTTAATAGCACATTTTTCAAAAAAAAATTACTATTTTAAAATATACTTTTTCCAAAACTTCATTAAAATTGAGTCCAAACAATGACTTAATAATCACAATCATCCAAACTTTTGTGCATTTCGATTCCACATTCTACAACAATTGCATAATGATAACGCAGATATCTCACTTTAAGATTAAAATAACACAATTCTCAATATTTTAATATTTAACCCTTGTTTCAGTGTTTGATACAAATTATAATTTAATTTTTATAACAGAATTCAGCTCAATCACTTATCTTCAGTTCCTCAGCTCACAGTTCAATTCCAAATGCCTCAGCTCACTGATTCAACCCCTCTGTGTGAATACACCAAACCAGCTCAAGTGCAGTAGATTCCTTTAGATAGTTAAGGCAGTTGGTTACACGTGTCACTATTGTATTGGTTGTAAATATTAGTCCTTTAGTTAGGCGGGCAGTTAGCTTCATTTTTGTTAACTTTGATCTGTATTTATAGAGGATGTGTAATACATTTTCAACTCGAGAAGTTCAATTAATAAAATTTCCTTCTTCCTCATTCTATTATGGTATTAGAGCTATTCACCTCTGCTTCCTCATTGCTATAAGTTTTTATTTTTTGGTTCCCCATGGTAGAAGCCAATAATCAGATTCACTCTTCATTCACTCCCTCATCAATGAGCAATTCCGTCATAGATGATGGATCAAGTCCTTACTATTTACACCATTCAGACAGCCCAGGGTTGATCCTTGTGTCACAGCCGTTGATGGGAGATAACTATGCTTCGTGGAGTAGATCCATGACAATTGTCAGTTTAAAAACAAGCTAGAATTTATTGATGGATCCATAGCTAAACCTAAGGGAAATCCTGAGTTGATGAAGATTTGGAACCGAAATAACAATATTTTAATTTCATGGATCCTTAACTCTATCTCAAAAGAGATTTCAGTAAGCATCATTTACATTGAATCTGCATAAGAAATCTCTAAGGATCTTAAAGAAAGATACTAGCACAGAAATGGTCCCTGCATATTTCAACTGAGAAGAGAACTTATGAGCCTTACTCAAGGACAATCATCAGTAAGTGTCTACTTTACAAAACTGAAAACAATTTGGGAGGAACTCAGCAGTTATAGGCCGGTTTGCTCCTGTGGAAAATGTAGCTATAAAGGCACAAAGAAATTGGTAGATCACTATCATATGGAGTATGCGTGTCCTTTTTCATGGGATTAAATGATTCATTCACCCAAGTCAGAGGGCAATTACTCATGATGGATCCTATTCCATCGATAAATAAAGTATTGCCCTTATTTCTCAAGAGGAACATCAAAAGTCTATCAATACCAATGCATCGGCACCACTGATACATTGGCCTTTTATGTTAAGAATGAAAGCAAGAAGCCTACTATAGGTCAAGTTCAAAATAAATTCCTAAGGAAAGAGAGGCCTATCTGTACTTATTGTGGTTATACAAGCCATGGGGTTGATAAATGCTACAAGCTTCATGAATATCCATCAGGATATAAGGCCAAATAGAAATCAGGTTCTGGTTCTAATTTCAAAGTGAATCATGTTGCTACTAATCAAGTTTCTGATTCATTCTCAGAGCTAACTGTTTGTAGTGTTGGGGAGTTTGTGCAAACCTTGAATCATACTCAATATCAACAACTAATGAATATGCTGAATACACATCTTACAAGTACAAAGACTGATGCCGAAATAGGTAACAACTCTAGCCACATCTCAGGTACTTGTCTCTCTGTTTCCCTCGCTCCAACGCTAAACTCTCACACATATTGGGTAATGGACTCTAGAGCTGAAAGCCATACATGTTTTGCTCATTCATCTTTTCACACACTGAAACCAATCAGGAATGACTATATTACATTGCCAAATAATGATAGAATTCCTGTTTACTTCAATGGAACAGTGAAAATATCCTCTTAATTGATACTGGAGGAAGTGATTTTATGTCCCTTATTTCAAGTTCAACATATTGTCTATCAGTGCACTAACCAGAAAATCATCACTCATTATACAATTTCTTACGGATTGTTACACTATTCAGAATCTGGACAACATGAAGATGATTGGCAAGGCTAATAAAATTGATGGTCTCTACATATTGGACGCTACTTCATCAGGATCTATTTTTAAATAATTGTAACAATTTCAATTCTATATGTTCAGTTGTTAATAATGTGACCACCAATACCTGGCATCAAAGATTTGGTCACTTGTCCTATCAAAGGTTAGAATTAATGAAGGACCAATTGAGTTTAACATGTAATGTAATCATCTATCAGCTCCATGTCATGTCTGTCCCTTAGCTAAACAAAGAAGATTGTCATTTGTATCCAACAATCATCTTTCTAAGCATGCATTTAATTTGATTCATTGCGACATTTGGGGTCCCTATCATATTCCAACACATGCTGGATACAGATTCTTCCTTACTTTAGTTGATCATTGTACACGCTTCACATGGATCTATCTTATGAAACATAAATCAGACGTTAGTTCAATTATTCCCAAGTTCTTTAATATGGTCAAAACTCAGTTCCAAAAGGCCATTAAAAGGCTTCGTTCTGATAATGCCTCTGAACTCCAATTTACATAATTTTTTGCCTCTATAGGAGTCCTTCATCAATTCTCCTACTTCCTCAATGTGGCTAGGGCCTTGTTCTTTCAGTCCAGGATTCCTATCCAATTTTGGGGTGAATGTGTCATCACAACCACATTCATTATCAAAAGAACCCCATCGCCACTTTTACAAAATAATTCTCCCTTTTCTCTCCTTTACAAGTCTCCAGTGGATAACCATTCCCTAAGAGCCTTTGGATGCCTATATTTTGCATCCACTCTAACGTCCAATCGTTCCAAATTCCATCCAAGAGCCAGAACTTATGTCTTTGTTGACCATCCACCAGGCATCAAAGGATATAGGTTGTACGACATTGTCTCAAAAACTTTTTGTGTCAAGAGATGTCAAATTCCATGAACATCTCTTTCCTTTTCATTCTTTCACATAATGATGAGATAATAGATCCTTGGGTTGTTAACATGCGACTTTTTGTATGTTAACAGCCAGTCGAGTGTTTTTGTAACAGCCGTTAAGGTCGTTAATCAGAAAGTTTAGCAGATGAATTCTTTTCCCGTTCATGCTTAAAACAATTATACATTTGCTAAAACAATTTATCTGCCTGTTACCTATGTCGAATCTTAATTTATCGAGTAAAAATGTATATACATTTATTGAAAACGAAGTTAAACATACGTAAATATATTTACCGATTCGAAGTAATTGACAGAAAAAACTATCAATATTTTTGAAATTTTCAAATTGAAGAAGATGAGAAAGTTTTTATCCGTGTTGGAGCTAATTTTAAGTAGAGACACCTGGTTTTTATTTGTTAACTAAAAGTGTAGTATTGTCTTTTTAATTGTAATTGTTTTATTTACTTGAGGGCATTTTTGTATTTTTAAACTCAAATATGCCACTTTGGAAATATGGTATAGTTGAAAAGTCAAAGTGAAAAATGGGGTGGTTGACTAGGCTAAACTTAAAAATACCCCAAAAAAGGGGTTGTTTTTTAGGCTTCTATTATAAAAATGAAGTCAAGATTGTAGTTTTGTTGATCATTTTAAACTGCCTATATTTTGCTGATTCTATAACTTGCAAGGGGAATGATCAATCCATTTATCTTGGGCATTAAAATAATCAATCATGCTACATGTACATCATTTTTTACATTGTGTCACGTGACAACACATCATTGAACAGTTTAAATTTTTGACAGTTTTTTCACCCACTCAACATTTGTCAACACTTGTCATGTCAACATTAAGGTCGATCAAAGAGTGTGCAAGTGATATTTTCTTAAAATAATTTGATGAAGGGATTCTTGTATTATCTTACTATTTGGAACTTATATTAATGTGTGAGGAATGCAGATCAAGGCTGTTTAGGTAGCATGGGTATCATTTGAAAAATTGTAGTAATCCAAGTCTATAAAATGATTTTGATATTACTAATGTTAAGGATTTAGATAAAGGAAATTTAAGGGGAAAAGATTACTAGTGTTGATAGACCACTAGGATCCTATTTATATAACAATCAATATTAAGAATTTGTTAAGGATTTAGATAAAGGAAATTTAAGGGGAAAAAATTACTAGTGTTGATAGACCACTAGGATCCTATTTATATAACAATCAATATTAAGAATTTGAAGATTAAAGGAGTCATGTATGGAGAAAAATAAAAATAACATATACTTTCACTTTAGCTCGTCTATCTCCCATTCTTTCAAAAAAAAAAAAAAATTTCCTATATACTCATTTTCAATTACACATTTACACAATAAAAAATTCTAAACGCTAACTCAAATCTTTTCCCTACTTTTCAACTACACATTCTCCAAAAATTTACTATTCAAAATAATGTTTTTCCAAAATACTGACTACCAAACAGGGGCTTAATTGGCGTTAGGGCTGAACTATTTAGACCTTGACTGACCCCAAAGGTTGATCTAGTCTGTTTTAAAAGCCTAGAAATGAAACGGACTCGCAACATTTGACAAGGACCCCGCTCATACTTTGGTGGGCTAGTCCCAACCCATTTGCACCTCTAAAGAATGAAATCAACTAAATGGACGGGATTAAATGTAAATAAATTTTATTTCACTTAAAATCACGATTCAAAGTTTTTTAGTACACATGAAATACTTGGAAATTGATATCTAGAGACTGAATATGACACTAAATCCTGGAAAAACTGTGACAAGTAAAAAGAGAATCAGATGGTGATGAAATCAGAGCTTCAGTGATAAATCTAGCTCCGAGTATGGACATTGCTGGTTTGTTGAATAGGTAATTTGGTGGTTAATCTCAGCTCTGAGATTTGTGTCGTGGATGGATTGCAAATAATTAGCAGTTGATATACCTCCAGACACACTCGAAATCGTCGTTGCATTGGAACAGGCTGTTCTAAATGTAGAGTTCGAAAAATTTAGTGTGTGATTTTCCATCCCTGTTGAGGCTGCAATAAATCGGGAATCTGTCAAGTGGGGATTTGGCCATATAGGGTATCGATGGCTAAACTCCTGAAGGGGTTCATGGGCATGAGGCACTTGAGTCATTGACAGATTGGAATTTGGATGGCCGTTGGCAAGCATTCCATGCTGCATGTTTTGAGGATTACATGACCTATTTCTCGCAGACTAGTTAAAAATTTCTCGACCTATATGGAAAGAACTCTGAAAAGGGAGAGAATTCATGCCACGTCCAAAATTTGCATTTCTTTCTAGGACTCGATCAACTTTGTGGCCATTTTGGTGTCCACCTAATGCATGCTTACTGGAAAACTTCTTATGACAGTACTTTCAGACATATACTCGTTCCTTGACATGATGGGTCACATTCTTATCATCAAGAGTTGTCGATGCCCTCGGATAGCTTAATTGAACGGAGATTGATGAGTGGCATTCAAGTTTCAACCCGTCATTCATTAATACTCCTCTGGGCTTGCACACTTTTCTTCTACAGTCTCTCTTGGAGACAATTTCATTATTTCAGGGCTGTTAGTGAATTCCACGGTAGGATGAGAAATTGACAAGTTTAGTTGGTCTAGTAGAGGTGCTATTTTCATTTATATAGGGAGGAATTTGATGTTCGTATTTCTTATGCAGATATGAATCAGATACGTAAGCCGCAATATTTCTAAAATGCTTGTTCTTGGAATTTTGACCATTTCCTTATATCTCAAGTAACGAGAAATCTTACACCTAGATCTAATTCCGTCTTTAGATGCAAATCTCCGAGAATTGATTAACGAATAGATAAGGGAAAAAAATAGCATTGATACACTGTGAAGGGATACTTTGAATATATATCTATTTTTTATAATTTATCCATACCTTTTATTATCAATATAATTTAAGATTAAATATATCTCCATATTCGTATTGTATCATATTCATGTCGTATATAAGCGTACCTTTAATTACCATAATTGAAAATTAATATATCTCCATACATGTATTATATCGTATCCATGCTACTTCAGCACTTTTAATTAATAGTGGAGGAAATTCTTTAATTTCTTGGCATTTTATTTGTACCTTTTTCTTATCATAATTGAAAAATTAATATATCTCTATAGCCGTATTGTATCATATCTATTTTATTTATCTGTATCCGTACAACAATTGTTGGAAAATAGATCTATATTCTCCTTGGTGAAAGCTATTTACTTGTCAAAAACGATGCTCGAGTAATTGAGAAATTAGAGTTCAAATTGTGTCAATTAGAAGATGTTTATGTGTTGCATGGAAAATTTGTATATTTTGTCACACATTAAAATAAACAAGACTAATACTAGCTTATATATATGGCCACACTTTATGAAGTGTAATTAGAGGTGGGCATTTGAACCTCCCAAATCATAATCAGAGGTCCAGTACGATTCCAAAAAATAAATAAATAAGGAACCGGAATTGAGAACCGAATGGGTCCGTCAATTTTTTATTCTTGAATCGAAACTGTGAGTACGTACTCGACTCTTAAACCAAATTTGTCCTCTTTTATAAGCTTTTATCTTTTACAATTTGTTTACCCTAGCCCAATGACTTGTCCCAAAACAAAAGCAAATTTGCAAGGTCCAACAAATAAATAAGTTTGCAAGATCCAAGTAGTAAGTGCCATACTCAATGATTTTTTGTCATTGTTTGAGCCCCATTTCGAGGAAAAATGTATTTTAAAATGGTATTTTTTGGAGAATGTGATTAAAAAATAAGAATTTTTTTTCGATTTATGTTTAAATTTATTTTATTGAAAAATGTGTGGTAAGTTTTTTTTATTTATTTATTTTAAAACGAGTTTTTGATAAAATGAGGCTCAAATAAAGGTTTATTAATTTGAATAATTGAATTATATCACTTTCATTCATAGTTACACATGATCGCATTTTACATCCCGCTCGCTCCCCAAACTCTTCTTGAGGCATTAGACACAGTCACAATCGAAATTGAATGCTAATATACTAGATATTGGGTATTGCTTATTGACATATTTACACTGAATTAAGAAATTGTTAAAACATGTATTTGGTGTCATATTGTATTTTTTCTATTTCTTCTTGATATTAGGAAGATAATTTGTATTGTCAAATCATGATTCTTTTAAAAAATATTAGGGAGAGAATGGTACATGAAAAGGAACAGATTATTAGGGTTTAAGTTTTGTTTCAATAATAATTACAAGTTTACGAACCATTTCATTTATGAAATATCCGAGGTGTAATGGGTGGTTTTGGGTATTGAAACATTATGACCAATCCACCCGTTGCCCAAGTTTAGGTATATTCATGTGTAGCATAAATGCTCTCTTTTATGTGTCCGAGCAAGGTTAGTGTAAATTACGGATCGATTAGCACCGTAGGCCATAAAACTTATATGCGAACATGACCTGTGTATACAAATGCTGAACCAAAATTTGCCCTTAGAAGGGTCAACGTTTGTCTTTATTTTCTATAAAGTTTTTTATTGTTTACCATTCGTGGAGCTGAACTTATAATAGAGCTCTGCTTTTTACTATCTACCTAAAAAAATATTCACTTTTGGTCAAGAGTTATGGTGATAGTTCTGATCAAATTCAGTTTGATTGGGTAGAAACTTGAGAGCTTAGTTTTTACTAGTTTCTTCATTGTATCTTGTAGACTAACGTTCAAAAACGTTGTGCACTCATGGTGAGGGAGTGAATATGTTTTAAGGACAATGTGTAATATAAGTTTTGCAATTCTATTTTCTCTCTAGCGATTAACATTTTCCTCCAGTTCTTGATTTCCTATTTTGTTCTTTCTCTAATTAATAAGAATACAAATATATTGTGCACTATTTATTATCTTAAAATGTTTTATACAACTATATAGCAGTAGAAAGAATGATCATTTTTTCAAACTTTCAAGGCGTTTGGTTGCAAGCATGAAATTTGTATAAAAATAAAATAAATTCTAAGCAATTGAATTTGATAATAGTTTTATGTCCAAAAATTCATTGAAATAGCATAAATAACTTATTTTTCAATCATATTTTTTTAAAAATAAATAAAAAGTGCAAAAAAAAAAAATTATTTTCCCTCATTAAAGGTTGAAAATAAGAATTCGACGGAAAAAATTAAGAAAATAAATGCTACAATGAACAAAGATTGAGAAGCTAAACAACAATTAAAATGTGGTGTATCAAATAAATATTGTGATAGCAATATAATTACTCTTAGAATATTTCTTAATGGATTATCATGTGTAGACAATTTTGCCCTTCAATATCAGTCAAATAGAGGACAATAAACACATTTAACGGCTATTTTGGATGAAACCGTCCATATGGACAAATCTTGCTTATACTTGGTGATTATATCGTCGTCATAATCTTTATTTGATGCATCATATTTTAATTACAATTTAGCATCTCAACGTTTGCTCATCGTAACCATTTTTCTTTATTTTTCAGTCAAATTCTTATCTTCACGTTCTATTAATTAGTACGTCTTATTCTTGATAATGATTTATATCAAAGCATTTTATTTTCATATTTTGAATTGATAGAAAAATATTTCTTCCCATCATTTATTTATTAAAAATATGGAATAAAAAATATTATATGTTATTTCAACGAACTTTTGAATATAAAATTGTTTTCAAATATATAATACTTAATAGAAAGTTTGAGGATAAAAATGAGGACACGAGTGAATGAGCAAAGATGAAAAGTGAAATCGACCTATTTTTAATGTTATTCACAGTAATAATTAATTGTAGTCATTCGTTGTGATATAAATGTAACAGTTTGTTATTTGATGTATGAGACAGTAAAAAATAGTTATATTAATATTTCAAATAACATACCGTGACATGTTTAACAACTTAGCACAAAAGTACACAATCTAAATAGCACTAATCATTTTTAAATTACGGAACCAGTATCCACTATCCAAAGTAAAAAAATGCGAAATTCTTGAATTTCCGCTAAAAGATTTGAATTGAAAGTTGAGGAAAAGAAGAAATGGGTTCTGTTTCTGAGGCTTCTGTAGTAAAAACGAATTAAATAATGTCGTTTTATTGATTATCTAATTGTCACTAGGGTTGATTAATCAATTCTTCATTTCTTCTGAACATTATTATCTTTTTTATATTTTAATGTATGTTTTATCTTTTTGCTTTTTTCTTTCTAAATTCCAATTTATTATTCTTTTTTCCCCTAATTCCGAGAGAGGTGGTAATTTTTCTTTCTTATTCTGCAGGTTGCTTCAATGTTGCAAGAGGCGTTCACAATGGTTGGAAATCATTTGATGCGAGAAAGGTATTTTTTTTTCTGAGATATTAGCTCGTATCAGCAATTGCATTCTTGTTGTTGTACAGAAATATTTAAAATTGATTTATCATCACAAGGGGATGATATCAAGTGTTCAACATTCATGTTGGTTTTTTCTCTATGGAAGATCTTGTATCTGTACTGCATTTTCACTTCCTGAAACAAAGTTTCGTGCTCGAGGGATTAATATTAGTTTCTTACCAGCTCAAAATTTGCTGATTCTATATCTTTCAAGGGGAACAATTAGTCAATCCATCTTAGGAGTTAACATAATTTGGTGTAGGGACTTTTGTATTATCTCATCGTTTGGCACCTACATCGTGGGGATGCAGATCAAGGCTGTTTAGATAGCTTGAATAACTGTAGTCTAAACCAAGGATGTTGGTAAAATTGAAAGATTGTAGTAAAACTCTAAATCTTTATAATGCTTTCGATATTTCTACTGTTAAGGATTTAGACAAAGGAAATTTAAGGGAATAAATTGCTAATGTTGATAGCTAACTGGGACTTTTGAAGATTAAGGGAGTCATGGATGGAAAATATAAAACTATTATCTCCCTATGGAATTAATTGGCAAAAGGTCAGACCTTGGCCGACGCGGTAGGTTGAATTCAAGTATTTTCTAAAGCATATGAAACCACGACAATTTGGGCCGGCCTCGTCCCAAATACACTTGGGTGGGCAGTGCAAACCCATTTGCAGCCTCTAAACAATGCAATTGATTGGATGGATGGATGGATGGTAACTAACATATGTAGCTTTGTAACTAACATAAGTAGCCTCTAAAATGTATTACAACACATGAAATATCTGGAAATTGATGTCTAGAGATTGAATATGAATGCAATCCTTAAACACTGTGAAAAGTAAAAAGAGAACAAGACACTGATGTAGTCAGAGCTTCAGTGATAAATCTAGCTCCGAGTCTTGACATTGCTGTTTAGTTGAACCAGGGATTTGACTGTTAGTCTCAGCTCTGGCATTTGTGTTGTGGATGTATTGCAAAGAACTAGCAGTTGAGAGACCTGTATACATGCCCAACATTGTCCCTGCATTGGAACTGGTTGTTCCAAATGTTGAATTCAAAAAATTTAGTGTGTGATTTTCCATTCCTGGTAAGGGTGCAATAAATTGGGAATCTGTCAAGTGGGGATTTAACCATATGGGGTAACCATGGGTAAACCCTTGAAGGGGTTCAGGGGTATGAGGCTCTTGAGTCATTGATAGATTGAAATTTGGATGGCTGTTGGCAAGGATTCCATACTTCATGGATTGAGGATTATACGACCTATTTGCCATAGACTGTTTAAAAATTTCTGGACCTCTGTTGAAAGAACCCTTAAAGATGAGAGATATCATGCCGCGATAGGAGGGACCCCCTACATGTCCAAAATTAGTCTCGAGCCCTTCTCGTGCATTTCTTTCTATGACTCGCTCAACTGTGTGGGCATTTTGGTGTCCACCTAATGCTTGTTTTGTGGAAAACTTCTTATGGCAATACTTGCAGCCATATACTCGTTCAATTACATGATCGGTCACATGCATAGCATCAAGAGTTGTTGATGTTCTTGGATAACTTAATTGAGCAGAGGCTGTTGAGTGGCGTGCAAGTTTCAGCTTGTGATTCATTACTGCTTCTGTGCCTGCACGTTTCTTTTCTACAGTCTCACTTGGAGACTGTTTCAATGTTGCAGAAGCATATGACATAGCTGGGCTGTTAATTTCGGTTCTAGGCGATTCCAATGTAGAATGGAAAATTGACAAGTTTATTTGGTTTTAGGAAAGGTGCTATTCTAATTTATATAGGGAAGAATTTAATGTCCGTATTGTTATGCAGATATGAATCAGATTTTACGGCCCTAAGATGCTAAACTACTTAATACGATGTAAGACATAACATTATGCGGAGTTCTAAAACTCTTGATATGCCATCAAGACCATTCCTTATCAGTTTACAAGAAATTATGCCCATTTCATATTCCATCTTTATAGACAAATCTCCAAGAAGTTGATTAATGACTACATTATAAGGGAAAAAATTACCAAATATACATTGTGATACTTTGAAATTATATCTAATTTTATAATTTATTCATAAATTTTATTATCATAATTGAAAATTAATATTTCTCCATGTCTGTGTTGTATCGTATCAAGGTCGTTCATATCTATTAGTGCTTCTTGAGCACTTTATTTAATAATGGAGGAAGTTCTTTAATTTGATAGCATTTTATGCATTCGTTTTATTAACATAATTGAAAATTATTTATCTCCATATCCTTATTATATTGTATCCAAGCCGTGTATTGATATCCACTATCCATTAGGAAATTCTTCGATTTAGTGGTATTTTATTCATACATTTTATTATCATGATTGAAAATTAATATATGTCCGTGTCCGCATTGTATCCATATCCATGCTACTTAGGCACTTTGTTTAATAATTGACGAGATTCTTTAATTTGATAGTTCAGAAATTAAAAGAAAAGATGAACATTGATTAATAATTGTGTACATATCTCTCACTAAATGACACTCATGGATATGAATTAAATATAATGTTAAACTTGTATGTTTCCAACACTGACCTTTGTGCAATTATCTTTATTTAAAATACTCAAAAAATGTTTTTGTAATTAATTTCGTTCTCTTCCCTGAGTATTGGGTATCTAACTTGATTCTATTGGTATTTTTCTTTTATATGATGGAAATTTGGGATCAACTTGCATTGATGGATCCTCTTGAACTTGTATCTTCTTATGCTTATAAATTTATGAAGAATAAAGGTTCGTGGAATTTTTGATAGCACTTAGAGACGATTTTGAGGCTATAAGTGGTTCTACGATACATTGCAACCCTTTCCCAAGTCTTCCTTCAATTCTTCTTGAGTTACCTGCTAAACGAAAATGTAGACATCTTGTCGAAACTGCTCATTCATCACTTTTATGTTGTTTTCTTTGTTCATGTTTTTTTGGGAGAGGCTATTCATACAATGCTTATCTTATTAATCAAATTCCTTCTATTGTCTTAGGAAGTGTATCTCCAAATGAGCATCTCTATTGAAGTTCACCAAATTATGACATTTTGAGTGTTTCTGGTAGTGGTTTTTCATAAGTTTACTCGTATAAGACTTTCTGTTCATTCATCATTATGTGGATTTTTTGTATTTTTAGGCTAGGGTATTCAACAAAAAAGATATCGTTGTTACCCTAGAGACAAATCATCTTTATTGTATCTAGATACGTTTTCTTGAAAAAAATACCATACTATCAAGTTCCAAGGTCATCTTCCATGCCTACGAAAATAGAACTTGTCAGCATTGATCCCTCGGATGCTCTAGCTGAACTGGTTGAACTAGCTGAGGTAATTGTAATGGATTTTGAACCTGATTTGGATTTTGATTATAAGTCATTCTTCTTGCTTGACGTTGTCGTTTTCTGCGATTTCTAAATGTCCTTTCGATTTCTTGATCTATTGGAGCTAGATCGACCTCGTTAGGAGCTTGCATAAACCGAGTTTATCTGAAAAGAGTCAAGACAAATGAAAATGAAGCAATGTAATACCAGCCTTCAACAACAAAAAATAAAAATAAAGACGAATCTAGATTATCAATAACTAAAATTAACACCGTTATTTCTCGGCAACGGTGTCAAAAACTTATTGCAAAATAATCCCGCGAGCATACAGTTTCGTTGTACAAGTAATAATTGTGATGAGTGAGTTATCGTTCCACGAGGAATAATGATTAATTCTAGTGTGACCGATATATCTAAATTCGAAACAATAAAAAGATATGGTGGAATTTTTTATTTAACTATGTTCTAAAACTACGAAAACAATAAAATTATGGTTTTTGAATCAAATGTGACTGAGTGTAATGGATTTCTGATTCCACTAAGTGACTCTAGTATTCAATTCTCAACTTGTGATAATTACTTCGATCTTTATATTCGCGACGATCGATAATTCCACTTTTATTTACTATTCTTTTCCAAGATATAATAAATTTATGTTGATCACGACACAATCTTATTCCTAGTCCGCATTCATATGATGAACATGCATTAATATATAGGATTATCGCACAAGATCGCACACTTCACAAATATTATTCCTAATATTTACTCTTCATGTGTTCCACATACAATGTTCTACATATCGTGAGTTTTTCAACACTACGAATCAACAACTTATTGTCCTAATGGTGCTCAAACATTAAAACAATATGAAAAAACATGTATATAGAATCACAATGCAAGAATCAAACCAAAAATCAAATAGTTTCATCATCCATCTAATATAAGAAATAATTAGCCTAGCATAATGTTCTGGAAATCACACAAAAAGATTTGGAAAAACATCACCCGAAATGACAAATAATGAATGGAAATTTCTTCTTTTTAACTTTTCAACCCAGCTTTAGAATATTTAATCTCTTGTGATAATCGTCTTTGAATCTTGTGTTAAACTCTTTCTTGTGGTGAAAATTTGGATTTGATATGCTTTTAGTCGTTCATGCCGTTTATCCATCTTAGAAAGTATGTTAAATTTGGTTTTTATAGGAATTTGGATAAAACCAGAAAATTGGCTGTTCAGGCCCAGAATTGGCTTGTGCGTATGCGCAGTGTACTTCCTTGCCTGCGCGCCGATCAAGTGGTTTGCTCCCGATAAGTAAAAACTAAGCCCGTGCTGGGGTGCAGACATAAAATCTTTCAATTGTTGCACTTTGGTCCTCGTATTTCATTCTTTTTTTATTTTGGTTCTTTCTTTTTATTTTCTTGACCCTCCATCTTCCAACTTCGTTTAATTGACTCCAACATCTCTCAAATTATTGATACTAAGTCTGAATCATCTATAAGCATTTTGCGATTTAGTCCCCAAACTTTGGATTAGGTCCACTTTAGCCTATTTTCAGCTTCTTTTCTTCAATTCCATAGTTTTTCATCGAGATACACCTAGCAAACAAAATATATACAAAATTAAGCATCAAATCATTTAAAGTAACGATAATTGCTTTAGTTTAGTGACACAAATACGTGTATAAAATACACTTATCATCTGGTATACAAATTTTAATTTTGGTTGACGGATTGGTGGAAGATTCAGCAATTCAGGCTAATTCCAGATCTCTTGACACATTACTTCTGATTCGTGACATTCGGGTACTTCTATTGGATAGGGTGACCTTCCATGGGTACTACCATTTGTGGGAAAGGCAGTTCAAGGATCTTCCGCTTAGGAGTATTTGGATCTCTGTACAAAAATTTGCTGAACGGAATTACATTTGAAATTTATGTGTTCAGTTGTTCAGTTTTATATTTAAGCTCATTTCTAGGTTCTATGTAGATTTTGATAATTGCTTTCTATTTGGTCATAAAATTCTTGGCATCTCAAGGGTCCTTGAAAGTACTTCAAATGCTCACATGTCGACACTTTTGGAATTGAAATGATGAGATAATTTTTGTACCGTGTGTAGGTGATTATTTTGGAATAAGCAACTTTATTTGTTGTTCATACATTGCTTATTTGGCTAGCCAATGTTTTTAGTTTAATTATTTAATCATTGCTCGTTGTTTGCTCGGTGTACAGAATTTGCTTTACGGATACACATTTGACGATTTTTCATTTGTCCGTGGTAAAAAAACACAAAAAATAGATTGAATCAGATGTTGCCTAACATCTGTAAAGATTTCTCATGTACATATGGTTTTAGCCTTACAAATAATATAACTGCCCCTGTTTGGTTCCAAAAAAAAAAAAAAAATTAAAATTAAAATTGGTTGACCTTAATAAAAGTTGTTGAAATTTATGATTGAAAAGTTATGAATTCCGTGAAATGTGTGATTGAAATGAATTTGGGTAAAAATAAGTTTTAAAAAATGGGGGGACAAATAGGGGTGTGGTCTATCGTGGTCTGTATCAAGACTAAGTTCTTCGAAATTTGATATTTGGTCGAGTAATGAATTTGTTGATCGAATAGCTTGTATCGTCTTGGAAAATAGAAATCCACGGTAAGCTAATTCTAGCTTTCTACTAAAGTTGAAGGCTTTAATAGAAGAATGCAAGTGAAAACGCTTTAATAAAACAGAAAGGGGCAAAGCTGCAATTGTTAGATTTTGACAAAATCAACTTAAAGATAGGAACAATGGTCCACTAATCCAACAGAAAGTAACATAACATGGGAGTTGTCTTCATCATGCGATAGGCTATAATTTAAGAATTGTCAATTTTAAAGTTAAAACAATGATTACAATCAAATTAAGAAATCTGGCATGCTGTGTGTTTACTTGATTGAACCGAAAAAAGTAAATTTTCACTAAAATAAAAGAATTTACCTCTTAGGATATCGAATTTCATATTCTAGAAGATAATAAAACATGGACCAAAAAGAAAGTATTTTTTATTATTTTTGATACATCCACAGTCCACACACATACGTGGTAGTGGCAATGGGTTGACTCGGCTCTAACTGGTCATTTTTTGACTGTTGAACCATCTAAATGGTCACATGAAGTGGCCCACGAGCAGAGTCATGGCGAGGCTGGTGGACCTAGTCCACGAGATTAAGAAGAGCCGAGCTTGCATGGCTCTTGAAAAAAATATCGAGTCCGACTTGACTATTGGCTCGTTTTATTACGAATTCGACTAGTCCATGGATCAAGGGCTTGATTTATGATAAGGTATTGAATACTATTCATATTTGTGTTTGGAGATTTGAATAAGCTAAGAGATGGTATTCTTTCGAGTACACATAGATTAAAACCTGAATCCACATGTCATTAATTGTTGGCTACATATTTAATTTTTTTAAAAAAAACTTTGGTAAATGTGTTATAAAAGAGAGAAAAGAGAAGAGATAATAAAAGTCAATAGACTTTTCTGTGTATTATTATGAGAACCAAAGTCCTATATTTATAAGGTCTAAAAGGAAAGTTACAGTTGGAATGAAATACACTTTTTGAACTAAATAAAACTTATCCATGTATCATGATAATACTAAATAATTATCAATAATTATCTCATTATTTTACAACACTCCCCATTTGATAATTATTTGTACAATAACTGCCTCGTTAAAATCTTGTCTGATAAAAATCCAATAGGACAAAAAAAATCAAATGAAGGAAAAACAGTACAGTTATTATGGAGTATAAAAATGCTGCCTCATTAAAACTTTGTTAGGAAAATCCAGTGGGATAAAACCTAAACGGAGAAAAAAGAGTACAGCTACTCCCCCTGATGTTGATCACTGAAAATCTTCGAGTCGACGTATTCCAATCTCATGAACTAATTTCTTGAATGTAGATGTTGGCAATACTTTTGTAAATAAATCGGTCATGTTGTCACTTGAACGAATTTGTTGAATATTGATGTCGCCATTTTTCTGAAGCTCGTGTGTATTTAAGAATTTTGGAGAAATATGTCTCATTCGGTCACCTTTGATATAGTCTCCTTTGAGTTGTGCAATACAAGCAGCATTATCTTCATACAGAATTGTTGGACTATCTTTTGTTGAAACTAATCCGTATGACTCTTGGATATGATGAGTCATGTTCCTCAACCATACACATTCTCGACCTGCTTCATGGATTGCAATGATTTCAGAATAATTTGAGGACATTGCTGTCAATGATTGCTTCACAGATGTCCATGATATAGCTGGTCCTCCACGTGTAAACACATAACCTGTTTGTGATTTAGCTTTATGTGGGTCAGAAAGATAATCTGCATCTGCATATCCTACTAAAGCAGATCCCGACTTTTGAGAATAAAATAATCTCAAATCAATAGTACCCTTTAGATAATGAAAAATATGTTTAACACCATTCCAATGTCTTTATGTTGGTGTAGAGATATATTTTGCAAGGAGATTTACAGAAAAAGCGATGTCGGGTCGAGTACAATTTGCAAGATAAGTTAATGCTCCAATTGCACTAAGATATGGTACTTCAGGACCAAGAATCTTTTCTCCATCTTCAAGTGAACGAAAATAATCATTTTTTTACATCAAGTGATCAAACAACCATAGGTGATGCCAATGGATGTGCATTATCCATATAAAATCGTTTTAAGACTTTGTCTGTATATGTAGACTGATGAACAAATAATCCTTCTGAGAAATGTTCAATTTGCAACCCGAGACAGAATTTTGTTTTTCCCAAATCTTTCATCTCAAATTCATTTTTCAAATAATCTGCAGCTTTGTTGAGCTCTTCAGGAGTTCCAATTAAATTTAAGTCATCAACATAAACCGCCACAATTGCAAATCCAATATTCGTTTTCTTTATAAAAACACATGGGCAGACATCATCATTTTATAGCCTTCTTTCAAAAAATATTCGCTAAGGCGATTATACCACATGCGTCCGGATTGTTTTAATCCATACAATAATCTTTGCAGTTTAATTGAGAACATGGTTTTCGAGCATGTATAATTTGTTTCACGCACTTTGAGTCCTTCAGAGACTTTCATATATATGTCACTATCAAGTGAACCATATAAATAGGTAGTCACTACATCCATAAGGCGCATATCGAGCTTTTGTGACACAATCAAACTAATTAAGAATCTAAAAGTGATGGTGTCCATTACGGGAGAATATGTTTTCTCATAATCAATTCCTGGTCTTTGAGAAACCTTGAGCTACGAGTCGGGCCTTGTATATTCTAATTTCATTGTTTTCATTTCTCTTTCGCACAAAAACTCATTTGTATCCAACAGAGATTACATTTTCAGGTGTTCGAACTACAGGTCCAAACACTTTCCGTTTTTCTAAAGAATTCAATTCCGCATGTATGATTTCTTTCCACTTTGGCTAATCATTTCTATTTTGACAATCTTTAACAGACAGTGGTTCAGGATCATCATTTTGCATAATATCAAGAGCCACGTTAAAGACGAAAATATTGTCTATAACAACATTATTTCGCTCCCATAATTTTGAGATAACATATAATTTATTGAAATCTCATTATTTTCGGACACTTGTGATTCTTCAGGAACCATATTTTCAATATTTGATTGATCAATTTTCTCCAATATTACTTTTTCCGAAATTTTTGGTTGGTTTTCTCTTGTACTTTTCTTTTTCGAGGTACAGAGTCTTTTGAACCAACCGGTCGATCACGCTTATGGCGTATTTGAGATTCATTTGCTACAGCAAATTGTCCTGTAGGGACATCAATTTTTGCTGGAATATTTTCTGCTGGTATATATGATTTTGTCATTTTTCTCGTGTCAACAAATGCATCCGGTAATTGATTTGCAACATTTTGCAAATGAATAATTTTTTCAACCTCTTGCTCACATTAATTGCTGCGGGAATCAAAATGAGATAGAGTTATTTCATTCCAAGAAATTTTACCTTGTTTACCAGGATATAGTTTTTCCCCTCCCAAAGTTGGAAAAGTCATTTTATCAAAATTACAATCTGCAAAACGTGCAGTAAATAAATCACCCGTTAAAGGTTCAAGATACCTAATAATAGATGGTGAAATAGGGACTTGAACAGCACAACCAAAAATTCGTAGGTGAGAAATATTAGGTTCATGACCAAATGCTAATTGCAAAGGTGAATGTTGATAATATGCAGTTGGTTTGATACGAACCAATGACGCAGCATGCAATATGGCGTGACCCCAAATAGAAGTTGGGAGTTTTGTTTTCATAAGTAATGGTCTAGCAATAAGTTGTAGACGTTTAATAAATGATTCCGCCAAACCATTTTGTGTAGGGACATGCGCAACCGAATGTTCAACAACAATCCCAATTGACATGCAATAATCATCGAATGCTTGTGATCTAAATTCACCAGCATTATCAAGACGAATAGTCTTGATTGAGTAATCGAAAAATTGTGCACGTAATTTTATGATTTGAGCAAGTAGTCTAGCAAAAGCTACATTCCCAGTAGAAAGTAAACAAACATGTGACCATCTAGTAAAAGAATCAATTAATACTATAAAATAACGAAATGGTCCACATGGTGGGTGTATTGGCCCACATATATCTCATTGAATCCTTTCCAAGAAAGTTGGAAATTCAATATTGACCTTTGTAGCCGAAGGTCTAATGACTAACTTGCCTTGCGAACAAGCCACACATGGATAATCATTACGTAAAAGAATCTTCTGGTTCTTTAAAGGATGTCCATGTGAGTTATTTATTATTCGACGCATCATTATAGCTCCTGGATGTCCAAGTCGATCATGCCATAGTATAAATTTTTTTGGATCAACGAACTTCTGATTCGTGATAATATTTGATTCAACCATTTTTATAAATGTGTAATACATGCCGGATGGGAGTGCATAAAGTTTTTCTTTTATCTGCTTCTGGCCGATACAAAAGAAGTTATGCAAAGATATTCAACATTATTTTCTTGCATCGTCTCAATGTGATATCCATTGCAACGGATATCTTTAAAACTAAGCAAATTTCTTCTGGATTTGCTTGAATAAAGTGTATCGTCAATATATAATTTTGTATTATTTGGCAAAATAATACAAGCTCTTCCGGAGCTTTCAACGATATTCGATGCACTTGATATCGTATTAACATTATTTTCTGCTAATGTTAAGTTCAAAAAATATTTTTTGTCTTGAAAAATAGTATGTGTAGTTGCACTATCAATCAAACAAGTATCTTGATAATCCATCGTGAATCTATAAGAAAACAAATATATTTTAAAAAGACTTGAAATTTAAATTTAAAATAGTAAACATAATTTATTAAGAAAGTAACGATGCATAATAAATTTTTAAGTTTCTTGCGAAAAATAAGAACATAATTGAATTTCTAAAATGAAAGGAAATACTAGAAAGTAAATTAATCTATATCTTCCACTACACCACCCCCAATTAAATGGTCAATATTCACATTTGGATCAGCAAAGAAATCAGAGACATCCAAATGAGTAATATCAATTGGACCATCATAATCAGCAAGATTTGTCTCCAATTTCTCCTTTCCCTTGATTAATTTTTGGTAGAGATCCATGAGGTGTTTGGCCGTACGACATGTACGTGCCCAATGCCCTTTCATTCCACATCTAAAGCAACTTTCTTCATGCTCCTTTCTGGATTTGCTACTTTCGTTTGCTTTGTGCCTTTTGAAATTATTACCTTGTTGCTGATAATTTTGTTGATTATTTCATCCATGATTTATTCCACGTGCACGTCCGCGTCCACGTCTATGTTCTTGTCTTGATATTGTATTTGCTTCAAACAATGCAGTACCATTTGCTTCAGGCAAATGGTATAGAACCAGTTGGACGTAACCCATGATTTTTCATCAACAATTCATTATTTTGTTCAGCCACAAGCATACAAGATATGAGTTCGGAGTACCTTTTGAAACCACGGTCACGATATTGTTGTTGCAGGAGCACATTCGAGGCGTGAAAGGTGAAAAAAGTTTTTTTCCAACATATCATCATTAGTGATTTTTTCTCCACACAATGTCAATTTTGAATATATTCTGAATAGTTCAGAATTATACTCACTAATAGTTTTGAAATATTGCAAACGAAAATGCATTCACTCATAGCGGGCTTAGGGGAGGACTATAGTCCTCTGATAATCAAATCTTTCAGTTAATTTTTTCTAAAGAACCTATGAATCTTTTTCAGTGAGATATTCAATTTTCAATCCATCGTGAATAAGAACATCTAAAAGTATATAATCAGATTAAAAAAAAATTAACTACTATGATATTAATTTGTATATAAAAATTAATTTCGGCAAAAATTGACACATGCAGCACATAGATAAATTGATACAAAAGTAATGATTACAAGCAAACGTAATCCATATAAATTGAAGGTAGTGGCACATAGAGAAAATAAAATAAAATTAATGCATATGTATCATCCTTCGAGAAATTCCTAATCAACTCCAAATCTCATCTATATAGTTTCGGATGATAACATGGCTGTTATCGTTACCCAGCAGGATGTTGAGAAACAAGATAATTTGACTTCACACGAAAACACACTCAAATGATTATGGGAAATTGTGCAAACAATTTTTTTAAAAAAAGGAGATTTGATGTTTATGGCAGTACTAAGTAATAAATTATTACAAAGTAATGATTCTGTTGTGTGATTTAATGTTCGTGGCAGTAGTGAAGATGGTCACGTCCTCAGAGAGAGAAAATCATGATAAGAGAGAGAGAGAGAGACAGAAAAAAAAATTATGGAGTCGTAAAAAAAAAATCCGTACTGATGAATGAGTAGAAATTCTTGCACGTAAAAATATTACTACCTTTTGGAAAGAAATCGTGCTGATAATGTGTTATAAAAGAGAGAAGAGAGAATAAAAGTCAATAGACTTTTCTGTGTATTATTATGAGAACCAAAGCCCTATATTTATAGAGTCTAAAAGGAGAGTTACAGTTGGAATGAACTACACTTTCTGAACTAGATAAGACTTATCCATGTATCATGATAATACTAAATAATCATTAATAATTATCTCATTATTTTACAACAAAATGAACTATTTTAATAATTAAGATATGTTTTTAACAGAATTAGTTAAGATATTGACATACATTTTTATATGCCATCTACGAGATCTCAAAAATTTATGTCTTTTTATTGCATTTTTTTTTCGATAATTTATTAAACGTTGACAGCTTATTTGCATTATTTATGAATTATTCTTGGTATGTGGGGGCGGTTCCGGGGGTTCTTACAGAACATATCATAACACTCACATAGGGTGGGACCCACCTCAATAAACAAGTAAATATCTTAATTGGTTATTAGAGTGTGTTTGGTAGAGATTAAAATTAAAAAATTAGTCGTTATTGTTGACTTTTATTAGACGAGTGAGACCCAATAACGGTTATACTTTCAATTTTAATCGACTTTTGACCTCTACCAAATCGGCTCTAAAGAAGGCTCAAAAGTTGATAATGAAAGTTGAGTAATTTATTCTGTCAGACTCTTCGAAGATGAAAAAAAAAATGATTAAATTAATTAGAAAATTGATGTCACAACTTGTTTAAATACTAATATTCCAATGGCATCTAGAATAAAATTATTAAAAGTTATGTGGAATATGAACAAATAAATAGGTTAATTTCGTATCCTTGTTACTGTCATTTACAGAAAAGGGCGATAAAAAGTACAACCATTGATTCCATTTTGTTAATTTAAAATTTTTTACTGTTTACCGGTACAACCCATTGATATACGTAAAATGCTATCTGTTTGGGCCGATTAAAATTTGATTTTAATCTAAGTTAAAGTTAAACAATCAATATTAACCACATTTTTCGTGGATCTCACAACTTTTCAACCACACATTTCTAAACTCCTATCAAAATCCACTAAAAATCTGATTTTAATCCACGCCAAATACTTTCTAATAATATTGAAGTCTGATCACAATTGTACTAATATTCTTTGTCACATGAGTTTTACGTGAACACTTAACTAAATTTTTTTAGACGAAATTAGTTGTTGAGACCCAAATAAAAGATAAAGATTGTGAGCAAAAGTGAACTTATTACAAATATGTCAATTTCCCTTCATCTTGATACAAATTTATTTGGTTTGAAGTTATTCAAATTGAATCCATTACAAGAAGAGAAATTTGACCCCGTATATAAATTGGTAGGGTATAATTGAGTATATATCACTAGTCAGAATAAAAACATAATAAGAAATAGATATTTTTACTCTCTCTCCCTTAGTGCTCGTTTGTTAGAGATTTTATTCAAATCATTTTTAATCGGACATTGCATCTTATTCATAATTTTTCCTCAAGTGTAAAAAAAAAAAAAAAAAAATATCGTTGAGAAAGACCTTCCACAAAGAAGCCCTTGATCTTATTTGCAGAACCAAACTTATTTCTATACCGATCAATAGTTGAAAAATTAAGACCGGAATCTTTAACCTTTTCACATGATGTGATTAAGGGTCTCTAACCTACAAAAGGAAAATTTTAGGTCACAACTTATTTAAATTTGTTAATCTAGGTCCCCACATGACTAGAATGGTCAATGGAAACTTTAAATTGCACGAGTCTCGTTTATATTGGAAAAAAAAATATTAAGTGATTTGATGATTTTGTTATCCATATGTTCACCACATTAACTATTTCAGTCATGAGTGTGCCCTATATACATAGATTTAAATAGGTTGAGAGCCTATGACCTCACTTTTGAAAATTAATAACTATAAACCACATTATATGAAAGGGTTGAAGATCGTACACCCTACTTTTTCCTAATTTAAATTAAGTCCATGCTTGATGGTCATTATTTGATAGAGATAATGTTTTGAAATTTTTTAAGAATGTGTGGTTAAAAAGTATGAAATTTTTTTGAGTTTACGTGCAAAATAATTTATTATAAGAACATGTAGTTAAAAATAAGTATATAGAATACAGAATTTTGAAATAATGACTGTCAAACATGGGTTAAATGGGTTAACCACTCCAATATATTACAAACCTATTTGGATAATGGATCTAATTAATTAGAAATGATTTCTCCTGGTTATTGGATATGTTCAATTTTGATTAAGTCATTTATTTTGTTTTTTTTTTTTTTTTTTTTAAGAAAATTGCTAGAGTCTAACCCCATCCTCGAGAAAAACCTCCCTCCCTTTCTTCCCCGAAATGTTACAATTATAAAGGGCAATACCGTCACAAAAATAACTTATCAATCTCCCTATACACGTAGCACATAAATATTAGAGTTAAATGATGATTAATAATAAATTAATTATATGGCGCGAACACAACCAATAAAGTTATTTGTACAAAATTGAGTTACAAAAGTTGGATTACAATGTGCGTGTTGGCAAAATTCAGACAATTGATTTCAAATGATTTAAAAATCCGTGTTTAAAATGATTGATGCAGATGTTATTTTGTCAACCAACTTTGTAATCCAACTTTGTACATGTAACATAATTCGAATACAACTGCCGCCTTTTTTGTCCTCTCCTCTGCAACAACCCTTTAACCAAAACATCAATTACTATTTTTCTTCTTTTGAATGAGTTCATTTTCAGCGTTATGGAAATTTGTGGAGAATCTACAGGGATTACAGTTACTCTTAACTACTGGGAAATATAGGTACGTAGAATTATATTTTATGTGTGAAATAACGTATTTTTGTGATTGCATTTTTTTGTGTAGAAATTCTTATTTTATTATTTATTGCTCTATTTTTCTAGTGGAATTTTTTTCGCTTAATTCATTTTAAAAATATGACAAAATATTTTTCTACTAGTTTTTGAAGCTTCTGTATGGAGATTATACATGAATCTATAGATGTTATTGTTGTTGGAAACTCGACTAACGCAATCGAAAGAACAAATAAAAGAACAGAAAATAGAAGTAGAAGATGAAGCGAGATATGCCAAAGAAAATCTCCTTAAGTCAGATTTCGCCCCCCAACAACGTACAAACGAGATTATGGACGTCTGTTTCCCAAGATACAACGCTCCTTCCAAAGTCGATATTGCACAATATCAACCTTGTCGGTCGAACCAATGAATGATCGTACTCGAACGGAATAACCACAATTTTTTGAGAGAATTTTGGAAGCAGAATATAGAGAGAGGAGAATTTAGAAATCAATGGAATTGTAATTGATTTGGTGTGTCCAAAAACGAATTTTGAGGTCTCTATTTATAGAGATTGAAGTATATCCTTGAATGGGTGTGTGATATTTTATGAATTGGTGCACCACGTGGTCTGATTCGTCTTAGCCATTGGATCGCACTATTTCATGATCTGACAACCTAGATTAAACCATGAAGTGTAGTGTTCATTCATCATGCCTATTCACCAATTTCGAACAGTCACCAGCCATGCAGATGTCACGCGTATGTCCTACTGAACCAACTGCCACGTAGAATGAAGTGACGCAACCTGCTACGTGTGTACCACCTAGGATGCCAACTCACCGAGCCTCCCGTTGCCATGTCATCGAACCATGACTCCATTTCTGAAAACTATAAGGCTCTCCAACTCTTCGCGACGATGCATACGTGTGAAGTGTAAAGTGCACCTCTAAAGCGTCCAAAGCGAACTTTACGATGTATGCGGGCTAGGACCGAGGCCGGGGCGTAGCGCGGCATGAGTGGTGTTTTGCACCACTCTAGTGGTGGCGTTGTTGGCCAACCAAATGTAGCCAAGTTGTTGGCCACTTATTAAATTATAACTTATACACACATCCCACTATATAAACAAGACTTATTTCTTGTAAACTTTCGATGTGGGATTTCTTACCATATATAAGACACTAAAAATGGGCTTATCAACTTATGGGCCTATATTGGAGACTTTTCCAATTCACCAAAATTAATTGCAATGACTTACTTATTAAATACAATATTTAATGAAACCCAATCAATTAATTCTAACAATCCCCCACATGAATGGAAGAAGTTGACTCAAATCAAGGAAGATAAAAGACGAGTACTATTTGAAAGATAACACATCAAGATAGATAGATTTCGCTTTGAACCTTCTTTAGTAAAATCTATCAAGCTCACTTGGCTAATTAGTGAACGTAACGTTTTGAACTGTGAGCCGTTATTGTAAGCTCAGACAATAAACCAAACACATTATCTCTCATATCAAACTTGGTTCTCTATTGTGTTCATTATTTCGGCCATGAACTACTTGGGTGCTGCGAGTGCTTTAGAGAATTCGCCTAAGTAAATTATTAAAGAAACGGCTAAGTTCGCACTTACGTAGGTGATGTTATATAAAGAATCACTTGTACTATTTATAGTCATCATTAAAAGCAATAGCTTATCCTTCATAAATTTCATAGTCAGCACTTTTTGTATCATAGAAATGGGAAGGAGTTAAACTCCTAAGTGCTCTTATCGAGTCATTCATAATTAATTTTCCTATTGAACCTAGTCCGTAGGATCTCCAGTTGCCAAGTTAGGTTTCCACTAAGATGACTCATTGGGTTTTAGGCTTTAAACCCATTTCCCTCGATGCGCAGTCTATACGCTCTCTAGATAACCCTTTAGTAAATGGATCCGCTATGTTTTCTTTTGACTTAACAAAATCAATTGATATTATTCCATTTGAGAGAAACTGTCGAACGGTGTTATGTCTACGACTTACCGTTATACACAAAATTTTCAGCCCTGGCTATTGTTGCCTGGTTATCGCAATGAATACAAATAGCCGGTACAGGCTTTGGCCATATAGGAATATCTTCTACGAAATGTCTTAACCATTTTGCTTCTTCTCCTGCTTTATCTAAAGCAATAAATTTAGATTCCATAGCAGATCGAGCTATACACATTTGCTTAGAAGATTTCCATGATATAGCGCCGCCACCGAGAGTAAATACATAGCCACTGGTAAACTTTGACTCGTCTATATCCGATATACAATTGGTATCACTATATCCTTCAATTACTGGAGGATATTTTCCATAATATAATGAATACTCTCTGGTCCATTTTAAGTACCCCAAAACTCTAAGTAATGCATCCTAATATTGATTACTTGGGTTACTTGTGTAACGACTGAGTTTATTTACCGAGTAAGTTATATCAGGTCTTGTACAATTCATTAAATACATTACACTACCAATAATTTGGGAATATTCTAACTGCTGTTTCTCATTTTCACTATTCTTGTGAAGAACTACATGAGGAAGAAATATGTTACTCGTCTCTTTAATATTATGAGTCTTAAACCTCTCAATTATTTTATCAACACAATGGGTTTGAGATAAGAATATTTCATCTGATGTTCTAGATATCTTCATTCTTAGAATCACGTCTGCTTCATCCATATCTTTCATGTTAAAGTTATTGGTAAGCATATTCTTTGTTCTATTGATAACGTCTATATTAATTCCTAATAAAAGCATGTCATCAACATATACAAAGACAATTACGAATGCGTTTTTGAATCTTTTCGAATATACGCATTTGTCACATGCATTTATGATGAATCCATTCCTAATCGTGGTACTGTCAAACTTCTCGTGCCATTGTTTAGGAGCTTGCATCAAACCGTATAAGCACTTAACACGTTTGCATACTTTGTTCTCTTGTCCTTTTACTATGAAACCTTCTGGTTGTTCTATATATATTTCTTCGTTTAATTTACCATTCAAGAATGCAGTCTTAACATCAAGTGCAAAGTACGCCTCTAAAGCGCCTAATATGAACTTTGCGATGTGTGCGGACCCGAGCCAGGGTGCAACGTGAGTGGTGGCTAGTTTGCTAGCCTTTGGCTAGCCAAGGTAGCTAAGTTGTTGGCCACTTATTAAATTATAACTTACACACACATCCCACTATATAAACAAGACTTGTTTCTTGTAAACTTTCGATGTGGGATTCCTTACCATATATAAGATACTTAAAATGAGTTTATCAACTTATGAGCCTATATTGGAGACTTTTCCAATTCATCTAAATTAATTGTAATGGCCCACTCATTAAATACAACATTTAATGAAACCCAATCAATTAATTCCAACAGTTATCAGAATTGTGAACAAAATCTTACAAAACATAGAATATGATTTCGTGCATTTATTCAGGTAAAGTTCCTCTACACTTTCGATATCTGGTTTTCTAAGGAAAAAAGTTCGCATCGATTTATGTTCCTGAATCCGAAACATAAAAGAAAATACAAAAGGTCAAAACACACTTATTTTTTTACTTCACTTCACGTAACGATGCTTCATTAATGTAAATAATACTTGAATAATTACTTTGGGTTTTGGTGTTTGGTGTATTTATGGTACTATGAGTTTATTGAGATGCACAGTGATCTCTACTTGCACATGGCCTCCATGTCGCTGTTCCCATATCACGATAATTATTGTTCATTGTTTTCCCTATTTTTAATTATGTTGCAAGTACAAACAAACCCTTAATAATTGTTTTGGAATAATTTTTGCCAATTAATTAACAACTAGCAAAGCGCACGAGGAGAATAACTACCATTTGAGTGGCTTTAAAGAAAATGCATATCGGTATCAAGACAAGTATGTAATTTGCCTGACCTTTTTCTTGACTTTATTTTTTAATTTTGCCTCAGTGAGATGGGGGATGCTCGTTGTGTGTGACTGTATATTTGTTTGTGAGCATTCATAGTTCATACATTAATCTATCTCTGTGTGTGTGTGTGAGAGAGAGAGAGAGAGAGAGAGAGAGTTGAAGATACCATTTTAAAGGAATTCCCTTTCATGAAAAGGAGTTGGGTGCAAGGACGGAGCTGGGGGGGGGGCGGGAGGGGGCGACCGCCCCCCCAACATTTGTCCGCGGTATCACTATTTTAAGTTAATTTGTAATGATTTTTCATTTCGCAACCCCCCCCCCCCCCCCCTCAAGGTTTTGACTCGCCCCAAAATTTTGAAATTTTTTTTTTCAATTAATAAATATTGAGCAAATAACTTACACTTTAAAATTCAACCATACAAAAATCTTAGATCTAAATAAAAGATCCAATAGTTAAATAAATAAATAGTCAAAATCCAATCCAAAATCAAATTCAATTTAGGGTCAAAGTTTTATATTTAAGTTAAAATTCAATTTTAGGGTCAAAGTTTTATATTTAAGTTAAAATTCAATTTTAACAAAAATATAAAAAGTCATCAATTTTAATTAAAATTTTAAACGGATCAAAATTGATAATATGAGTCAAAACCAATCTCAAAATCAAATTTAAAAATCAGTTTATTATTTAAATTCAAAACCCTTTTTGAAAATTGCAAATCTGACCCAAGTTTAAAATTAAAAGGCAGCCCTTCAATTTCGAAAATTGCATGATAGGTCCTTTACTTAAAAAATTACAAACTGACCCTTTTCTCATAATTGCAGGCGGGTGCCTGCAATTTCACAAATTGCAATAGAGGCCCTCGCCTCTACCCATTCTCTGAAAACCCTAGAATTTTACCTTTTTTTTAATTGGCGGTGGTGCCGCAATAACCACCTGCGACAGATCGTCGCCGCACGCAGGCAGCGTTCGCGCTGTTGCTAGACTGCAGTGCGAACGCTGCAGTTTTTTGTGCAGCGGCGACAATCGACGCTGCTTTTGCTAGCAGCAGCGTGCTGTCGCACGTTGCCTTGAGCGTAGGCAGCCCGCTGCCTTTTTCTCTGGTGACGGTGTTGCCGCCATGGGCATCATTGCCAACCTTGTTTCGATTCGATTTTCGACCCTAAAATTATTTTCCTTTTCAAAATCAGATTTTGAATATAAAAATAATTATCTAAATTGCCAGATTCAAGAAACAAATATAAACAATCAACTTTTGACTGTTCAATCACGCAAAACAATTTCTAACAAACACAAAGTAGGCTTTGATACCACTGTTGAGAACCTACTTATACATGCGCAGCAGAATTAGAACAAATTTCGATTCCCAAATAGGATCTGCTTTATGTTTAGATAGAAACTGTGATAGAAATAATAACTTAGATGAATTCCGCAAACTCTTTTGCTGATTCACGAACTCCAATGATCACGATCTGCAATCCAAGCTGTCCAATTGTCCAGCCTCCAATGGTGATCCACACAGAGAACAAGAATGATGGCTAGAGTTTTCTTTTCTCGTGCTAACAAGAATAATGAAAAATCTATTAGGTTTTTCAAACCCAAGCAACCTATTAATATACGTCCAAACGGGCTGGCCCATCTCTTAACTTAACCTGATCCAACATTTAATTAATCAAATTAATTAAATCCGGTCCATGAATTAATTAATCCAATTAATTAATTCGAGCATATTAATAAGCAACCCAATTAATTAATTATCCAACATATGTCAATTAATTAATTGGTAAATCACATTCTTCTGGTTCTATTTTGTGTGTGACCCATTAAGTTCCCGATCACGATGCCTAATGACGTGAATTATTATTTTGATTTAATCAAAACTGATAAATTAAAATACCCCTTTTAATTTATCATCAATTCACATTCGTCGTCCCAGATTGACATCTAGCAATGTGTCAGGGCAATACATGTGACGAGAAATGTCACGTAGCATGACAAAACCAAACTAGTTCGTTTACCATGAAACTATAATCCATTCGTCAATATGATCCGATCAATTACGAGATATGGACGTGTGTCAATCTCAATTATCGATCGTATCTTTTATCCTAGTGTTAAGTCAATGTAAGTCGAAAACTCTTTTTCGACTTATGAGTTCACATTGGCCAAGGATTTCATTATCAACTTAACTGGATGAAATGTAGATCATAATCTTTTACTATCTAAGAGTGACGAATCATCTATTGATCATTCACAACCTTCATATGATTCTTGACATACCCGAACGATGCCGTATTAGCGACCCTTGACAGAGCAACATCCGACATCACCAAAGCATGACTGCCCTCACATAAGACACTATGATGACCTCAAGTCAAAGAACCAATTCCACTACCGAACGTTAGAGATTAACTACTGACACTCAGATAGTTTTCCATGTAGAATCTCTCAGTGCGTCTCCAATGTTTTGTTCTATAACAAAACATTCACGTGTTCATTCAAGTGTCTCCACACTTTAGCTTGTGAGATCAACTACTTACTTTATAAGTATGAAATGCCACACGTGATGGTCTATCCGTAATAACGATATCCGTATCTCGTTATTATATACGACCACGAACGATTTAAGATTCAATCATATGTAATTTGTATCTCACAATCACAACTCCTTGTGATTAACAAATCACCAAAACTTGAATCTACGGATTCTATTATTTAATTAAATTAGAATGTTAATTCAATAATAGATCTTGCCATAAATATGTATCGGTTATATATACATTAAAAGTGCTTATGTCCAAAGTTGATTGGACCTAGGGCATAACACTTACAGTATATGCTTTAAGTAATTACCCAACACTGGTATTAAAGTCCACATTGATGTTTTCTAGAATTTGCTAAAATCTTTTGACATAGTGTGAGTACCCTTTTCATTAAAAATGGACATGGCGCGGTAGTTGCCTTGCGTTTCCATGCCATGACCAAAGAAACGCAGGACACTCGGAAGTTTAGCGCGAAATCGGAAAATCAAGGCAGCATGCGGGTTTGTGATGATCAAGTGACCGAGGCACAAATGCTTAATTTACTTGATGGCGGCATCATGGGGTAGAATTCGGGGAGGCAAACCAGATTGGTATTCTTCGAAGGATTGATGTGGGCTGTGTCCGGCAACATTGTGACTTTGTTGTTCAGCTGGTTTCAGTACTTGGATTCAGCGAAAAACAAGACACATGGAAGGCACATTATGGGAGTTTCGGGTGGTTTCTACAGTGTGACGGACATGGGGGCAGTTATGGGCGGTTTCTAGCTTGAGTGGGCTGGAGATGTAGGAAAATTGACCCAGCAGTTGGGGTTGACAACTGCTACTCAAATTTGTGTCTATAAGTGTTGGTGCATTTAGAAGATAGAACAATGAATGCAAGAGATAAGACAACAAATGTGTGTTGATCCTTCAAATTTTTGTACGTAGCATTTTCTTTTCTTTATAGAAATAAAGTTGAGAACGGTTCCCCTAAATCTGCGTTCTTAAAATTTTGTTTCATTACTTCACTCTTCTACAACTTAATTAAATTTGTGTGTTTCGAGACCTGAAGTGTAAAATTCGTGCACAGAAACCTCGACGCCATCACAAGAACATTCGGTTACCCCTATGACACGTGCATTGCCTTGCGAAGGCAGGCTACAAATCTACACATCCATCTAACAAGGGCAGTGGACTCGCCATGAACTGGGGTGACTATCGCCGCTTAAGTTTATGATAGAGACCATGGACCACTGCTAGAATAGCGGTGGCGCTGGTTGGACTAAATTGTTTGAAAATGTTAGACCATTACAACTCTAACCCCACTCTATCCCAAGTCTCTAAATTAGGTTATAAAATAAAATTATTATTTTCTTTTAGGAACCTCAATATTAGTTTGTTACTATTAATTAATTAGAAAGACTATTTAATTTTGATTAATCTGTTTCATTAAGTCAAAAATGTTTAGAGTTTTAGTATCATTGCCTCAATTTTTATTTTATTATTTTTATTTTCAAATGGTATATTTAATATTAAATATTGAATGGAATTTATTGGATGATTATGAAATCGACCTATGTGATTAGTTGGATGGTTCTATTTCTTCCTGTTATTGGTTTTTGGTGAACAAGCATGTTAGTTAATTTGACTTTTATGCCAATTTTATTATTTTGCGGCATGTGAGCCTTATGTTAAATGATGGCTACATGAAAGCAACTAGTATATGATAAGTGTGGTAGAAGAGGAGATTATTGCATTGATAGATTTGATGATCAATGCAATGTCCCCTAGAAGTGGGTCGACTAGTTCTCCTTTCAACTCGAGAATACCAGATAGTGTTAGTCCGTAATCATAAAAAATATTAATTATGTACATTCACTACATGTTAGATGTAAATTTATACACACAGCAATGATGAGACAAAATCCCTCCTTTTAAAGTACTAAGCTTGTGTTAAAATGGTTAGTATAGTGTGTTTTTCATCAATATAATGAAAAATCAAAAGCCCTCGTCGATGTCATTTTGTTGAGTAACTCAAAGCTGCTCTATTATGGATTATTTATCGACGGTTATTTATTGAGTGACTCAAGAAAATGAAATTTTAGGAGCACAATCAAGTATGCACATAAGATGTGGAAAAAAATGATTTTCTACTTGATGATCTAAGAATCTCATTGTCGAGCCCCAAAAATTTCATAGAATATAATTTTAATTATTCTAGGTGTTATATTTTATGTTCTATAAAATTTGGAGATTAAAGTGATATATGTATTAATTCAATTTTTATTTGTGCCAAATATTTAGATTTTGATATAGCAATGATAAGTATATCAATATTGGGCTCATTGGATAGCTCGTAATTAATTATGTATATTATGCTCGAAAAAAGTTAATTCAAATAAGTTAGATTTAAAATGATGTAGTTCAAAGAAGTTGTCAATAATTAGAAATTTATCTGTTTACTGATTTCACACGTGTATTTTGTTATGTAAATATAAAACTATATATTATTTTTTTATTAGAAATAGTATTTCAATTAAAAGTACACTTTGATTGGAAATCACATGTCCCACTTTAAACTTTTTGCTTTACCCAATTCTTATCCAATAGTGTCCTGGTCTAATAGAGTTTGTTTGTGTTTAGAAATGGGGACCGTGCACTATGTGTGTGTGTGTGTGTGACGTGATGGTGAAAGGTATAAACAAAAATACATTGGCATATACACAACACAAAAGCAGATGTAGAAAAATAAAGTTTGGAACGTGATTTTGGATTTTATCTTGCAAAACAGTTATTTGATCTAACGAGGTAGAATTACGAGGTGCAAGTGGTTTGTCTCGTTTAATTTATTTCTTCATGTTGATAAATATTATGCTAATGAAAGTAATATTATAAGATGATTATGATATGTATGTTATGGCAATTTGGTACCAAAGATATGATATTTATTTAGCTCTTACCGATTTCTAAAAAGATATGATATGAGAGTATGATATTTCTAAGGCATGATTTACTGTTTTTATTCAGGATTGCACAAAATATTTGTATCCTACTGAGCATTCACATATACTCACAAATTTCCCTACTTCTCACAAAATAGAATGGGTCGTGGAATGGCAGGTGATGAGGTGCGGTCATTGTGCTTAGATTCATGAGACTCAATAAAATATTATGGTGTAACAAGACATTTTTAATTTCAACAATTTCTTAATTTATTTCATAAGGATTTTTATTTAGAAATTTAAGACATGTTTCATTAGTGGAATTAACATTTTATTATTTATCTAATAAATGCAATACGCATGGTTTTTAATATTTATTTCGTTATAAAGTTTTTCTATTAATTAAATTGCGCCCGTTAATTTCATATACTTACACTGTTGAAATAAATAAATTTGGTAGCAATTTAAATTATAAAATTTTGGTCGTTATAGTTTGATATGAAAGCTCATGTTTAAATTTTCTGTATACTTGTTTTGACCTTTAAAAAAAGTGAACAGTGATTCACCGTTCAAGTGACAATGATCGAAAGAAGGTGAATGACATAATATTATATATAAAGAGATAAAGAGAGAATGTGATAGTAAATATTAATTTTGTAGTAAATTTGTATACATAAATTTACCTTGTTAATAATTAATAATTTTCCTAAAAGATATAAATTTAAAGAAAAA
The DNA here is from genome assembly GCA_019097785.1 of Fraxinus excelsior. Taxonomy (NCBI): domain Eukaryota; kingdom Viridiplantae; phylum Streptophyta; class Magnoliopsida; order Lamiales; family Oleaceae; genus Fraxinus; species Fraxinus excelsior. The sequence goes on along the minus strand of CM032637.1, from coordinate 30,522,731 downwards.
AATTAATTTGAAAGTTCTTAATATATAAGAATGAAAAGGATCTTTGACATTCAACGACTACTCATCGACCACCCCTGACGATTCTCTAAAATACGTAAAGGGGTAAGAAGAAAAATTTATTTAAACTTTTTGTATAACTTAAATCTTTTAAATTGCCTACTTTTAAATTTCAAGACATGCACGTTTTTTTTTTTTTTGCTAAAATCATAGTGCGTATTATGGTAATATAGGTATAACATATTAGACATAATATTGATATGTGACAAGTGACTTAATATTAATCTTTAGGAAATGGCACCACCTACCCACACAAATTTGATGCATGATTTATTGCGAGTGGTATAAGAGTTGAGAATGCAGAATCATGCACTTCTACTACAAAATGCATCGCCACAGCAAAATGCACCTCCGTTAGTCCATGGAGTTGTCTCATTGGTTGAGCAGTTTCGTAGATACAAGCCTCCTACTTTTAACGGAGGTTTCGACCCACTGGCTATTGAGGAGTCAATTTGAGGCCTGAAACGCATCTTTCGGCACATTACTTATACGAATGCACAGATGATACTATGCACGGAGTTTATGTTTGTTGGAACAACCAGTCACTGGTGGGAGTCTGTTTCACGTATTAGGACCGAAGATCAGCAGAGTGAGTAGTTTAAGGATGAAGTGATGGCAAAGTATTTCCTATAGGATTTGAAAGATTTCAAGGAAATGGAGTTTCTGCAGTTCAGACAGGTGGAAATGTCGCTTACTAACTACGAGAGACAATCTGAGTAACTCTCAAGATATGCTCCACACTTGGTAGATACAAAAGTTAAGAAGATTAGGAGGTTCGAAAATGGACTACGTCTGGATATAGACATGATCATCACGTCTCATCGTTTCACTTCATATCGTGAAATGTTGGAGAGGGCTCGAGCTATTTCATATCAGAGGGCTCAAGCTGGGCAAGGATTCATTGGGAAAAATAAAGTGAAATGATAAGAACAAGGACAGACGTAACTGGCATAATAAAAGACCAATCACAGGAGTTCGTATCGGTGGGACGAGTGAGAGTATTACAAATTGTCCTAAGTGTAATAAACTCTATAGGGGTGAATGCTTGCTCATGAGAAACATGTGTTTTTGGTGTAGTAAGTCGGGACACATTGCTCTAAACTATACGTAGCCTCCAAAGAAGAATGATGATGATCAAGACAAGAACAAGAAAGTAAAGACTTGTGTTTTTGCACTAAATCAGCATGAGGTGGAGCGGGATCCTAATGTGGTAGCAGGTATTTGATTATTATTAGAACTAACTATTTAAATTCTTGATTTTCCATCATCTGTCGCTAAGTCTAACAATATAATTACGAAACATATATTCTATTAATATCTGATGTACCTGTTTACGTACTTTTTGTCTCTAGGGTTCAAAATTCTTTTATCTCTGCATCATTCATTGCTAGGTCTAACTTCGCATGTGTGAAGACGAAAAATGAATTAGAGGTTAGCATCCCTTCATGAAGAACTTTTTGCACAAATAAGATGACTACAACTATGAAGTTATAGATTAATGGGAAAATACTACAAGTGGACTTATACCTTTTGTAGATGAAAGATGTCGACATTATTTTAGGTATTGACTAGTTAGGACTCAATCATGCGGCCATTCAATGTCATGAGAAAGAAGTAGGAAGAGTTCCGTTTCTTTGGAGCAAAATCCAAGTCTCTACCGGGCATTGTATTGGCTTTGCAAGTGGAGAAAATGATGAGAAATGAGTCATGCTAGGGATTCTTGGTTAATATCATCGGTTCCAAACATATTGAAATAATCGTTAATGATATTAGCATTGTGCGAAACTTTGCAAACGTATTCCTAGAAGATCTACCAGGCATTCCACCAAATTGGCAAGTGGAATTTACAATTGACTTGGTTCTTGGAGCGGCACCAGTATCTAAGGCCCCTTACCAAATGGCACTGAAAGAACTTCAAGAATTGAAAATATAATTGGAAGAGTTCATCCGACCAAGTATATCTCCTTGGGGTGTTCCAACACTTTTTGTGAAGAAGGATGTGAATATGAAGATGTGCATTGACTATTGAGAACTGAACCATCTGACTATCAAAAAGAGATACATGTTGCTAAGAATAGAAGATTTATTCAGTCAGTTAAGGGGTGTAACTGTGTTTTCGAAGATCGACTTGAGAGTAGGATATCATTAGCTAAAGGTCAAGGTAAGCAATATACCAAAAACTATTGTTATGACTCGTTATGGAAATTATGAATTCATTATCATGCCTTTTGGTTTAACTAATGCTCCAACTGTATTTATGGATATCATGAACTGAGTGTTCCATTAGTACTTAGATCAGTTCGTTAGTGTATATATTAACAACATACTTGTGTACTCCAAGGATAAGAAGTAGCATAAAGAACAACTCTGATTAGTACATAAAACTTTGAGGAGAGAGAAATTACATGCCAAATTTCAAGAAGTACGAATTTTGGCTCTATCAAGTGGATTTCTTTGGTCACACGATTATCGCCCAAGGAATTGAGGTAGATCCAATTGAAGTGGAAATAATAACTAATTGGTCTAGACCGACTAATATGGGTGAAGTCCGCAGTTTCTTAGAACTGTATGGCATCAGAGATTTATTGAGGATTTCTCAAAAATAGAAGCTTCGATGACTTAGTTGACTAGAAAGGGTAATGAGTTACAGTGGACAAAAAAGTACGAAAAATGCTTTCAGGAACTTAAGTAGAGAGTAGTCTCGACTCCTATATTGACAAAACCTGAAGGTTGGAATGGGTTTGTAATTTACAGCAATGTCTCCGAACAGGGTTTAGGTTGTGTTTTGATGCAATATGGAAATGTGATTGCTTATGCCTTAAGTCAGTTAAAGCAGTATGAATAAAATATCCAATGCACGACTTGGAGCTTGCAGCGGTAGTTCAAGCCTTAAAGATATGGAATCACTATCTATATGGATGGAAGTATGAAATCTATACGAACCACAAGAGTCTCAAATATTTTTTCACACAGAAGGAACTGAATATGAGATATAGAAGATGGTTGAAGTTAGTGAAAGATTATGACTGTACAATTCTTTACCATCCGAGTAAAGTTAAAGTAGTTGTAGATGCCTTAAGTAGGAAGACAAGATCGCAGTTAGCAGTTTTACCCACGATGCATGAACACTTGATAAAGGACTTTGAGAAACTGATATTGAAATTCATCACACCGCCAACTCAGACTACAACAAGAATAAAAGAATTTATGATTGAACCTACTCTTTGAGATCGAATCAAGGAAGCACATTATAAAGATCCATTCCTGCAAAAGATTAAGGCTGAGGTGGACACAAACAAACATAAAGGATTTAGATACTAGATAAAACACTTACTTTTAAATGAAAATTATGTGTACCTAAAGATGAAAATATAAGAAACAAGATATTAGAAGAGTGTGCAATCCACCTTGTATGCTGCACATTCAGGTGGTACAAAAATGTATCGAGATCTTTGAAATACATTTTGGTGGAGAAACATGAAAATAAGAGTTGGTCTGTTCATGGAGAAATATATTGTAGTCAGTAAGTCAAGGAAGAACATCAAATGCCATTAAGACTAATGAAATCATTGGATATTCCAGAATAAAAATGGGAACACATAGCGATGGACTTTGTGGTACGCTTTTCGAGATCAGCAAGAGGTCACAATGCTATTTGGGTAGTGATAGATCGTTTAACGAAGTCAACACATTTTCTACCAATCAAAGTAAATTTTAAAACGCACACAATTATATATTAGAGAGTTCCAATTACCATTGTTTTCGATAAAGACTCAAGGTTCACATCAAAAGTTTGGAAAAGTTTACAGTAGCCATGGGGACGAAATTGAAGTTTAGTACTGCATATCATCCGCAGACGGATGGACAATCAGAAAGAACCACTCAAATTCTTGAAGATATATTAAGGGCATGTGTTTTGGATTCGGCAGGAGTTGGGAGACACATCTATCGTTAGTAGAGTTTGCTTACTACAATAACTTTCAGACTACTATAGCCATGGTCCCATATGAAGCTCTTTAGTACAGATCTCTTATCCATTGGAACGAGGTTAGAGAGAATAGAATTTTGGGCCGTAAAATCATAGAACATACAATTGAAGCGGTTGACAAGATTAGAGTAAGAATAAAGACAACACAAGATCGACGGACTAGTTATGTAGATAGTAGAAGAAAGGCTTTGGAATTTGAAGTAGGTGACAATATTTTTCTGAAGGTAATACCAATGAAGGGTATATTGAGATTTGATAAGAAGATAAAATTGAGACCACGGTTCATTGGGCCTTTCAAAATTCTTGAAAGGATTGGTAGTGTGGCTTATTGACTTGCCTTACCACCCGAACTTTTAGCAGTACATAATGTGTTCCATGTTTCAATTCTTAGAAAATATATTCATGATCATGAACAAGTAGTAAATTATCACACATTGGACGTACATAAAGACTTATCATATGAAGAAACCCCGAGATGATTTTGAATAGAATAGTGCACCAATTAAGAAATAAAGAGGTTTCACTGGTCAAAGTTCAATGGTGAAATCATGGACCTGATGAGTCAACTTGGGAGAAAGAAAATAATCTAAAATCAAGTATCCAGAAAATCTTTGATTAGGTGAAAGTGATTTTTCGAAGGCGAAAATTTTTTAGGTGGGGGGGGGGGGGGGGGGGGGGGGATTGTGGAGCCCCGAAAATTTCATAGAATATAATTTAATTATTCTAGGTTCTATATTTTGTATTCTAAAAATTTTGGAGATTAAAGTGATATATGTATTTATTCAATTTTATTAGGCCCAAATATTGAGATTTTGACAGAGCAATGATAAGTATATCATTATTGGGCTCATTGGATAGCTTGCAATTAATCATGTATATTAAGCTCGAAAAAAAAAGTTAATTCAGATAAGTTAGATTCAAAACGATGTAGTTCAAAGTTGTCAATAATCAGAAATTTATTTAAAATTGTTTTATGATTTCACACGTGTATTTTGTTATATAAATATAAACAGTATATTTTTTAAAATTTTATTAGAAATGGTACTTCAATTAAAAGTACAATTTGATTGGAAATCACACGTCCCACTTTCAATAGGAAACTTTTTGCTTACCCAAATCTTATCCACCCTCTTGTAGTGCACGGTTCCCACTTCTAAACACAAACAAACTCCATTTGACTAGGTCACTAAGGCCTCTGTGTGTGTGTGTGTGTGTGACATGTGGTGAAAAATACAAAGAAAAATACACGGCACAAAAGTAGAGGTGGAAAAATAAAGTTTGGAATGTGATTTTGGATTTTATCTTGCAAAAACATTATTTGATCTAACGAGGTGCAAGAGGTTTGTCATGTTCAATTTATTTCTTTATGTTGATAAATATTATGTTTGAAAGTTATATTATGAGATGATTATGATATGTATGTTATGGTTATTCGGTATCAAAGATATGATATTTATTGAGCTCTTATCGATTTCTAAAGATATTATATGACAGTATGATATTTTTTGCGCATGATTTAATATTTTTATTCAAGATTGCACAAAATATTCGTATTGTACTGAGTATTCTCATATACTCATCATTTTCACTACTTCTCACAGATTAGAACGGATTGTAGAATGACGGGCGACGAGGTGCAGTCTTTCTGCTTGGATTCAAGGGACTCAATAAAAAAATCCGATGCAATGAGACATTTTTAATTTCAGCAATTTCTTAGTTTATTTCATAAGGATTTTTATTTAGAAATTTAAGACATGCTTTATTAGTTTATATTATTATCTATTTAAATCTCTTAGTATGACCTATTAGTTCTTCTGGCATTGTTAATATCAAAAATTTGTCAAATTCAGCTTCTTTAAAGATTTCAGGTTCAATTTGTGAAATGAATGCACAACTTCCTAGATGATTTCTAAGAGAGGTTCTAGTGGTGATACCTTTGGATGGATCGCCTATTATTAATTCCTTTGGATAAGATGTAATAAACTTCAATTTTTTTGGTAGCGGTGGATCACTTTGATCCTCAGTTGATTTTTCTTCACTTTCTTAAACATTGGGCTCCTTCATTTGTTCTTCATTAGGCACTTCCTTGTTTTGATCTTGAATATTCTTTTGTTCGAATAGAGCCTCCAAACCTACATCATCATCAATACTTTGCTCACGACCAAGTGAGTTAGTTTCATCAAATATGAGATGCATGGATTCTTCAACGACTAGTGTTCTTTTGTTAAAAACTCTATAAGCTTTGCTAGTCGATGAATATTTTAGAAAAATACCAACATCGGATTTTGAATCAAAATTTCTCAAGTTATGTTTTGTATTCAAAATAAAGCATTTGCAACCGAAAACTTTGAAGTAACTAATATTGGGAATTCTATTTTTCCAAATTTCGTAAGGAGTTTTAGTTTTCTTACAACTAACCAAATCTCTATTTATAATGTAACAAATGGTATTTACGGCTTTGGCCCAAAAGTATTTTGGTAAACTATTCTCGTTGAACATGGTTCTAGCCATTTCTTGTAATGTACGATTCTTCATTTCTACTGCGCCAATTTGTTTAGGAGTTATAGGAGCCGAGAAATTATGTTCATATCCATTTTCATTGCAAAATTTATCAAAGGCAACATTGTTGAATTCTCCACCATAGTCACTTTTAATGGTTGTAATGGTATAACATTTTTTGTTTTGAACTTTCTTACAAAAATGTTTAAAAACTTTTAGAGCTTCTTTTTTAAAATTCAAAAATATGACCCAAGTAAATCTAGAAATATCTTCAATGATTACAAAAGCATGATGTTTACCGCTCAAGCTAGCGATCCTAGATGGTCCAAAAAGATCCATGTGGAGAAGTTACAATGGTTTTGTAATTGAAGAGTATACTTTAGGTTTAAATGAGCTTTTTACTTGTTTACCAAATTGATAAGCATCACAAACTCTATCTTTCTCGAACTTGAAGTTTGGCAATGCTTTGACAAAACAATTTTTGAAATTTTTTGATAGAAGGTCCATGCTAACATGATCGAATCTTCCATGACATAGCCAAGTATCTTTTTTCAAACTCAAAAGACATTTTTCATTATTTTCAAATTCGATATTTATGGTATAAGCATCTTTACTATGGCTTCCTATAAATGTCACTTCTTTTGATGTAGCATCCTTAATAAGACATTTTGAAGAATTAAATTTAATGTGATAATCAAATTTTGAGGTTATCTACCAAAAGTACATTTTCAACGGAATGGGAGAGATGATTACCAATGTTTCATATTCCGATGATTTATGATATACACTTATTCGGGCTCTAAAATATTGACATTTCGTAATTCTTTTAATGGAATTATAGCCTAATTTATTATATAATGTGTTATTAGGTAAAAATAAATGAATGGAAGTGAAATTGAAAGAAAGATGAGTAAAAATGGCAAAAAAGGGCAATATCCAAAGTTTGTGGCTAAAGTACAAATACTCAAAAGTTGTGTCGAAGCTCACGATGACGATTCAAGAATACTATGGGTCAAATGGATACAACTAAAGATCAAAATGAGTGAAAATATGGCAAACATATTTTCACAAAACAGTTTTCAACCGTACAAGGATATCCGATTTTTAGTTGAAGATTGAGACCAATTTTTGGCTTAGTAAACATTCGATTTTAAAAGGAGCCATTTCTAGCAAAGTCTTAGCACTTTGAGTTATCATTACAAATAATTTGACACAGCGAGTCAGCGCCCAGGTGCTTTGTTTACCTTGAAGAAATGTTGTTTTGGGCCTCGAAAAGCCCACAAAGACTCTAATTTTTGGAAAACTGAGTATGGGAGTATTAATAGAAGAAATGAGGGAAGTTCAAGGGTTCCACACATTGAGAAAACAAAGATACGATTAGTGATTAAGAGCCAATTCATAAGAAGAAGACATTAAGGAATTCAAGCTTTGAAACAGTGATTGGAAGAAGAAGATCTTGATGCAAGCTTTATTTCTTTTTCTACATCTATATTTTGAATCCGATGATGTACTTGATATCAAATCTTTTTTTCTTTATTTATTATCAGTAGCTAAGCGTTAAATTAGGTCGAACGATGTAATCTACTTGAAAAACCTTTATGTCTTTTATTCAAAATCCTTGGTATTTTATTTGTTATGTGTTAATTTTACTATGAGTTTAATGCATTAAATTACTTGATAACTAATTTGATGACTTTGTGAATCTTTTACGAATCGAGAGGTGAGTTTGAGATTTAGACCGTATGGTAAAATCCGATAATTTAGTATAACGTATAGAGATACATATACTAAATATTGTGATTACACATGAATTCTTAGAACCAAAATATCGTTTAACTACGGTAGATTCACATAGAGATATGAGATTGAAAGAGTTAAATAGGCTCAATGAGAGTTCGAGAGAGGTAAATTGAATACCATAGAAGAATTTGATCGAACACTACACTAAGCTCTTAAATCTTGAATTAGGATTTAAAGGTGATCAGTAGGTGAAATTGTCCGTCCCTAATTTCCATCCATTATTTGAAATCTCAACAAATCTTTGTGTGCATTATAGTTAAGTTAAACTGTTTAAATAAAAAAATCACATCAACATATATCTCTTTGTTGACTTTCATCAAATAAGAGTTAGTGAAATTTAATTAAGGTCTAAATTACAGTCCTCATGGGAAAGATAATCCAGATTCATATATCTACTATATTACTTGTTACGATATCGTACACTTACAATAGAAAAAATGCAACAAGGTTTTGGCGTTGCTGCCGATGACTATTTACTTTTAGTCTTGGTTTATTTTATTTTAATTATTATTTGATTTGATTTTTATTTACTTTTCTCTATTTACTTTTTTATATCGTTTAACTAATCCCCTACAGTTTTAATCTATCTTGTGTTGGTATTCTCTCCTTGTACGTTTCTGATATTTATGCATGATTCTCACATTGGTAAAGTAACAAAATTGTTGCAATGACAAATCTCGACATGGATTGTCAAGATGTGCTTGGAGGATATCGAAGTTGTGAAAATTGTTACACTATACATTGTACTGGAAAATGCTTGTTCTCTTTTACTAGTTTACACATGTCGAAACTTCGAAGATTTTGAAAATATTTGATGTATAGAAAACAAGCAATTGAAAAATCTGATGATGAGTACATGCTCGTGGGAGATTTTATACTTGACGATTGGGATGAGGACATGAAATTTGTGGGAGATGGTCCCCCTATTGAATGAGAAGGTACTTGCAAAGTGCTTTAAAGAACTTGCTAAGTTGGATGAAATGACATACTTATGGGAGATTTCATGTACTATGAACAATGGGGGTATTATCCATTCGAAGGAGTCAATATGACTGACTTCTCATTGTCTGTAGATCTAGATTATGGACCGATCATTCAACTCGAAGATATATGACTATGGAAGAAGGGTTTAACTCATTAAAGAGAATGACGTGTTGATCACAACGGAATCAAATGAGGATGTGGCAATCAATGAGAATGAAATCCACTCACATTTTTTCGACTTTATTGATTGTCCAAAAATTGATTTTGTGATTAAGCCCGTTGTACGAGTGGAAGTCTACATAGTTGAAATTGAATAAGATGAAATAGAAAAGTCCTATTACATCTAAAAAGGTAAGGTAGAAGTTTGGAGACTAAATGAAAAGTGAATCAAATCCAAACGAAGGAAAATGGGCAAGGCATCCAAGCCTTCTTTGTGTTCGTGATTCAATTGTCAAAGTCGAGCTAAAGACTAAAAAAAGCACTTCTTGGGAGGCAACCCAAGCTTTTTTTTTTTTTTTCTTCTATTTTATGTATTTTGATTTTGAGTTTTAGGATAACTCATTATCCATCCCCCGTTTCCCCTTAGGTTTTCAATATATTAGTTGGTTATTTAGGTGTTAGAGCTAAGTAACATTTGCTCCAATTATTTAATCTTAATGCTTTATTTGATTTTTCAGGAGCATGATGTCGCGTAAAACTTAAAACAAAATTGACTATGGAGCCAACGGGATCAATATGAAAGCTAGCCATTGAATTACAAGTCATATCGGGAGACTTTTTTCTTCACTTTTTTCTCCACCCCTTTCTATGCAGATTTAAGATTGAAGACATTGAGGACAATGTCTAGTTTAAGTTTAGGGATGGAAAATATAAGTTTTCATTTTTATGTGTTTTGTGTGCTTTTATTACTTTAGTAAAAAAAATGTGTTCTTGTGAGGGTTAGTTGGTCTGGTTGGCAATGACGAATATATTGAATTTTTAATTGATCTATGAATGGTGAATAAGTTACACGCTTAGATTAATTTTTGTTTTTACATGTGAAATTTGATATATATTGAACACATGAATTAAGTTAATCATTGTGTAGGAATGTGTTGACTTAATAATTGGATATGTTGAAATAGTAGACCATAGATGTTAAACCAAAAAATCACTAAATTTTACATTATTAGACCAAATTTAGAATAGTTTTCGAAAACTGTGTACGGGAGTATAAATAGAAGAAATGAGGGAATTTTAAGGGTTCAACACATTGAGAAAACAAAGATACAACTAGAGATTAAGAGCTCAACATATAACTCTTTGTTTACTTTCATCAAATAAGAGTTAGTGAAATTTAATTAAGTTCTAAAGTATAGTCCTAGTGGGAATGATAATTCGGACTCAAATGTCCACTATATTACTTGTTACGATATCGTACACTTGCGATAGAAAAAAATAAAATATTTTACCTTTGCATTATCTCCAAATGTGACATGGCCTCCTCATTCCTTTTGAAATTGGATAGTAAAGTTTTATCTCCGGTCATGTGTTTTGAGCATCCGCTATCCAAGAACCATTTGCTCATCATTTTCTTTGGTACCTACAATAATAATTCAACTTTTGATTTTGGTACCCATACAAGCTTGGGCCTTGGTAGTTAGTTTTAGTAAGTTGTCGAGTCCACTTGTTTTGAAAGTGTAATTTCTTTTTGGTAAGACAATTGTATGCAATATGTCCATCCTTGTTGTAAAAGCTACAAGTAGTTTTTGAGGAATTTGCATTTGAAGCTTTGACAAATAAATGAGAGATTTTTGTTTTTAAAATGGTTTATATCCAATGCCTCCTTTATCAAAAAACACATTTTTTTATTACGAGAATTAAATCAAGATTCTTCGTTTCTTGAGTGAATTTAAAAACAATATTTGTCAAATCTTCTACCTTTTCTTTTAAAGAGCAAGTTTCTTTGTACAATGAATCATAGTTAATATTTTCCTTTTTAGTTTCCAAAATTTTCTCCATTTCACTTTTTAACAATATATGTTTCTTTTTAAGAATAGAATTACTAAGGGTGACTTTTTCAAATTCTTCTAAAATTTCATCATAAGAGGAAGATAAGTCATCATATAAGAATTTTTCAATGAAGTTTACCTCATCATCGATTGCCATGAAGCACATGTTGGTGATTTCTTCTTGACTTTCATCCCATATTGTTTGGAATGTCTTCTTCTAGAAGATCTTCTTTTTGTTTGGGCACTCAATTCTCTTGTGACAAGGTTTTTCACAATCATAGAAAATGATTTTTTTTTTGCCTCTTTCTTCGCTCTTTTCTTCCTTCTTTTGAAATTTTCGATTGTACATAAAACCTTTCCATTCCTTGACAAGAATGACCAAGTCATCAAGCTCTTTATCACTTATGTTACTATTTGTTGTTCCTTCATCAAGTGCCACTTTTAGAGCAATTTGGCGTTTAGGAGCCTCATTTGATTCTTCTTTGTTTTTCATTATCTTCTCTTTGATTTCGACATTGTTAAGTTCATAGGTCATCAAGGTTCCATAGAGTTCTTCTAGGGGATACGTATTCACAATCTTGGTGTTCTTTATCAACATCTTTAAAGGGCTACATTCCTCCGAGAGTGACCTAAGCATTTTGCTTACAATTCCACCGTTAGTAAATTTATGATCAAATCGTTTTAGACCCTTTACAATATTGGTAGAACGAGTAATCATATCAACAATAGATTCATCTTGTTTCATAAAGAAATTTTCAAATTCTTTGACTAACATATTAATTTTAATTTTTACTAGTGCCAACATGAGTAACTTCAAGTGCATGCCAAATATCATATACGGATTCACAAATACTAATACAGTTATATTCATTTTTATCTAATGCACAATATAGTAAAATCTTGGCTTTGGCATTTAAGGATAATTTTCTATTGTCTTTTTCATCGTACTTTTCTCTAGGTTTGTGGAAAGTTTGATCGGGTTGACCGTCTATCTTAATGGTTTTGCTAGGCTTATAGGGACTATACTCAACAACTTCCCCAATGTCGCAATCAATTGATTGAATGTAAATTATCATCCTAGCCTTCCAATAATTGTAGTATGTGATATCAAAGAAGGGTGGTAGATTTGTGGAATGCTCCTCATGGTTTTGAAACATTGGGTTGGCCATTACTTAAAATTGTGAATTCATTGAAAATGAGTACCGTGCTCTGATACCAATTGAAAGCTTAAGGATAGCTGACTAAGAGGGGCTGAATTGATTTTTAAAACTTTCTTTTTCCTGAAAATTAACTTAAAATCAAGTGCGTGATAACTAGATATATTAATTCAAATAGCAAACATGAATATAAAGGCAATAAGTAAAAATGGATAGAGAGTGCAAATGATATACTTATGGAGGTTCGATCCAAAGTAATGATCTACGTCCTCTGTTACCAAGCTCACAGGCACGATCAAGGCCAATTTTACTATGTTGATTAACTTGTGGTGCAATCCAACCCTTTACAAAGCTTTCAATGACTTACAAGCAAGGAACACCGATCATTTTACAACGTTGAGCTTTTCGGAACCTCAACACGACCCACAAGTTTAAAGAGAATTGAATTTACAAATTGAATCTTCTCTCTTAATAAATGATATGATCACAATTAAGTACCAGAGAGAAATATGCTAACACTTTAATAGATGGCAATGAGTGAAGATCAAATGTTAGGTTTAGAGAAACTTTGACGTGTTGAATGATTTTCAAGAATTGATTTAATCAAATTTTTTTAAAACAAAATGATTTGATAGTAACAAATAGGATGAGAAATCAATACTATTTTGTTCAAAAGAATCTCACTTTAATGCTCTCCTTTTCTATTAATGAATGACAAATGAGTTGGTATTTATAGGAGTGAGAACGCTAACTTTTCTGCCTAATCAGACGACCCAATAAGTAGCCATTGAAAATCAGTCAGAACAGTTAAATTTTCGACCGTTGCAGGTGAACTAGACGTCCGGATGGCAAAATGTTTCTGGACCTTTTTTTTGTTTTGTTTACAGCCAGTAGATTTTTGTATGAAATTTTTACTAAGTATTTGAAGGTAAATGAGGTTTAATAGTATTCAAGATTAAGTTGAAAATCTTACCTTTGAAAATTAATTTTTGTGCAAATGTTTTAATGACGTGAATTTTTATCGTGCATAATAAATTTATCACTTGAGCATTCAATGTTTCATTGCTAAGAATTAAGTGTTTTACCTTTACAATTAAGCAAAAAGAATCTAGTTCCAATATCTTCAATTGATTTAGCGTGCATGCTCAATTTGTTGTTTGATTTTGAAATGACGCAAAATTTGTCTCCATTTGTTTTGGCATGAGTGTTCAATCGATTTTTATCTTGAACTTTCTTGATCGACAACTTTTCGTACAATTGTCTCCAAGATATAACATTTTGAAGATTTGAATATAAATATTAGAGATAAACATACTTTGTTCGTTATAATCAAAATATAAGATTGACCATATGTCAACAATTATTGCTACGTGTCAAGATGCCAACATCCAAATTTACCCTCTTGCATTCGACATATTTGATAGTGAGAATGATCTATCAATATGTTGGTTCTTCACAAAGCTGGAAGAAGTAATCGGGAAAGTCGAGGACCTTACTTTTGTCACTAATCGGGGACCATCTATAATAAATGGTATCGATGAAATTTTTCCTGAGGCACATCATGGGCATTGCATGTACTATATACATGGCAACATGAAGATTAATTATCGGGACACAAGCATCATTTCATTGTTCAGGATAACAGTTGAAGCTTATAATGTCGAAGAGTGTAATAAATTCATGGTGGAAATAAAAAGTAAACCATTCCCGAGATGGGAGTATCTAACAAAAATGGGAATGGAACATTAGGCGATATCACATTTTTTTGGACTTAGATATTTACAATTATTTCACAAATACATAAATAAATAAATTGCGATATTTACAATTATTTCACAAATAAATAAACAATATTCACGGATTATAATGGAATTCATACAAATCGCACACTAACTTATTCCTCCAATTTTGTATCCAGGATCGGTTGATTCCATCAACCATATGTGCTATACTCAAAAATTCGAAATACTTTATTGTGAATATGTCACAATCGTCCCTGCAAATAAATAATAATATGTTAGTTATCTTGGTACTGTGTAGCGAAAAACTAAGTGTTCAAATTAAAACAAATTATAAATACTTATGATATAGACTGTCTCGTTGTCGTCGTTGTGTCCTGTACGATGGCTAGTATGTCATGCAGTATCACCCCCGCTCATCTAGCCATAAAATGAACAATCACAGCCAACGACTTCAAGTAAAGCTCGAGCTGGCCTTGTGTCAAATAGGAATGATCGAAGTTGTACACATATATAGCAGAATCATCGAAGACGATCTCCAAGACAAAACATTGATTGTTCACAATCACTGGAATGTATATATGTGTACAACCATCCCATGACTTTCTCCCGACACTCGGCCATATCCCTATGACCTACTTAAGCATATATTTAGGCATCGTGTACTCATTACCCATAAGTTGGAGCAACTGATATTCAATGGTAAAGGCACGTAGGAACTCGGTGCTCAATATGAGACTACCAATAATGTTGAATGATCTCAAATATCATCAAGTTCGATCATACAATAAGTCCATAGCCATGTCGATGTGCTACATCAAGAAACACCAATAAAAAATAGAGAAAGTTATTTCATTTAATAAATAAAAAATTATGTATACATAATAAATAACAATTGTGATATTACACTTATATCGTTGTAGAGCCGACACTCGAAGTCATGACGTCGTGAAACCACTTATATGTATCGGAGATCATCCTTTCACCTATCCTATAGCTAGCTATAAAAAAAATAGAAAAGTTGTGAAAAGAATCATATATAAGCTAGTGTAACGTATTTCACTAAAATCATAAAATACTTACTCGAACATCATTCTTCACCGTTGCATGGTCCATCTCTCGGAAGAGATTCGAGTACGTCCCATCTACAAACGTTCTCCTATTTGCCTCAGTTGTGAAGAGAAAAACGATATATTGTGATGGCAATCTTAGCCTCTTTACCGACCACCTCATTCGATACGTCAACAACACGCTTCTTACCATTTGCAACGACTAGTGTCATCTCTTCCTCCGCACCCTCTGTCTTAGGGCTCGCCATCTCCTCTGTCATCAGTCACTCCCTCCACCTCGAGTACAACTACAGTCATCGAGGCCATCCCTCATTTTCTTTTTCTTCGCTACCTCTCCCGTCCCCATCGGGGCCACCCTTCTTCATTCGAGTATGCCATCATTTGTCCACAATGGTGTGTAACGCTACCTTCTCCGTCGCCCCATCTATCACCCCCTCGTATGCCTATTATATCGTGTCGAAGTGCTACTCCTGAAGTGCTGCTACATAACCTTGTAATACTACAACATCATGGAATAAACTTAATGCTTTGTTGCTCATTCCTCGTCGTAGTGCCCCTATCTCCTTTCATAGCGCGCCCACATCTTCCCTCATCTCTCGTTGTAATGTGGCTATCTCTTCTCATAGCACACGCACCTCCTCCGCCATAAATCATGTTAGGAGGACATACATATCATGAAAATAATGACTCTAGCTGTGTGTTGGAGATCTACGTGGGAGGTGTTTGGATGGAAGAAAATGAGATCTCATCAGCGGAGGTAATCACATAGACGGAGGTGATACCATTGGCGAAGGTGGTCATTGATCAACTAGACCGCGCTCCTATACACATAACAATATTAAAAATTATTAACATAGTTAAAATATGTTAACTCATACAAAACGGTTAAGGATGGAATCGGACATTTGGTCGTATCGAGTATGCGAAACGGCTAATTCCCACATAAAACCTCGATCATCCTCCTCCGTCGACGGCGTCAACTCAGTTAGGATTTCAAGATGACATATTGACAGTTCAACTAATTAATGATCATGTGATGAAATTTAGAAACGACTTACAATATAAATTGCAAATGTATAACACTCACTTGAGGGTCGTTGAGGAAGGCTGATAACTGTTTGCTAGATGGAATCAATAATGAGAAGATGGAATCAATTAGGAGCAATTCAAATGTTATCAGCCAAACCAAAGATGTATATTACAAGGGGTATTGGCGCCCCCGCACCATTATGAGGCACCCGCACTATTCTGGAAGCCTCAAAGTGTTTCTCACCCGAGACTAGGAGCGCCCCTGCGCCCAAAAGAAGCGCAGCTGCACTGCGATGATACCAGTTTGCCACATAATCCCTAAAACTGATGAGTTTAAAGGGGGGACTATAAATACGGCTGGAATTGTTCAATAAAAGGACTTTTGGGGAAGCAATCCAGCAGCCACACCAGAGAGAACGCCCTTGGAGATTGTGGAATCCTCAAATCAACGAGTTCTTCTCATTCTCTATCAATGTTTAAGAACATGAATTGTGTTTTCTTTTATATTTTCATGGAGTATTTTATTTTTCTGGAGATACAATGTAGCCAACACTAGAGATTATGCTTTAATCATTTAATTATCTATTTCAAAGGTTAATCCATTGGTTTATTTGTGTTTATCTACTCTTAATGCTTTTGAATACTTGATCACTATTTGAATGATATGAATTTGGGATTTACTATCAAGAGAAGGAATTCTAAATAGGGACTATTGATAAACACAATTTATGAGATTATAGAGTTCGAGAGGCCTATGAAATCCTTTGTAGCTATTAAGAGAACCAAAGATCTTAATGAACTTTATCATCTTAATTTTAGATGGAGATTCAAAATGAGGGTTTTAAGAATAATTCTTAATTCGCCATCGAGAGAGGGGATTAAGGTAATTTCGGGTTCTTGACTAATAAACCATAAGAATAGATTAAGAAATAGTTAGATGATTGAAGCAAGATCGAAGGTTACGTGAATTTGGATCTCTAGAGTTTAAGCCCATTAGTGTTAATCTTGTTTAATTGCATTGTTAATTAATTAAATCAGTTCAGTTAGTTATCTCATTCCAATATTCCTATTTTCCAGATAAAATTAAGGTTATTTTAATTACAGGAATTATTAGGATTTGATTTCAATCCCTGTGAAAAACGATACTCTACTCTCACTATATTAAAACTGGACATCGTATACTTGTGGTTGGAAAATTCTCCAAACCATCCTACACTTGGATCATGGATATATATGATGTAGGTCATTCGGGTTTATGTACTATGTTCAACCATTGCCTAACTAATGAACCAAATCACCAGCTCAACATATCAAACATGAGCATCGTGCATACAAATGTCAAGCTTCACATAAACAAACTTTGATTAATCAAATAGTGTACCACATCCATTATTCACTGTTCATACCTATTCTAATATTCAACATCATGACCAGCAAAGTCATCGAACCCACACAAACACACAATTCAAATCTAATGCTAGAAAATAAACAGAAACTAAAGGGTACTGAACGAAAATGCAAAGAAGCTAAAATTCAATTTTTTTTATCAAGCACGCAAACGCACACATTTGCAGTACAACATGACGAAATACCATCCCCAAACTTGTATAACACATTGTCCTCGATGTTGGACAAATAACAACGGAAGTAGAAGGAATACAGAACAAAAAGAATAATGCATAATAAGTGATAGAAAAATGGGGCACAGAGTACTCCTCTGATCAGTACGGAGGTGGAGGCTGGAAGTCTCAGCCAGATGCGCCATCAGTCGATGGTGGTGGTAGACGGGAGATAATCTGTCTTATGAGCTCAGACTGCTGTGCAAGTTCGGCATGCATGCCTTGAATGTGGAGTGACTAATCCCAAACTTCAGCCTCGATGTTACCTAAATGGTCCCGTGACTCATTATTGCACAGCTGAATCCCATCAACTATGCCCACACAATTATTCAATCTCCCATTAATGATCTCAACATTGCGTCTCGCTGCCAAAGACTCCTTACTGGCTTTAGAGGCTAAGTTTCTGGTGCTAAGCATGTCATCCCGCAATGTCGGATATTTGTGCCTATGGCACCCACAATCTGCCCTAGACTATATATCTCGACTTGAGCTGATCATAGTAGTGAACATTTGTCATAGCAACTATGTGTCGATCTCCAGTGGTACTGGGGGTGATGGTAGTTCTGGCATCTTAGCATCTTTAGCCCCCTGATCATGCGCAGCCTACTGCGATCTCAATCGCGCTCTCTCCAGCTTCTCCATATGCTTCACCCAAAATTTCCTGAGCAACCTTCGAGCATATGAAATAGGGTGGCCTAATCTACCACATACTAAAAGTTGGGGTCAAACAGACATCAATTGGGTGAGGAAACTGAGGGACGAAGTGAGTGACATGATCTGTAGTGTGCCTAGTCATGTTATGCTCATGTGCCTTCGTATTGCTTTTGGTGTGTGAAATAAAGTTTGACAAGGCACCTCAACACCACAAACAAATGAAAATGCATATCAATAATGTCAATATTGAAATGAAACTAAATTCCATAAGAATGTTCACATGAGCATCTCATCAAACATGTTGCAAGCACTTTATTTTTCATGAAGTGTGAAACAACTCAAGTAAGAATCAAACAAAAAAATATTGTGTCAATTAAACGCAACCAATTCAAACTCCATCAACTACCTAATGCCCCACTCTGTAAGCACACATCCAATTCCATACATAAACACTTAATAGGAAATCAAACAAGATTAAGGTAAAAGGGTAGAGTACATACCTTGATTTGGAAATGAAGAAGGATGGATTAGATTTCACTTTGGTGGGATGTGGTGTGGTTATATAGCGTTGATGAGAGGAAACGAGTGTACCTATGTGCATTTTTGGTATGGCTCGTATGTGTGAGTGAATGGGAGAGTGTGGCCGTGTGCTTGTGCTTTCAAAATATAAGGACTAAATAAATGTTCTATGCGACCGCATAGAATACTTACTTGTGGTCGTATAGAACAAATGGTCAGGGCCATTTTTGGCTTTGAACCACAACATGCAACCGCTTGCCCTGGTGTTCTATATGGTCGCATAGACCACTAGGGATGCAAGTTTTGCCCGTTTCATGACAAAGGTCCAAGTTTGACCTTTCGAGACCATCGTGACCTCGATTTTCATTTAAACCAGTTCAAAACATGCAATGAAGGTATGCAATGTGGAACAAATGTAAAACATGAGTAACGCTTCAAAAAACTCGTTTATGTTAATTTTCACTAAAAACTTGATTTTCAACCCATATTGGAAAATGGCATTCCAACGCCCCCACAACTTGCAAAACACATTTTAAACCATTGGGCACACGTGGATGCCAAGAACTTGGTTCCAAAAACATTGTTAAACTTGAAAACACTTGTTGATTCCGAAAAACCTAAATTTTGATCGTTTTGCCTCGAAATGCATGACTTTAGTAGTGAATCAACAAAGTATCATTCCAACACCCCCAACCTTATGCTCAACACATTTATAACCAATTTGGACCATGCATTGACTCTTAATGAATCCCAGGGATGATGAATTACCCAATATGCCTAGAAATTCCTAAAATATGAAAAATTTATAATCTAATGCATAATGGAGAATAAATAAAAAGGAAGAATATGTTGGGTTGCCTCCTAACCAGCGCTAGTTTATAGTCTATAGCTCGACTGTGCTGCGGTTGATTCACTCTAGCTGAGATAGACGGTAGACTTTTCTTTTGGAAAATCACCGCTCCAATAATGTTTTAATCGTTTTCCATTCACCTTAAATGTCATTTTGCAAACGTAAGTAATTTCAACGACTACATATGGAAACACCTTATTAACTATATATGTCCCAGACACTATATTTAGCTAGCAATGACTAGAATTGACGATTGCAAAATAGTTTTTCCCCATCACTGATTGTAGCCCGAGGCATGCCATAACAGGTGAAAATATACTTCTTTGAAAACCCGATTACCACCTTAGCACCATTGGTTTGTAATGCTACTACTTCCACCCATTTGGAGACATAATCAACTGCAACCAATATGTATTAATTGGAGAATGATGGTGAGAATGGTCCCATGAAGTCAATTCTCCATGCATCAAAAAGTTTCACCTCAAGAATGCTGTTCAGTGGCATTTTATTCCTTCTCAAAATATTACCAGTTCGTTGACACCTATCACACCGTTTCACAAATTCAAAAGTATCCCGAAATATGGTAGGCAAATAAAACCCAGATTGGAGGCCCCAAAATGACATGTATATGCAGATGAGTGACATTGCTCCAATATTTGATGGACTTTTTCCTCGGCACACATCTTCGAATGATTTGATATGCTCCTTGCCTATACAAAATGCGACCCTCCAAGAAATAATACTTTATGTCGGCGAAAAACTTCTTCCTTTGATGACTCGAATAGTCCGACGGTGTGATGGACTTGGCCAAGTAATTTACGATGTCTGCATATCAAGGTACTCCACCCATGTTGAAGATCTGTTCATCTATAAAAATTTCATTAATATCAATGGAATCATCATGTTCCCCAGTCTCTAGTCGAGACAAATGGTCTGCTACCACATTTTTGCTGCCCTCCATGTCCTTTATTTCCAAATCAAATTCTTGCAAAAGTAATACCCAACGGATAAGTCTTGGTTTGACATCTTTCTTTGTAACAAACTACTTTAGGGCAGAATGATCAATGTAGACAATGACCTTGGACCACGCAAGATACGATCAAAATTTGTCCAATGCAAAGACCACCACTAACAGTTCCTTCTTCGTAGTTGCATAGTTTAGCTGGGCGTCACCCAATGTTTCGCTTGCATAGTAAATCACATGACATATCTTATTCTTTCGCTATCCCAGTATTGCCCCTACCCCGTAATCACTAGCATCATACATCAATTCAAATGGCAAACTCCAATCTGGTGTTATGATTACCAGCACTGAAGTTAGCTTCTCTTATAGTGTGCTGAAGGCCACAAGATACTCATTAGAGAAGTTAAATGTGACAACCTTAACCAACAAGTCATACAGAGGCTTAGTGATATTCGAGAAATCCTTAATGAAGCATCTATAAAACCCAGTATGCCCAAGAAAACTACGAACACCCTTCACCGATATAGGTAGCCACATCATGCTTAAGAAAACTACGAACACCCTTCACCGATGTAGATGGCTGTAATTTCTCAATAACCTGAATTTTCATTTTGTCCACCTCTATCTCGTTGGCTGAAATGTGATGTCCTAACACAATGCCTTCTTATACTATGAAATGACATTTTTCCTAGTTTATTACCAAGTTAGTCTCCCTGCATCGCTATAATACCAAACTTAGATGCTCCAAACATTTATCAAATGATGATCCAAACACCGAGAAGTCATCCATGAAAACTTCTATGAATTTCTCTACCATGTTAAAGAAAATCACCATCATGCAACACTAAAAAGTAGCAAAAGTATTGCAAAACCGAATGGCATTCTTCGGTAAGCGAATGTACCGTATAGGCAAGTTAAGATGGTCTTTTCTTTATCATCAGGTGCGACTGAATCTGATTATATCTAGACTACCTGTCTAGGAAACAATAGTGCACACTCGCCAACCAGTAACAGTTTGCGTGTAAATTAACTCATTCTTCTTGTTCTGCACTACAATAATAAACCTTTTTCAGGCACCACCTGGACTGGACTGATCCATGCACTGTCTAATATCGGGTAAATGATTCCAACGTCGATAAGTTTCAACACTTCTACCCTAACCACCTCCTTCATGTTTGGGTTTAGCCTTCTCTGACCATCTATACAGGGTTTAAAATTTTCCTCCATGAGAATCTTGTGCATACACGGTGATGGGCTAATCCCTTTGATATCCACGATAGACCATCCAGTAATAGTTTTATTTTCCTGGAGTACCTGTAGCAGTCTTTCTTCCTACACCTTACCCATGGAGCTCGATATAATAACTGAAAGTGTAGAAGATTCTCCCAAGTAGGTATAACGTAGATGAGGTGGCAATTGATTGTGAATGTACGATGTATACTTCATAAGTATTATAAGGTTGTGTAGTGGAAATGTGTCATGGACCACCTTTTCAATTACATCAACCTGGAAACAGTTATCTGACTCAGTAGAGAATTTCTTAGCTTTGAAGACATTAAAAGAAACTTGTTCCTCACCTATCCACAGTATCAACTAACCCCTTTGAAGTAAATCCAACCAAATATTGATCTTGGGAACCTACGAACAAGATGAAACCAACCCAAGAAAGCTAGAAATCACATCATGCAAAGATCAATCTGACTCGTTGTTCGATCCGTATCAAGAACCTAGATTACGCATAAGAAATCCAACCCGTTGATTACCCGAAACAAAAACCATGAAGTGGGAACACTACAAAAGGATTGTGAAACCTTTTGATAAGTTCAAGTTAGAACTTTAAACCACCAATAATATGGAGGAATAAAATTCTCAAATGTAATTTAATTCTCTCAAATAATTAAAGTCTTGTTTTCAAATAATAATAGATCATATTTATATAAAACTATGAAAAACCCTAATTTAGCTAAATAATCTCTTGCTTAATTCAAATAGATTACAAAAGATGCTAAAAAGATGGTATTTAAGTCAAACTAGGAAACTACAAAAAAAAAGATAAAATTCTCACCAAATTTTATACTATTTTTCGCCAACTTGTTCTCGACATGTTTTTGTGTGACCGCAAGTCCAAAAGTACTATGCACTCATATAACCTCGTACAAAGTTTCGTAATGATTTCGAATTATACTCATGGGTGAAAATCCGATAACTGAGCTGAGAGTTATGCTCATTTTAATCCACGCTACTCGTTTTCTTTCCAAATATCTTCCAAACCTGGAATCCAACTCATTTCAGCTCTCGAGTCCTTCACAAAACTTGAGCCTTGGCTTGTCAACTTTACCCTTCTGAACTCCATTGCTTGAACTATTGACTCGTGTGACTCGACCAGGCCTGTCTTAGATCATATCACCTTTTGTATGTCGATGAGTGCTCTCTTAGTAGCTAAGAATGGTCTGCCCAGTATAAGTGGTACATCATTGTCTTCCTACATGTCTAGTATAAGGAAATTTGTAGAGAAGATTAATTTCTCCAATTTAATTAGCACATTCTCTATAATTATCTGCTAGCTGCAGAGTCACTATTGTTTTAGCCTCTCCCAAACCTAGTTTTCTGAAAATAGAAAGTGGCATCAAATGAATACTTGTACCTAAATTGCATAAAGCTTTATCAAAATGAAAATTTCAAATAGTGTAAAGTACAATAAAACTCTCTGGATCTTTAAGTTTTGGAGATGGCTTTTTCTAGATTCTAACGCTGCATTCCTATGTTGACATTACCGTTTCATGCTCGTCTAGCTTACGTTTGTTAGATAAGATGTCTTTCAAAAAACTTTGGCGTAGCTAGCATTTGAATAAGAGCATTAGTGAACGGGATGTTGATGTGTAGTTTCTTGAAGACCTCAAGGAATTTCTTGTATTGTTGATCCATCTTATGCTTTTTCAATCTTTGAGGAAATGGTATAGGAGGTTCGTAAGGATTGACATAATTTTTCTCGTGAGCTTTTGGTGTTTCTGAATTCTCTTTTGCAAGTGCTTCAGGTGTCTATTCAATCTCTGCATCTTGCTCCTAACTCGAAGAAGGCATTTTATCCTCACTTACAATAGGTCTTTCAACATGAATTTTCGGCAATTGCACCCCACTTCTACTTGTTATTGCCTTGGCATGTTCCTTTGGTTTGATCATTATATTGCTGGATACTGAACCTGGTGCTCTGCCATTTGTCCCATTTGAGTTTCCAAGTTTTTAATAGCAGCACTCTAATCTTGGAGAGTTGATTCAATTTTTCGCATAAACTGATTGTTGGCTTCCATATACTGATTTGTTTTCTCCATGAATTTACCGAACATCTCTTCCAACTACTATAACAGACCCTATGGCCTATTCTAGTTTTGACCTCCCTAAGAAAAGTTAGGATGCTTCCTCTACCTTGGGTTGTAAGTTTCTGAATGTGGATTCATTTGTTGATGTTGTCCCCATTGTACGAAATCCACTTGTTCCATTCCTTGAGCCAAAATTGGGCACTTTTTTGTGTTATGATTTGCTCTATACAGCTTAACTTTTTAGTTTGTGCAACATTCATTGTCTGTGATATGCTCTCCACCTTATGAAATAATGAATCTATTTTTGCTATCAAAGCTGAGTAAGCATCCACTTCATATATTCTTGGCACCTTCCTTTGAACTGCTCGCTCAGAAGCCCACATTGCTGAAGTAGTTGCAACAATAGTTTTAAGGTGTCATCAATGGTTCTTGTTGATAATGAACCATTTGACGAAGAATCCACCATGCTTTTGAATGATGAAAGTAATCCCGCATAAAAATATTGGACTTGAAGTGCTTTGCCAATATCGTGATGAGGGCACTTTCTTAGCATGTCGTTGAACCAATTCCAAGCTTCATCGAATGACTCTGATTCACTTTAACGGAATATTGAGATTTCATGCTTCAATTTTGTAATTTTTGCCGGTGGAAAGAATTTTGTGCAGAATTTCTAAGCCAAGTCATTCTAGGTGGTGTTACTAGTAATACATTGAGAATCCAACCACTCCAATGCTTTATCACATAATGTAGTGGGAAGAGCCCTAGTCTGATAGCATCATTCAATATACCCTAATATCTGAAGTGTTGACACATCTCCAAGAATCGAGAGACGTGAGTATGTGGGTTCTCTTCACCTTTTCCATAAAATTGATGCCCATTCTGCAATACACGTATGGCGTTGGTCTTCAACTAGAAGTTAGGCTGCCCAAATGGAGGGTAGACTATGCTAGATTGACTCTGAATGATCTGCGGTGTCATGAAGCCCCCAACCAGCAAGTTTTCCTCATCTATAATTTCTTCTTTGTTGACTTGGACCACTTGTCCATTTTGTTGTCAGCCATTTGTCGTACTACTCTTGCTTCTCTTTTCCTACGATTGAAGGTGCATTCGATTCTAGATCAGCTGGAATCAAGTCACCGTCAAACGCCCTTCGAATACAAGACCTGAAAAAGAATTAAAAGTGGTACTTAGATAAATTACTGAAAACTTAGAAAAATTACTAACCAAAACAAAAATAAGTAAAGATAAACTAATGTTTGAATTAGTTTCAAGATAAATAAAATTAAATTACATTCAGTCCCCGGCAGAAAACTTGTTTATGAAAATATATTTCGAATTAAAATCACCGCAAGTGTACAGTTCGTTCACAAGTAGTAAAATGGACTTTTTGAGTCCAAATATCGTTTCTGCAATGATTGATTAATTCTAATTCTAATTATCATGACCTTAACCGAAACAATTAATTTGTAATTATCATTGTAGTATAGTGGTGAGTATTCACACTTGTCACGTGGTGACCCAGGTTCGACTCCTGACAACGACGCCAAAAACTTGTTCACGAGAATAAATCTCAAATTAAAACCATCGCAAATGTAGGATTCGTTCACAAGTAGTAAAATGAACTTTTTAAGATTGAATATCGTTCCTACAAGGATTGATTAATTCTAATTCTAATTATTGTGACCTTAACTGAAACAATGAAATTGAATTGTAGTTATAATGGAATTAGAACTAGATTAATTAAATGATGTAATGAAAAATAACTTAAGTAAACTAAATTCAATTGATGTTGAATTGATCTGGAGTTTTTTGAATGAATGATGAATGTATTAGGATCATGAATTCCTATGTAATATTCTTCTCTAACTTCGTTCTACACCTTGACACATGATTGAGATATTGAAGAATCAATGTTCCTATAATATTTAACAATCTCTCTCGAGCAAAGTTAAATCTATTCTCGTAGATGACCCAACTATATTTCTACGATGGATGCAAATATACAAGAATGCTTGAGTTTTTATGAACACTTAACGATTCTCATAGGGCATAGCGGTATATTTATATCCCCTATCGGACCTTTTGATGATTCATATCATGTCGAACCTAAACTCACATATCATTCTTCTCTTCTTTCGAATGCATGAAACAAGCCACTAAACTCACATAATTACGTATAAAATAATTGTGGTGGAAAAGAAATTCATATAAATCATTCAAATATCCCAAAATATGTTTGAATTGTCAAGAATGCAAAACTAAGAACGTAAAATCATATTACACAATTCATCTAACCCTAGTACAAAATTAGCTTAGCCTAGCATGGTAGAAACAAGAAAATCAAAAAATTCAATGAAAAACGACATCACCAATTTGATTCTTGAATTTAATCTTCGCGTCGGGTGTTAATATCCTTGTTCTTGCCTATTTTTCTCTCTCAAAAGCTTCCAACATCTCTTCCTCTACATTCTGGACCGTCCTAGGATTTAAATACACCACCCAAGATTTGTTACCATAGGTAAAATAGGAAACCAGAATTTTTGCCAAAACTTTGTACTGTGCAACCGCATAGTTACAAAGGAAGTCACCCTGAATTTCTCTGGAGGTGTTAATATCCTTGTTCTTACCTATTTTCCTCTGTCAAAAGCTTCCAAAATCTCTTCCTCTACGTTCTGGACCGTCCTAGGGTTTAAATACACCGCCCAAGATTTGTTTCCATAGGTAAAATAGGAAACAAGAATTTTTTCCAAAACTTTGTACTGTGCGACTGCATAGTACTCCCCTATGCGACAGCATAATTACAAAGGAAGTCACCCTAAATTTCTCTAGAGGCACCTATGCGACTGCATAGGTTTTAATAATACCGTATGGTATTAAGAAACTTCAAATGCTTGCATTTTGGTCCTCGAGCTTCGTTTCTCATTTCTCAACCACGTTTTCCTCGTCTTTTTCGTCCAAAGTGTTATTCCAAAGCTCTGTTGACTCTCGACATCTTCACGTCTCCAATTCCTCTTCTGGGTCATCTTTTCATTATTTGCATCTTGGTCCCTGAACTTTGATTTTCTTTCGTTTTAGTCATTATTTGCACGGACGGTCATTAATCTTCTACTATGGGCAGCTATAAAATATTAAGAGCCCCATTTGATGTCCATTTTTTGGGAAAAAATGCATTATGAAATTGTGATTTGATGGAGAATGTGTGGTTAAAAAATAAAGAAAAGTTTAGAATTTGAATGTAATATTATTTTATTGAAAAATGTGTGGTTGAAAAGAATAGAGAAAAATGTATTTTAAAAAAAGGAAAATCAAACAAGGTCTAAACTTTTAAATATAATAATTATTTTGTTCAAATTGAACGTATATAATTATGTTGTACAAATTTGAAATATATACCAAATGATATTATGACCAAGTTTTGTATTCCTCTTATTCACGTCATTACATCTTGGTGGCGGTAGATTATGTCTCTAAGTGGGTTGAAGCAATTGCTACACCAACCAAATGATTCTCGGGTAGTCATAAATATTTTGAAGAAAAATATTTTTAGTCAATTTGGAACACCAAGGGCACTCATTAGTGATGGCGGCAAACACTTTTGCAATATGATGTTGGACTTGGTTTTATCTAAATATGAAGTGAAACATCATATTGCTACAGCGTATTACCCCCAAACAAATGGTCAAGTGGAAATTTTCAACCTGGAGATCAAATGGATCTTAGAAACTACAGTTAATGCATCAAGAAAAGATTGGGTGAAGAAATTAGATGACGTTCTCTGGGCATACAGAACATCGTTTAAAACACCTATTAGAATGTCTCCATATCGATTGGTGTATGGAAAAACTTGTCACTTACTTGTGGAGTTGGAGCATAAAGCATACTGGGCAGTGAAGAAACTAAACTTTGATATGCAACACTTCTACAGCTCAATGAGATAGATGAGTTCAGGAATGATACCTATGAAAAAATTCCCGCATCTACAAGGAACGAGCAAAGCGATGGCATGACAAATTCATTCAAAGAAAAGAATTTCGAGCGAGAGAGAAAGTGCTACTCTATAATTCTAGACTAAGGCTCTTCCTTGGAAAATTAAAATCTCGAAGGGCTGGACCTTTTACGGTCGTGAAAGGATATCATTATGGTACAATTAGTTACAACATCCAGAAAAGGATAATTTCGAAGTTAACGGTCAAATGTTGAAGCGGTATTTGGAAGGAGAATTCTTGAAAGAAAAATCTTTCATCCTATTAGATGAGCCAGAAAATTTTCTTCTATTTTGAACTCTCTCTCTCGATACTTTCCTTGCTTCGTCTTTCTCCTCCACATTGGTAACATTGGAGGTAAAACATTTATTGTTGAAGAAACCCTTGGGAAAATAATCACCTAGGGTTGGTAGTCTAGGAGGAATACGTGACACGACTTCTACTCCTGTTGATTTAGTAGACACTTTCGGCTTGGTTTTAGACCTTCTTCTTTTGTTGTTTCTTGGTTTTCGTTTCTCGTTACAAACATTAGGACTTGGAAATTGTAGAATCATTCGATGGCGTCTTTTCACAAGGGTTCATCCTTCCTGATTTTCTTCTAGTGTTACTTTTTAATTGCATTGAACTTCCATACCCAATGCCCCCAATTTCGGTCCTGCAAGAGATATATAATGTGATATTTTACCTATTTTGTTTGACATTCGATATTTCTCCTTCTTACTTATGAAGGTAGACCAACCATCATCAATCTCATCTTCTTACTCTGAATCAGAATCTCAAACATCTAAATCATCCGTCATAATTTTGTAAAAGGTTGGACAATTGGGAACAAGCGGCCATTCTTGGATATATATAATTGATAGTAATTTCTCCGTCTACCTCAAACTTCACTGGAATGGCTCCTTATGGAAGTTACGGTCCAAACTCTTCAACCGAGGATTTACTGTCATCATATGTATGAGAAAATGTATGTCCCTTCTTGCAATGGAAATGGATAAAACGATCCAAACGAAACCATCAAGTAGGAAACCGTTAGGTTTTCTCTGGTTTCGAGTTTGATCTATTTTCTTTTGTCCAAGCAAATAATAAGATCTTTCAACACAAAATATTTTTTCACCCGGTAACTAATGATTCTATGAAATTTACAATATTTAGGATGATCGACCTTACCAACTTCTTCAGGTCTCTTTGGGGCTTGTAGTTCGATTATCTTTTGTTTCTAGAAGTTGATCCAGAATTTCAAGAACTTCAAAATCGACAAAAAGGTACTCCTTCCTTCAAGTGCTTTCAAAGTCACATGACCTCTACCTTAGACCAGTCCCTTGGTAGGTCTGAACTCTGGTTTTTGTTTTGGTCTTGTGTGATTTAGACCCTTGGAAAGCTATCTTTGCAGGGATAGTGAAAATTGTCATTACCTCTTTGGCCTTACATGCCTTGACATCCTTCTTTATCTCTTTCCTAGGATAGTTCTTGTCACGTGGGATTGGATCATTTGGTAAGTAACTCCCATACTTTGCAATTTGGAGCTCCATGTCATGGGCACGTGTCGCTTACTCTTCAAAGGAGTGAGGAATATTTGCTTGAAGATTGTAGAGTAATCCCCAATGCATGGCTTGTACACATATGTCAATGGAAGATGCTTCGCTTATTCGTTCTTTGCAATTAAAGACCAGGTTCCTCCAGCGTTCAATGTACTCTACAACGGGCTCTTCTTTGCTTTGCTTCATTCAAGCAAGTTCTGGAAGGCTGACAGTTCGCCTGGTACTGTAGAAACGTGTTAGGAATTCTCTTTCAAGTTGATCCCAACTATCAATTAACCCAGCTAGTAAGTCGGTATACTTGGATTTGCTGATTTGAATTTTTTTTTATCTTTATCATGTTTGCCGGACTTGGAGTTGAGATGATTTCTTCATCACTTCGTGGTTGTGTCTTATACTTTTCTTCCAATTATGGTAGCCACTTAATTAATTCAATTAAATTGATTATAATTGAATATTGTGGATTTTAAAAATAGTAGGACGTGCTTTTAAAATTTTATGGGCTAATTATTTAAATTGGCCCAATCCATTATTTGTTATTTTTTTATTTTTTTTATGTCTACAGATGTATATTGTGATTTTAGGGGTACTTTGTGTGACCTGATTGTGTTTTTTGGTTGTTCTGTGTTCAAAATGATTACGCATTTTGATTTGGAGATTTTTAATAGAAAATGAGAGAAATTTTGGTTCGAAAAAAGATTTCAAAAAACTATAAATGACAATTTTCAAAAAGATAAGGTGAGATTGGAGGTGGGGGGCGAATGTTTTCACTGGATCTAGTTATGACTTGAGTATGGTTTATTTATAATAAACCCGACTACTGCTTTTGCATGTGTAAAATCTCATTTGAGTGAATGTTTCTTGATTTTGCGCATTACTTAATCTTAAATTTCGTTATGTTTAATGTGTATTTTTTGCATGAATTTGAGAGTGATCACATTACCGTGTGTAATGCGTTACATGTATAGTGGTTAGGATTATTATTGTAATGTTTGATACTTGATGTGTTCTCATTTTAGTAGGTGCATTAGTAGTAAATATGTCAACTGGTAGTATAGAGTATAGATGCTTGAGGGTACATTGGTGATATGTAAAGGGGTGCGGAGAGTGACATTTGGGTCGCGAGATGTAATGTGATTAAATGGTTGGAATCCTCTATCTATTGAGAATTATAAATGGGTGGAGACTCTTATCACCTCCATTAGGTCGAGACTCATTATCTACCTAGGTTGAGAGACGTGAGGTAGTTATAGAGGAACATTTTATGTACTTAGAATCTATTGTGGTTTATCAGTTAGGCATGAGGACAATCTAGTGAGTATGGTTGGCGATTAAAGGAAATGTGTTCTTAAGATACGAACTACACGAAATGGGATGAAATAATTGTAGTGAAATCTTTTCTTGGAGTCATTTATGCATTAGTTGCATATGTTCGCCATTTACTTGATTAATTTGATGTTAGTCTACTATTATTTGCATATTAAACATGTCGAAAATTTTTGTATTATCCTACTTGGTTGGTTTTTGAATTGTTGGTTCAAACTAAGCCCAATTTGCATAATTGAAGATCTTTGTGTTAATTTCTACGACAGTTGAAACAAAATAAAAAAAACATATCACATTACTAAATAAATAAAAAAAAAAAACCCACAGTTGAAACAAAAAGCATAATACAATCCATTCGTACAGAAGTACTAAAAGCTAATGACATAAAAGAAAAAATACAGTGGAGGAATTTATTTCTCAAACACCGAATAACTATCACGCACCACCATTTTGATAGCGCAAAAGAGAATCAATTTCTAACATGATTGATGAATTAGGGGCACAAATGCACCCCCAAAACATTCCTGTCCACCCATACCTATAACGGAAGTCTAGAGAGCCAGCGACGGAACATTGCTAGACATTCTTTAGGCTTACTCTTTGATGCTGAATGTCCAGCACCCTGCCAAATAAAAACACACACTTTTTATTTCTTTTTCTTCAAATCATTGTAAGAAATGACACATTCAAACTTTTCTTGCCTTGACTGTCGCAAATGTGAGATCAAAGTCATTCTTCTTGTACCTCTCTGTGTATCTACAAGGGTTAAAGTATGTTGTAATTTTGAGAATAATACCAAGCAATAACAATAATAATAACTACAACAACATTAATAAATCAAGAACAAGAAACAAACCCCGCGACTTGGCCATTAACAAGCCAAGGTCTCCAATCCTCGTCAATAGTCAGATTGAGAATGGGAATCCATTTTAAAGGACCCATATATGGTGCAGCCATGTCATGGTCACCACTGGAAAGAAAAGAAGCATAATTAGAAAACATATATCAAATTAAAATATTTATAGTTAGGTTTTTTGTTTAATTCTCTTCATTAATTTTAAACCAACATATATATTTAGTTGATAGATTAGATTAAATTTTGTACTAATTAAGTCATGATTACTATTTAAGATAGAAACTATTTTTACTTACTTGAATACCAAAACATGGTATCCTTTCTTGATCAAAATTTTATGATATTCAAGAGCACTTTCTACATTTTGTTCATAGGATAATCCACCACTGCACATTCGCCACCTTGCTATCGTTCCCTGTTATCAAATAATGTTTTTGTAAACATATATAATGTTTTGTTGAAAAATAGCACATGGTAACACATACTAAATCTTTAATCCTTTTTTATTAGATGTACCTTTCTAATATAAAGAGCTTCTTGAACAATCGGATCATTTGCCCAATTTTCAGACATTGTATAATCTTGATTCTGTACAAAACAAACTTAAGTGAGAAACTAAGCATTCACAACTAAGGGAAAAAAATGTTACCTTAAGTTTCTTTTCTACCAAAAATAGTTTTATAAAGTTCTTTCTTCAGTGACAAAATAAGTCTTGACTTAATTTGTATAAAAAAATAAAAAATTGTGTATAAATATATACATAGAGGATTAATTAAGTTACTTCACACTCTTGTTCTGCTGTTGGGAGGACGAGATGGTCAATTGAATTGTCTCTCGAAAATGTTTGATCCCGTCCAAAATCATCTGATTTTGATGCTCTGTTGTCACATGGTTCCAAAATGTGAACTTGCTTTATATGAATTAAACACTGCAATATTTAATGTTTACAACCATAATAAATGTTAAAAGGAAATTAAAAATAAAATAAAATAAGATGCAAAATGTTACCTTTTGGATCTGTTGAAGGGCATTTGCACAATGCAAATTATTTGGATCGCGATTGTAATATTTTCCAGCACAACTAGTTTTTGCTGACTGAAATTGTGTCAAGTCATAAAATAAGATGCAATATGCAGCACTTTATCATCAAAACAACTGAATAAAAAAGATTACCTCAAAATATTCATCGGATATAAGTGCCATACGATGAGCATATGGAATTCGTGAATTAAAATCGATGTTTGGATCCGTTAGTCCATTGCCAATAATGTATCCCTGTTTCAATTTCAAAAGTACTCGAGTATTAACATAAAATGAGTATTTTATAATATTGGCGAATAAATAAGAAGAAATTCGTATATTTGTGTGAGCTAATCAATACTTGGAAAGACATTTGTGGTTGAAGTTTTGCTTCGTTCCCTGCATTATAATCAAAACTAACAACTTAATCAAGCTTGACAGGTGGATAATTATTTTTTTTGAAATAGAATCTTGTAAGTTTCATATATACTACCTCGTAATATTTCCATGGCAACCATGGGAACAAGTTTGCCTCCATAGGATTCACCCGCAATATATAGGCGATTTTTGATAAACATAGGATGATGCAACAACCACTGCATTGCATTATTATCAATATATTGTTTTCTCACTAACCCAAAAAAGTAGGGAGTGCATATAGGTGTGAATGTGTGAGGACTACTAATAAGTTGCACATAAAACTTCATTTCTATTGCCTCGATTTTCACCTAAGAATAGAATATCTATGATAAGAAATGTCAACCTACCTTCCTAAGAAATGTGAAAATGTCTTTTGCTGATTTGATGTCCGAGGAAGAGTAACCTTGTGAAGTGTTTGCATACGAAAATCCGGTACCAACGGGCGCATCAATGAATATAATATTGGCAACCTGAAAATTAATAATCATATTATAAAGGTAGAAAGTTATAGATTTGAAAAGTGCATGGAAAAATAGATTTTTCTACCTTGGTCCATGAATATGGATTTAGGATAATAGATGGTAAGCTTCCATCAAGATTTTCAACACCAACTCTACATGGACCTGCACACAAGCTCACCAATTGGTGTGAGAATAGTAGAAATTATATTTTTGAAGTATTATTTGAGGTATCAAAAAAATAATATTCAGTTTTAAAGGGGCTATAAACGAAAAAAAAAAAAAGGTTAAAAATATAACTTTTACAAGTAAATTAAAGAAAATTACACAAAGGGGTAAAACTGTAAAATTTTATTACTTATAATTCTAACCTAGATTGGAGTTCCAATTTTTGAGTACACATAGTTTCATAAAAAAAATCTCACCTCTTATTGTAAGCCATCATCAACTAACATTTCGTCATATTTATCTTTTCATTTTTAGTTCTGTTTTCTTTCTTGATTTTCTTAGTTTATTCAAAAGGTAAAGTTAATAGTCATTATATACATCTCATCTGCACAATAAGAAAAAATTTCATACTATAAAAATTTCCTCCGTCCATCAAGTTCAGTCGCCATTACCCTAAACATACTATAAAATCACCCACCCCTCCCCATCCCATCTCATCAGGAATGAGACCACATCACGTTGTCATTCTTACCATCATGCTAATTGACGGACACATGATGTGTAATCCCATGCCCTTGGCCTTGCCCAACCCTTATCCCTCAATCCCCACTCTCACGTGTGCATGCACAATAATATAAAATATGATTATATTTATATTTGCAATAACTTTAATAAGTTTTACAATAAAGTATTTTTCACTTATAATAAGTAGAATTCACGTATAAGAAAAATTTTATGTTAAAAAAAAAAAAAAATCACTTATAATCATAAAATTACTTGTAACTTGAAAATTCACCTTTAAGTAAAGATCACTTATAAGTTAAATAGAAATAAAAGAATACATATAATTTAAAAACTATAAGCACAAAATAACTCATATGCAAATTTAATTATAAGTCAAAGATACTTATATGTAAAAAATCATTTATAGGTACTTCTACTTAGGTAAGAAAAATAATTTATAAAGAATTTTTTTAATTATTTTTATTTTAAATATACTTGTATTTTTTTAATACGGTGTAGCACCAAGCGTTGTATTAGAACAGTACATCATAATTCATGTTAATCTTATCCTCTCTAATCGTGTTACCCCGAATTGTACATCGTCTAATCCAATATAGTGTACCAAACGTGCTCTACCAGTTTTCTTTCAGTTCATAGTAAAGTTGTCAAGTAAGTCCATCTAAAAAACCATCAAATCATGAACACAAACTCTAGGCTCCAATATTTTTCTCACTCCCTTAAATGCTTCTTGAAGGAACATCGGAGCGCGCGAGCACGCACGCACATATATATAAGACAAAATTTGAGCTCTGGTCATTTTTTTGGAAAAAAAATATATGGTTTTAAGTAGTGAATTTTTGTATAATATGTGGTTAAAAAGTATAAAAAAGTTTTGAGTTTACATGTGTAATATAATGAGTATGTGAAAAAAAAGTTTTAAAGAATGAGAAACAAATAGGGCATGAATTTCTTGTTTAAAAGATGTCATTTCATTTGATGTGGCCCCAATGAGGCATCAAGCGGATGAGGATCGAAGTGCATTAAGGAAGAGTCAAGGTCGAGCTCAGGAAGGAGTCGGGGTTCGAATCAAGCCAAAGAAGCCACGCAATCGTGTAATCGAGCTATGGAGTCCAAAATGTTGGAGTTGACAAGCCATTGGATAAGTTTCGTAACGGAACCAAGAGCCAAAAGGGATTGGAAAGCGGTCGAAACAAGAAGCCAAAACGGGGGCAAAGCTGAAGAACCATGCGGGCGCATGGTTCTAAAGCCATACGACCGCATGGCTAGGACCCGAGATTTACATGAGTAAATTAGTTTTGCCCATGCGGCCGCGAAGAATATAACCATGCGGCCGCATTGGCCAAATTCTGGGCGAGAATTTTATGTTTTCGCGAGTTACCTAATTTATTTAGAATTCCTTTTATGTTAAGATTCTTGCTATAGTTTTGAATTATATCCAGTTTAAACTAGATTCTAGGGTTTTTCATACTTTAGTATAAATAGGATTGCATATTTCATTGTAGGAGAACTTTGATTATTTTGAGATTGAATATACAATTTGGGAGTTTATTCCTCCATGTTCTTGGTGGTTCAAAGTTCAAACCTTGAACTTATCAAAAGGAGTAGCAGTCCTTTTGTAGCATTCCCACTTCACAGTTCTTGCTCCAGGTAATCAACGGGTCAGATCTCTAACGCGTGATCTTGGTTCTGGTTCTTAGTACGGGTCGGGTTGCTATTGCGAGACGTGATTTCTAGCTTCATGGGATTGGTTTCAACTTGTTCGTGGGTTCCCAAGATATATTCTTGGTTGGAATCGCATCAGTTGGTATCAGAGCTTGATCTAAACTTCAAGTCATCTATCATTTACTTCGAGTAATTTATTTTATTGTTTGAGTAAAAAAAAAATAACTTCAGATTTGTTATTCTTGTTTTGGGTCCTTATTTGTCATGATATTTGCCTCTAAATTTATATTTAGTTATTTATTGAGTCAGTAAAAAAAACGTGTTACTGTTCACAATGTGAATGGAAAAAAAAAAGAGAAAAAAGAGTCTCTACACTCTGAACGTCTAGAGGTAAAGCGAAACAAAAACGATAAAACTTTTGAGTCATTTGTTTCTTGTTTCTTGAACTTTGAGTCTATTACTCCAGTCCGTACACATATTCTATTGATTATACAAACTTGGATTTGTTTTGGTGTTCGCTGCGAAATTGTGATCTAATTGATTAAGATCGGTTATTTCTCGAGCTATTGAGGATGGAGGACGAACGGCAAAAGGCAGAGTGGTGAGCTCATTATCAGGTAAAAGTCAATCTTGAGTGATACACAAGCGTAAACACGTGAGGTAAATTTTATTTGTTTCTCTATAATTTCTTTATTTTAATTTTTGTCATTTATTTATTTGCAAAAAAAAATGGAAGGAGATATGCATAGCGGGGAAATAGATGATGTGCCTAAGGGGTTTTATGATGAGTTTAGGGATAGTATGTTGGTTATACATCATAAGTTTGATCAATTGGGTTTGACGGTTGAACGGATTATTGGTGATGTAGCTAAGCATGAAACTTTAATTGGGAGTCAACAGCGGGGAACACCCCAAAGGGTCCCTCGTGGGGATAGAAGAGATAAGAGAAGACAAAATCTTATGACTGATTTTGATGGTAAGGATGAGGCAGTGAATGTAGGTAGTAGTGACTACTATTTAGGGGCTGACATGGGACGAACGAGGAATAGATGAGGTAGGTTTGATCGGGGTGTTGATAGGGATTTGGGAAGTATTAAAATGAATATTCCAGCTTTTCAAGGTCGGAGTGACCCTGAAGCTTACCTGGAGTGGGAAAAGAAAGTGGAGTTGGTGTTTGACTGTCATAGCTATTCGGAAGACAAGAAGTTGAAGTTAGTTGTAGTTGAATTCACTGACTATGCTATCATCTAAAGGGATCAATTGGTGACTAGTTGTATGAAGAATTTGGATAGGCCAATTGAAACTTGGGGTGAGTTGAAGGCTTGTATGAGAAAGAGGTTTGTACCTGGACATTATTACCGGGATTTACATCACAAATTACAAACTCTTTATCAGGGGTCTAGGAGTGTAGAAGATTACTACAAGGAGATGGAGGTGGCGATGATTAGGGCAAATGTAGTGGAGGATCGAGAAGCCACCATGGCTAGATTCTTGAATAGTTTGAATAGGAACATAGCTAATACTGTTGAGCTACAACACTATGTGGAGTTGGAGGATTTGGTGCATGTAGCTATGAAGGTGGAGAGACAACTCAAAAGAAAGGGGATAGCTAGGTTTATATGGAACCTAAATGGAGTAGTGGTGATAGGAATGATCGGTTGGAAACTAGGGAAAATGTTGAAGTACCTAAGGCTAGGGAGGAGCTGAATAGGAATAAACTAAACATTGAAATCAAAATGGTAGATCAAGGGATATTAAGTACTATAAATGTTTGGGCTCAGGTTATATTACTTCACAATGTCCAAACCGACGGGTGATGATTCTACGGGATGACTGGGAAATTGAGTCGGATAATGGGAATGGGAGTGACGGTATGCCTGAGTTGGAGAATGTTAGGGTGAGACTTGTGTGGTTTACCCTGATGGCAGAGTCATTAGTGGTTATGCGTACTCTTACTACACACGTGAAGGTGGATGATGAAGAGCAACAACGAGAAAATTTGTTTCACACTAGGTGTCACATTAAAGGTAAGGTTTGTAGTCTGATTATAGATTGAAGGAGTTGTACCAATGTATTGAGCACGACACTTGTAGAGGAATTGGAGTTATCACATATGAGGCATCCACAATCTTACAAATTGGAGAGGCTAAACAATTGTGGGGAGATACGGGTTACCAGAGGGCCTTGGTAAATTTCAGCATTGGGCAATATAATGATGAGGTGATGTGTGACGTGGTTCCAATCCATGCGGAGCATCTATTGTTGAGAATGACTTGGTAGTATGATAGGAGAGTGAAACATGAAGGGTTCAAAAATCGATACAGCCTTGTAATAGGTGGAAAAACAATCACTCTTGTACCATTAACACCACAACAAGTCCAAGAGGACCAATTGAAATTGAAGAGTGAGCGAGAAAATAAAATAAAGTGAGGAACAATGAGAGCAAGAGAGAAGAAAGTAAGGTGGATGAGAGTGATAAAAAGAGAGTAGAGCCACATGAGGGAAAAGAGAGGGAAAATGAGAGTAGAGAGAAAATTCCAAAGTGAGCCTCTATATGAGAAAAGTCGAGTGTGAGAGAGCTTTGGTGAGAGCTAACAATTCCTTCTCCAATTTCGACAATTCTTTTGTAAGAACTCAAAGAAGGTGAATGGGAACATACCAAGGATGATGGACGTAACAAGGTCATGGTAACATGTCAAAATTTTATACCTATGATAGGCTATGAACTTACATGTATGGAAATTTTTTGCTTGTTCATGATATACACTTACTACATCGTCATACTCTAGTTTGTCACACGGAGTTAATCACATATGCTAAGCACTTAGACTTCATTCTTGGGAGTTGTGTGCAAGTGAGTTTGAATTTATGTTATGACTTTGTTACATGTTAGGATTAGGGATAATTTCTATTATTTCCGGTCATGCTTCCATTTCACACGTGTTTTTAATCTCCTAACCTCGTTCAATTCACTGATCTTATGTTTTGGAGTTAGTATCATCATTGGTGAAAAGCAGGTGATCACTATGCTGTGGAATCGAGTCTTGCATGATCCATGTGATTTTGGTTGGGTGATTGTTTGTACGAAGCGGAAACGAAGTCAAAGGATGTCCATGCTACATCCTAGAGCAGATGGACATTTCCATTTCATTGTTATGGGCATGATCAATGGATACGACTTGGTTTTAGGGTAAGTTGGTGATTGTTGGTATTTTTGAAGTTTCTAATGTTACTTCGTTCGGTACAGGTTCGGATTCGAGATCGAATCTTTTCGAAGGGAGAGGGGATGGTGTGACCCCAATGAGACATCAAGGAGACGAAGGATCGAAGTGCATTAAGGAGGAGTCAAGTTCGAGCTCAGAAAGAAGTCGGGGTTTGAATCAAGCCAAAGAAGCCTTGCAATCGTGTAATCGAGCTATGGAGTCCAAAATATTGGAATAGACAAGACATTGGACAAGTTTCGTGAAGAAACTAAGGGCCAAAAAGGATTGGAAAGCGGTTGAAACAAGAAGCCAAAACGGGGGCAAAGCTGAAGAACCATGCGGCCGCATGGTTCTAAAGCCATGCAGCCGTATGGCTAGGACCTGAGATATACATAGGTTTTCCATACTTTAGTATAAATATGATTTCATATTTCATTGTAGGAGGACTTTGATTATTTTGAGATTGAATATACAATTTGGGAGTTTATTCCTCCATGTTCTTGGTGGTTTAAATCTTGAACTTATCAAAAGGAGTCGCAGTCCTTTTGTGGCGTTCCCACTTCACGTTTCTTATTCCGGGTAATCAACGGATCACATGTCTAACGCGTGATCTTGGTTTTTGGTACGGGTCGAACAATGGGTCGGGCTGCTATTGTAAGACGTGATTTCTAGTTTTCTTGGATTGCTTTCAACTTGTTCGTGTGTTCCCAAGATATATTCTTGGCTAGGTTCGCATCATCATTTATGAAACATAACATATACATCCTCAAATTAGTCTATAAATGCATATCAACTTAAAAACTAAGGGTCTGTTCAAGCAGTTTCTATTTTCGATTTTTCAAAAAAATGAAAATGCATTCTCTTTCCTATTTTTGAAAACTCGTTTTTAAAAACAAATTAAAAATTTACAAAGAAAACTCAAAATGATAAAGTTGTCATTTTGAGTGTTTTCAATTATAATCAAACCAAAATTTTTAAAACGTGTTTTAGGTGTTTTCAAAACAATTTTTCAAAATGCCAAAAAAACACATTTTCAACAATCTCAAAATGAACACTCAAAACACAAAATTCAAAATGAATTCAAAACACAAAACTGAAATACAAAGAGAACAACCCCTAGTATTCAGAATTTCCAAAATTTCATTATTCCTTTCTTGGGTTTTCATTGTGCTTTACTCAAACTCAAACTAGGTAAAATGCTAATTAATCTACGTAGCTATTTGCAAGAATCTCAAAAACTAATAGGGAGTAAAATATCGCTTTTAGGACATTAATTGTGTTCAAGCCTCCATTTTTTAGATTTTTTGATATCTTCATTTTTTGTGTTTTCGGTCCTAGTTCTTGGATTCATGCTTCAATTTGTTGTTGTTGTTGTTGTTTTTTTTTTTTTTTTCCATCTCCCACTCTTTCAAGAGTTTCCAAAAATTCACATATATTTATGGGAAGATATTACCTGTATCATAAATGACGCCAAATAAACCAGAGCAACCAGGTCCATCGGTCATCCAAAGCAAAAGAGGATCTGTGTTGGGATTGTTTTGGGACTCAATGAAATAGTAGAATAATTGTACTTCCTCATTTTTTCCCACACCAATATATCTATCAATCATTTTAAACATGAAAAAAAAGTTAAAATCTTGTCAACCTTCTAGCACTATGTACAAAAAGGGAAACAAAGAATGAAGGAGCTAACCCGGTTTCGAGTTTGAATGGAAGAGTACCCGAATAACCTGGAAGAGACTTGATTATTGTCTGCGGTGCTCCATTTTTGAAGAGTAGTAGTAGAAGAAGTCCATACAACCCTAACCAATTCATTATAATCAACACGAAGAGATTTAACTAAAGAATAATGTTTTTAGTCTGTCAACCTGTATTATGAATTTATAGGGACAGAAAGTAGACCTGAATCACTGAACAAGCCAATGGTAGTTGATATTACATCAAAAATCTGTGGGCCTACTTAGCTTCATTTACTAATCTGAAGATTATAAGGTTTTATAATTAACTTCCCTATAAACCTTATCATGGTGCCCTAAACTCCCAACGTCGGAGCAGTACACAATAATGTTTTTCAAAGCTTAGCTAATTTGCGTGGATCTTACGGGTCTACTGCCACTAATTAATTGTACAATTGCAAAGGTGACAACAAGGTTGATCTTTTCAGATAAAATTTCAAGTTTTAATAATGTCAAGATTCATTAAACTAAAATGAGCCGTTTAATCATATTAAAATTCAAACAATGCTTCAACGAGCCACCATCTTGCAAGTATACTAAAGGTGTGTTTGTCTCTCATTATTGGGAGAAAAATGATGTAATGAATATTATTTTTTTTGAGAATGTGTTGTTAAAATTTAAAGTAACTTTATTGGTCTGTACGTAAAATATTTTATTGAGTGAATATGTGATGAAAATTGTTTACTATATAAAACAATGTTTGATAAAATGGTAGACAAACAGCGACTAAGTGTTTGTATGAGAATTTAAGAAATGATATTTTTGAACAATGTTCTTCAAATCAGACATTAGTTTGTGATAAATATAATTTGGGCTATTTAGGTTTCAATAAACCCCTGTTTGGCTCTGATTATTTGAAATTTTAATGGTTGGAATAATCATTCCTCATAAAAAATATTTGGCCCCAAATCTCTGTTGAATAAAGTTAAAATGTATAGAAGAAAGTTTTACATACTCAAACGGAGGTGTCGGTGAGCCCCCACCTATAATTCAAGCTTCACTCATTCTCCGTGAATATCTCATTAATTTTGTATATCTGTCTTTG
The DNA here is from genome assembly GCA_019097785.1 of Fraxinus excelsior. Lineage (NCBI taxonomy): Eukaryota > Viridiplantae > Streptophyta > Magnoliopsida > Lamiales > Oleaceae > Fraxinus > Fraxinus excelsior. Next base: position 30,480,554 of record CM032637.1, on the reverse strand, counting down.
ATTTAACAGTTATTGGAGGAAACATTACCACCACAAGAAACCGAATGGTTGAAAAGTCAAAAGGACAGAATGATTATATTTATTAAAACCAACGTAACCGAATTCTCGAAAAAAAAAGAAAAAAAAAATCATTTTTCACTTCAAATTCTCAAACAAATGCTTATACCGGGTAAGATGATGACTTGTCTAAACAGATCTGATCAAATTTTGTATGCTCGTTTGAATTTTAATCTGATCAAACGGCTCATCTTAATTTAATACATTATTAAAACTTGAAATTTTATCTCAAAATATAAAGCTCATTGTCACCTTGCTATTATACAATTAATTAGTGGAAGATTGTGTGCTGCTCCAACGTATAATTGGGTAATTATAAAATTACCTTATAATCAACCAACATTTGATTATTAAATGATTCAGGTGTACTTTCTGTCCCCTATAAATTCATAATACGTTGACAGATTAAATGGGTGTTTGATGGAAATTAAAATTAAATTTTTAGTAGATTGTGATAGAAATTTTTGAAGTGTGTGGTTGAAAATTTATGAAACCCATGAAAGATGTGATTAATATTGATTATTTGACTTTGACTTAAATTAAAATTTGATTTTAATCCGAAACAAACACGGCCTAAATACCAAATTCAGCGGTTATTATTATTAATTTTTTTTAGTTTCCAAAACATGATTTAGATTTTTTATATAGATTTTTTATAAAAAACAAAAAAGAGGGGGGCGGGCTAGGCAAATGGTTTTAGCAGAGTTCAACAAGAAAAAAAAAATGCTGTTCTTTGGTTTGACAGTTTCAGGCATTTGTTAAAGCTTTCGTCCATAAAAAATAATTTATTTACGTGTACGTGAACAAGTCCGTCGAATGACGAAATAGAATAGCAAAGCACGTGGAAAATCATGTTCATTTCAATTGAGGGGATGGTTCAATGAAAATGACTGGGAAAAAATTGTTTACGGAATTGAAGTTTTAAAACTGCTTCCAACCTAAATTTAATGCACCGAGAATTGCTATTATACAATTAATTAGTAGAAGATCCACGCAACTTGTTTAAACATCGAAATACAAGATTGTGTGCTGTTGGAAGTTTAGGGCACCATAATTGGGTTTATAATGAAGTTAATTATCAAATTAATTTATAATCTTCGGATTAGTGAATAAAGCTACGTAGGCCCACAGATTTTTGATGTAATGTTTGTTAGACAAATTGTTGTCAAATGACTTCTATGGCGATGATATTAAGTCATTATTTATCAGTCGGCATCTACGAATGACTAAAGTGAAACATTGACAGCACAATTGTAACGACCTAAACCTATAACCTTTTTGGATCATTTGAATTAATCTAATTTAATTAAAACTACTCATGGTCCGACCCATAATTCCCGGATGGCTTTTGGTTGGTAGCCCATTTATTCATTACCTATTAACCTTTTTTCTCTTAGCCTTTTATGGCTACTGTGTGGCTGTAATAACCCTTACCCGTGTCCTTAGTGGGCATGCCAAGAAAGCAACCGGTTGGGGGTGGGTTTATGGTTTTGGGTTTTGACATTGTGATGTTGATTTCGGTATATATGCGATATACTAAGTAAGGAATCTTTTGGTGATCGATTATAATTTTCAACATTTGGTATCGGAGCTGTGGTTGTGCTGAAACTCGGCCAGAAATCGATCAGAACTCGGTTGGAAGACAAATAGAAAATCTCTTCTGTTTTCTTTCATTAATCTCGAACCTGCAATTCAATTTTTTGGCCAAACCAGTGGCCGTTTGAAGAATCTAATACCACATGAAGGTTCTATAGGCCCAAGCGTAGTAGTCAGTCGTGTGCGTGGTGGGGATTGTCGCTGACGGCAGCAGCGCTTGAGGATTTCGGCCTGGCGCAGAGAGGTACGTCCAGGATCCGGTTGGGAAACTTTTTTCAGACAGTATTATTTAATGAGATTTCTAACGTTTTTGTGTTGTTAGTTTTCTGTGTCAGGTGATACGGTGAAATCTGGACCATTATGCCTTTGGGTGTTTGTGATTCAATTTTGCATTCGATCGGTTGCTGGAGACTTTAGGGCGAATAGTGCTGGTTCTAAAGTGATAAAATTTGCACCCTCTTGTTATTTACGGACTCAGATATTCGCTTTGGTAAATTGGTTTATCCCCATTTAATTTCTAGAACTAGCGCGTCATCGTGTGGGGTGACAATAGGATTGGGAACCGTGTGGGATAATCATTATCAGTACTAGAAATTAGGAACTATGTGCCTTTAGTTTCTAGTGGTTAAATTCTTTATTTGATAAATTTCAGCATATTATCTCTGTGATTTATTGTGTGTGAAACTGTTTGGTTGACATATCTTTTATTGCACCGTTAAGTTACTAGAATACATAGACTTTACCCGTTTGAACATTCTCTTGATCTAAAATCGAGAATCTTACCCTAAGAATCTAAAACAATTTATATTGTTTGCCCATATGTCTACTTTGTGTGGCTTAATTGTGATTTTGTATTTTTTGATTGGTTATTAAAAATGACAACTCAGAATTTTGATTTGGGAATATTTAACGGAAAAATATGATTTTTCAATCTGGCAACAAAAAATGAGGGGTATTTTGGTTCAACAAAAAGTTTCAAAAGTCATTGATGACAATTTTTCCGCTGATTTTTCAAAAGAACAACAAGAAGAAGTTGACGAGTTTTCTTATACCACAAATATTTTACATTTGTCTGATACAGTTTTCAAAAAAGTGGGTAAATTGAAAACCACTAAAGAACTTTGAAAAAAGTTGGAAGACTTATATTTGCTCAAATCTACTTCAAACAAACTTTACTTACTTGAGTGTTTTTTCAGTTTTAAAATGAATTCTTCAAAAGATCTTGATGATATTTTAGACGTGTTTAGCAAATTTGTTCAAGATATTGTTAACTGTAAAGAGTCAATGTCTGATATATATATATAAGACTATTATTTTGCTGAATTTCATATCTGATACTTATAAGGAAGTAAAGAATGCTATTAAATATGGTAGAGACACTTTGACGCCTGAAATTATCATTGACTCCCTTAGAAGTAAGAATATGGAGATTAGATCTGAAAAACATGATAAGAGAAGTGTTGAGATTCACATGATGAAGGGTAGAACTCAGTTTAGGCAAAGCAATCGTGATGGTTACTAGAGTAGTGGCGAGTCAATTAGTAATGGAGGTAGAAAGAAGTGCAAAGGTAGGTTTAGATCCAAATCTAGGACCAATGTTAAAAAATACTATGGCTATGGGAACACGGAGCATTTTATAAATGATTTCTATAAAGAGAAATGTAAGCAAAAAGATAAGGAGAGAGATGAAGTAAATGTATTATTTTCTCTTTTCAATAGTGGTGATGGTCAGATTTATATGATTACAAGTCCTATTAACTGTCAATTCCCGTTTGCATGAATGAATACTTGATTTTGGTTTATCTTTTTATGTGACATCACAAAAAGATTGGTTTGAAAATTTGCATGAATCAAATGGTGTACATGTTGTGCCGTGTGACAATTCTGCTTATACTGTTGTTGGAATTGGTGATATTACCTTAAAGTTTGACATTGATTTTGTGTATTCTTTAAAAGATGTTAGATATATCTTGAATTTTTTAGAAATGTAATTTCAGTAGAAAGGCTTGAGAAAGCTGACTTCATTGGTAAAATTGGAAATAGAATTTTTAAATTGGTTAAATGTGCACTTGTCTTTATTAAAGCAATCAGGGAAAATGATATTTATATCATTACTAGGGAAGTGATAAGAGGTTTAGATTCATCTATCTCTTCTGCTAAGGTTGATCACACATATAAATGGCACAATAGACATGCACATGTGGGTATTAATGTGATTCGACTTCTTAATGAAAAATGACCATTTGGAAATGACTATGTGTCTGATTAATTTTTTGTGATCATTGTGTGCTTGATAAATATCATATAACTTCCTTCTCCACAAGTGTTTATAAAACTAAAGACATGCTTGAATATGTTCATTTGGACTTGTGGGGGTCCCTCTAGCAATCCCACCTCGGGTGGAAATAAGTACTTCTTATCTATCATTGATGATTACACTAGAAAACTGTGAGTTTATCTTTTAAATGATAAATATGATATTTTTCGTCCAATTTTGAATTTTTTAAGTTTAAATCTCCAAAATTGAACTCGCAACTTTTGAAAGCTTTCATGTTGGTCCTAGAATCTCAAGTCATCCGAAATTGGTCATCCACAAGTTTTGAAAGTGTTCAAAGTAGTTCCCGAAAATTTCATCAGTTGAATTTTACTCCCGAAACTTGCATCTTTTCTCCCTCTTAATGTTTCTTATTAATCCCACGCAATTCAATTATTCTTCAATCCCTCCGAACCAACTCTAATTAAGCTCAAAATGCTAATTTTCCTCCAAATGCCTTCCATTCTGAATTTTACATACAACATGTACACTAAACTAGGTAGAAATCCTCTTCTAGATTTTTATAAAGTTCCAAAGTATGGATAAGCATGTTCATATAATTAAAAGTATACCTACGTAACACACACATATTTTCTTCCTTTTGATTTTCTCAGAGAGCATAATGTTAAATTAGAATCAAAACACTGTAAATGACTTCGAATCTTGAAGATTACACATATCTCTACACACGAATCACACACGTGATTTTAGCTTGTTAAATAATATGATTTGTGCATAAATTTTAAACTTTGGATAATAAATTTAGATAACATAGTATAGGTAAATAAAATGGGAAAATAAGAGTTAAAGAAAAGCTAGCTTTTTGGAGAGTCACATTAAAAACATTGTTTTAAAGTCGTGGGACCTCCCCTTTTGTGGGCATTATTAGCAGTAAACGACTCTAAGATAAAAACCAAAATCATCTCTCTGTGTGGGTTTGTGTGGACAATCATAGGAAAAGATTGAACTATCATATATATATATATATATATATATATATATATATATATATATATATATATATATATATAAATATATAATGATGTGTTCTTCATTTCTTCAACCCTTTTTTATAATACTAGTGAGAAGCACGTGCAATGCACGTGCCATATTATAGTTGGCTATATGATATTGTAAATATTAAAAAAAAAAATTATTTGTCTTAAGCATCAGTTACATTAAACTTAAAACACTTGAAATGATGATAGGTGACAAAAATAATATTAAGAAATTTGATTTAAAACTTATTTTCTAGACTTTGCGTTTGAAGGTCTCCCTATTCTTTTTAACAAAAGATAGGGTATAGATGATTATGTGTTGATGCCCTGTTAAAGAGACAATGAAGTTCAATCTAGCCCTCCTTTTTTCTACCTATCGAGGTAAGACATTATGTCTCATTCATCTCGTGCTCATAGAATCTCCAATTACATGTAACAGTTACATCAGTATTAAATTTCTTTACAAAGACCCTATGCAGTATGTAGTCAAGATTAATTAACTAATGATAATACAGTGCAGAATTTAAGACAAATCAAGGGCCTCTATCAGTATTAAAACCACAACACAACAAAAACTTCCATCATAGAGGCAAAAAGAATGACAAGCAATAACCTAACTTCATAAATTCCATCGAATATCTTTTCAACAGATTCTAATGATACCGTACATTAAATCGATTTTTAAAAAAAAACCAAAATAATCCACTTCATAGAAGATGTTTGTCTACCAGCACTGCATAATGTAGGAAGATTCGTTTGAAAATCATTGAATTCCTTCAATACCCATTTTGACGCCATAAATTTATCATTTTTAACCGTAAAAACTAAAGAAAATGAAATTGAGAGAATTGGTGTGAGTATAGGGGTTGATGGTGGGTAGAAAAGAAAAATTAACGATTATGATTTTACGTTTAATAATTTAAGATAAAAACTGAAGAAAAATGAAATTGAGAGAAATTAGTGCGAGTATGGGGTTGAAGGTAGGTAGAAAAGAAAAATTAACGATTATAATTTTACGTTTAATAATTTAAGATAATTTTTATATTTAAACTTAATCGACAATATATTTATTATTATCACACTTTAAGTTTTTTGAAAAAAAATTTAAATCTATCCAAATGGATATTCATATCATGAAATATCGAATCAAACGTTGTAGGAAAAATAAAGTAGGAAAAAAAGGACATTGGAATGAGGTTGAGATTGAAAAGAAACCTAAATAATCACGACTTTACGTTTCACAATTAATGTAAAATTATTTTTGATATTAAAAATTTATCGACCATATATTTATCATGGCCGCATTCAAGATTTTCAACAAATTTTAAATCAATTAAAATGCATATTTGTAACTTAAAATACTAAATCAAACATAAAAAGAAATCGGCTTAATTTAAGATAAAAATTGAAGAAAAATGAAATTGAGAGAAATTAGTGTGAGTATGAGAGTTGAAGGTGGGTAGAAAAAAAAAATTAACGATTATGATTTTACGTTTAATAATTTAAGATAATTTTTATATTTAAACTTAATTAACAATATATTTATTATTATTGTTGACATATGGTTGATTATAACTTTAATGTTTTGACGATTTCGAGAGCATTGTAAAAATTCAATTGTAAGGATATGTGCTCATTGTTGTAAGTCACCTAAAAATAAGTGCTCCTTGTTGTAAGTCACTTAAGGGTAGGTGCTCCTTGTTGTAAGTCACGTAAGGATAAGTGCTTCTTGTTATAAATCACTTAAGGATTGATACTCCTTGTTGTAAGTTACCATTATAGTGTACTTGGTTTTGCTCGTGACGAAGAGTTTGGTAACGGGGACGTAGAACACATTGTATATCGAACCTTATTAAATTAGTTTGTTATCTTTACATTATTTTACTTTACTTTACATTGCCATTTATATTATGTTATATCCATACTTGAATTAAGTTATCGTATTTGCATATTTACTTGTTATATTACATTTTGCATTTATATTTTGTGTATTGAATAGTTTTGAAACAAAGTGTCGAAAAAGTTTCAAAAACCAATTCACCCTCCTCTTGGTTAGTTATTCTTGGGCTAACAATTGGTATCAGAGCAAGGTGCCCATTTTTAAATATTTCACAATCTTGAGTAATGGCTAACCACTTTTCTCAAACTCTTGAGGGGTGTTCTACAAATCGTCCTCCTTTATTTGATGGTACTAATTATAACTAATGGAAAACTAGGATGACGATATTTATTTAATCCATAGATTATAATATTTGGGAAGTTATTGAATTTGATCATCATAAGCTTACTAAGGTTATTAAAGTTGATGGAAAATTGGACCAAATAATTTCAAAACCTAGAGAAGAATATGATGAGGATGATAAAAGAAATAATCTCTAAATACTAGAGCAAAAAATATACTTTATTGTGCATTAGATAGAAATGAATTTAATCGTATTAGTACATGTGATTCGGCTTATGATATTTGGCATACTTTAGAAATTACGCATGTTGGAACTAGTAAAGTAAAAGAAACTAAGATAAATCAATTACTTAAAGATTTTGAAAATTTCTTCATGAAAGAGAATGAACCTATTGTTGACATGATTACTCGCTTCACCAATATTACTAATAGCCTCAAAAGCTTTGATCGGGAATTTACTAATGGTGAGCTTGTAAGTAAAATGATTAGGTCGCTCTCGGAAGAATGGAGTCCACTGAAAATGTTAATAGAAAACACCAAAGATATCAACACGTATCCATTTGGAAGAGCTCTATGGAACATTGATGACATATGAGCTAAATCGCACCGAGACAAACAAGAAAACGTTGAAAAGCATAGAAGAGGAAAAACGTTAAGTTGTTTTCAAATCCGTTGTTGATGAAAGCACTTCGAGCAAAAATATGATGATGAAGGAACAACAAATAACCTGAGCGATGAAGAGCTCGATGACTTGGTCCGCCTTGTCAAGAAATGGAGAGGTTCTCGAAACAATAAAAATTCAAAAGAAGATGAAAGTCAAGAAGACTCTCTAAGCAACATGGAATGAAAGCGATGATGATGATGATGATGATCGAGATGAAGATAAATGTCAAGGAGAAATCACCAACATGTGCTTTATGGCAATCGACGATAAGAAAGATCTAAGAAATAAACACTCCTATGAGCTCATCAATCAAGTGGACAAAGGACAATCAAGGTACTTCTATAAATATAACAAAAATATTGAGGTATGATCAACTCTTTTTTTTTTTTTAATTACAAGTAAACTGGATGTCATAGTTAGTATGTGATTATGTGCTAAATTTGTTTATCATGCATGATCAAACCGGAATTATTTCTATAAAGTATGATGACTTCTAAATGTGATTAATTATTTCAATGAATTGAGGAAATATGAATTGTTACTATGAATTTTAGTGATGTCATCTATTTATTCAATGAATTATGGAAATGTTATACTATCTTTATATGGAATATAAGTGAAAATGATAGGAGGAATATAATACTATTTTCTATGGTTGATTTAAAAGTTTTGATTTTATATGAAATACTATTCCTCTCATATGTGATATTTGTAAATGTAAAAAGTATGCCTTGATCTTACATGATGTCCCTTTTTACTTATGTCAAAAGGGGAAGATGAATGGATAATTATGCATGATAAAGAGCAAGAGATATATAACTTGATTTATGCATGATATGGGGAATGTTAAAAGGGGGAAATATAAATTCTATTCAAATGATTTTACTTTTGCTATTTTCATCACTCATACTTTGATTAATATTCTACTATAAAGTGATGATTAATTTTTTTTAAAAAAAAATTGTTGCGTCTTGTGCTTAATTGAGGGGGAATACATTACTCTTCAATAGTTGATTTAAAGTCTTGATCTTAAAGGATATCCCTTTTTGCTTATGTCAAAAGGGGGAAATGGAGTGAGATGATTATGCATGCTTTGATTTGAAAATATAATATGATTTAAATGTCTAGTTGTTGATTTGTAAAGGAAAGGGGGAATATGAATTACATGATGAGTTTACGGTGTATATTCCTTTATCAATATGATATGAATTGTTCAAAAAATTACATTGCAAAACATCTTGTTTGTCATAATAAAAAAGGGGGAAATTGTTGACCTATGGTTGATTATAACCTTAATTTTTGATTATAACAAACAAGTCATTTTATTTACTAGCATTTGATTTTAAGTGATGATAGTTCAATGTTAAACACGATCAAAAATTGCCAAAATGAACACATCATTAATCGGACACAAAATGAAGGTCAAAGTGAAAGTTTGCATTCGAGACGATAGAGATTTGCATGCGACGATCGAATTGGAACTTGAAGATTCGCAAAAGACGCAAATTAAGATACAAGTCAAAAGAATAGCAATAACAAAAAGTTTGAAGAATAAAACCTAGAAGTCGTTTATCAAATCTTAAATGTAATAGTATACTCATCGATTTTTAGCAAGTGTATAAAGCTCAAATTATTTTCATAATCTATCACTTGCATCAAAATACTTTTCATTCATAATATGAAATATATTTTGAAAAGGCAACTCTTTTTTTTTAAAAAAAAAGTCAATAGATTGACTTCGGTAGACCGAAGTCACTGTTTCGAAAATCCAACAGTTTGATTTGTAACGGCTATATTTTGATCAACCGAACATTCCGATCGACCGAACTTACTCAATCGAAAATTTTGATCAACCGAACTTACCTGAGAGTGTCTCTTTTTGCTCTATAGATACTAATCTCTTTTGCATTCAATTCCAAAACTTACAAGAGATTTTTTTAAGAGTTTATTTGTTGAAAATCATTGAGTTTACTTGATTATAAATTCTATTTCATTTATTACAAAGAATTCCTTAATTGATCAAACTAATTTTCATCTATCTTATTAAGAATTTTTTTTGCAAAGACTTTCACAATCTCATCTATTCTTCATTCTTGGTAGAAGTTTTCTTTGCCAACACTTTGATTTAACTGTAAATATTTCTTCATACTTAACTTGTATTATTTGTTAAAAGAGATCATTGGTTGAAAAACTTTGATACAAAAATACAAATTATTTCATTATCTATTCTTCATTCTTGATAGAAGTTTTATTTGCCAACACTTTTATTAAAGTATAAAATTTCTCTTCATACTTAACTTGTATTATTTGTTAAGAGAGATCATTGGTTGCAAACTTTGATACAAAGATACAAACTTTTTCATCATCCATCATTCATCAAAGTTTACAACAAAAACACTTGAACTTTACTATTTGCTATATATTGAAGTGTTATCCTAGCTTTTTAATACTTAACTTGATTATATAATTGGTTAAGAGAGTTTCTTCAATTGTAAAATTATCACTTACATTTTGACGGTTTCGAGAGCATTATGAAAACTCAATTGTAAGGATAGGTGCTCGTTGTAAGTCACCTAAAGATAAGTGATCATTGTTGTAAGTCACTTAAGGGTAGGTGCTCCATGTTGTAAGTTACCTAAGGATAAGTCCTCATTGTTGTAAGTCACTCAAGGATTTGTACTCCTTGTTGTAAGTTACCATTATAGTGTACTTGGCCTTACTCGTGACGGAGAGCTTGGTAACAGGGACGTAGAACACATTGTGTATCGAACCCCATTAAATTGATTTGTTATCTTTACATCATTGCACTTTACTTTACATTGCCATTTATATTATGCTATATCCATATTTGAATTAAGTTATCGTATTTGCATATTTACTTGTTATATTACACTTTGCATTTATATCTTGTGTATTGAATAGTTTTGAGACAAAGTGTCGAAAAAGTTTCAAAAACCAATTCACCCCTCTCTTGGGTAGTTATTCTTGGGCTAACAATTATCACATTCTAAGTTTTTTTTATAAAAATTTAAATCGATCTGAATGGATATTCATATCACGAAATATTGAATCAAACGTTGTAGGAAGAATAAAGTTCGAAAAAAAGACATTGGAATGAAGTTGAGATTGAAAAGAAACCTAAACAATCATGACATTACGTTTCACAATCAATGTAAAATTATTTTTGATATTTAAAATTTATCGACCATATATTTATCATGGTTGAACTTCAACATTTCCGACAAATTTTAATCTGTTAAAACACATATTTGTAACTTTAAATATTGAAAAAAAAATCGGCTTAATTTAAAATAAAAACTAAAGAAAAATGAAATTGAGAGAAATTAATGTGAGTATAGGGGTTGAGGGTGGATAGAAAAGAAAAATCAACGATTATGATTTTACGTTTAATAATTTAAGATAATTTTTATATTTAGGGTGTGTTTGAGCCACATTATTTTGGGAGAATATATTTTGGAATAGTACTTTGATGGAGAATGTATGGTTGAAAAGGAAGGAAAAATTATTAATGTGATGGAAAATATTATTTTATTGAAGAGTTGGTAGTTAAAAATGAGTAGAAGAATGAAAAAGAAAATTTTAATGTATATCAAACGGGGGTTTAAACTTAATTAATAATATATTTATTATTATTACATTCTATGTTTTTTTTATAAAAAATTAAATCGATCTAAATGGATATTGATATCGCGAAATATCGAATCAAACGTTGTAGGAAAAATAAAATTCGAAAAAATGACATTTGAATGAGGTTGAGATTGAAGAGAAACCTAAACAATCATGACTTTACGTTTCACAATCAGTGTAAAATTATTTTTGATATTTAAAATTTATCGACCATATATTTATCATGGCCGCACTTAACATTTCCAACAAATTTTAATCGGTTAAAATGCATATTTGTAATTTAAAATACTGAGTCAAATGTAAAAAAAAAAACGACTTAATTTAAAATAAAAACTGAGGAAAAAATGAAATTTAGAGAAATTAGTGTGAATATGGGGTTGATGGTGGGTAGAAAAGAAAAATTAACGATTATGATTTTACGTTTAATAATTTAAGATACTTTTTATATTTAAACTTAATTAATAATATATTTATTATTATCACATTCTAAGTTTTTTTATAAAAATTTAAATCGATGCAAATGGATATTCATATCGCGAAATATCGAATCAAACGTTGTAGGAAAAATAAAGTTCGAAAAAAAGACATTGGAATGAGATTAAGATTGAAAAGAAATCTAAATAATCACGACTTTACGTTTCACAATCAATGTAAAATTATTTTTGATATTTAAAAGCTATCGACCATATATTTATCATGGTCGCACTTCAACATTTCCAACAAATTTTAAATCGCTTAAAATGCATATTTGTTACCTAAAATATTGAATTTTAAAAAATCGACTTAGATGGCTTAGTCGAGCCGAAAAGCCATTCGGCTCGGCTCGCGGCTTGTGAACAGTCAATCACATCCCACTTTTTTATATATAGTTAGATAGATATACAATAACTTATATATTAGCCACATCATTGATATATGATACAATACATGAATATTATAAATAATAATATTATGAGCTAAAAACATAAATATTGTCGAAATATACTCCATGAACCTCACCCAAAAAGGTGAAATAAAAGACTCACAAAGGAGATAAAAACGGTTGTGCCAAGTAGGCAAACCCATCAGAATGCAAGTGAAATGCTTAACACGTGAATTTGGAGCTAACACATGAAATTAAACAAAGCGAACCATGAAATTCTCTTCTCTAGTCAAGAAATAATTGAGATCTGAAGAAATGAGCCAACCAAAGGTAAACCTAGAATTGAATGAGGAGATAAGCGGTGTTCTAACCAAAGCAAAGGCGACCTCAACAGTGGGAGCTATCCGTAGGATGACTAAGGATCTCAAAGAGTTGATGGCGGAATGCACTCTGTGTCGATTCGATTTATAAATTCACAAGATCATTGAATTATTGGCCTAGAAATTCAAGCATGGCACACCATGAATAAAATCAAGACATAAAAATTAAACTGCTAAGATCTTGAAAATTAAATTAAAGGGACACATAAATTAAATTGTTCGTCCTACTATGAATTTAGTTACTCATTAATATTGAAAGAAAAATAATAAAATAGTACAGAGTTCATAACTGTGTTTTGAAATCTTGATGATAGAAATAATTGAATCTTCCACCATGAATTTTCTTCAATTTCAAGTCTTCAAACTGTTCAATTTTACCATTTGATCTTGATAATTATGTATTTTTCTCTCTAAAATTGGGTCTCCCTTAAACTAATAATAATAATAATAATATAGAAGTCTCTATTAACTATAAAAAGGAGTCCTAAAGCATCTTTATGGCGTGTTCGGTAGAGATTAAAATCGGATTAGAATTAAAAAATTAACCTTTATTGTTGACTTTTATTAGACGAGTGAGACCCAATAACGGCTATATTTTCAATTTTAATTGAATTTTAAGTACGACCGAACACGCTGTTAATGTCGAATTTGAGTGTAATTAGAAATCCAATAAAAGCTGAAATTTTAATTAGTTAAGTGCACTTTTGTCCTTCACATTTATTTTTTGTGCTTCACATGTCCTCTTTATTTGTAGAACATGTCCTCATCTTCAAAACTTGATTATTTTGATCTCCATTTCTTCAATTTTGTACCGTTTCAATCCAATTTCATCCAAACTTGTCCAAAATCTTAAATTCCTTCGGTGGTTCTTAATTTTTCTCCTTTGATATTCTTCTTCAATAATCCAAAAAAAAAAAAAAAACCAAAACAAAACAAAGATTTAGAAATATGTTGGAAAATGTTTGGTATCAAAATTTTCTTCAAAGTTTTTCAAAGAATAATGAAAACTACTTCAATTGGCTCTCTTAATTAAGCAAAATATGTGTACTTGAGCCTCTAACTTCATGTCTTGTTTCTTCTCACACACACACACGCGCGCGCGCACGCACACACACAGAGGATGAGATTTAGGTCAAGTGTGTGCCCTGATTTCCATAAAGTGATTGATTGAAAGAAGGAATGAAAATAATTTTATTAGGACCAAATGGTATGATGCAAAGTGTAGCGGTTGCGCTTGAATCTCTTTTATACTTTGGGTGTTGTTTCTGCAAATTCATTAATTGCGATCATATCCTCAATTACCTTGTGGAATCGCATTAGTCACTTAAATTTCATTATGTGCATTTTGGACCCCCAGATTTCATCTTTTGCTCCAAAATCATCCTTTCTTATTTGCAATTTGATCATTTATCTTTAAATTACTCTAAGTTGGTCCTCAACATTCCTCAATCATTCATAATCGATTCGCTGCAAGTTGAAGAGTTTGCACTTAAGTCTGTGCAAGACTATATACTAAACATGAAAGCGGACATAGTAATCAAAGCATTGAATAACTTTGCCAAACTCACATCAAGTTATAAAACTACTCACCAATCATAAAGAGTTCATAAGTAATATAACTGGAACTAATTTTCACCTATTCATGCTTGATCAATGTGTGTATGCATAGTCAACCAAATCATCACGATTGTTTAGTTGATTATTTCTCTATCCTCAGTAGTCAAATACTTTCTTTTATCTTTCGTGGGATACACATCTCCAGATTTTTTTCAATCACATGCCCATGGTATTCATTCTAAGCTTGACTACCGGATACTATTTCCTTTTCGACTTAAGTTTGGTTTGAATTTTACCAATGATCCCTAGTTTTGTCGACGGTCTCAGCCTCCAAATCACACCTAGAATAATAAACCTCACTAAAAATCTAAATCTACAATTAAATGCCAAGGATTAACCAGATAGAAACAATGTTTATAATTATTATATCAATGGCTCAACACACTTTTTTGTATTTTTCTTTTCTTTTAGTGTTTCAGCTGTTCCTTCTTCTATTTTTGGAATCATTTGTTTGGATTTCGAAGGTAGATTTCACTCTCTATATTAGGTAACCTCATTTTTTGATAGATGATAATAATTCGAATAAGATTACCTCTAATTGATAATGATTAAGATCTGATTACTCAAAAATAGCTCTACACTACAATATATGTAACTTTTCGTACATACCATGACTAGTACAATCCCTTTTTTTACGGGATAAGTAATTGAAATTAAAATACCTAGAGTGTGATTACTACTTATGTTCCAATGTTAGACGATAAACAATACATACAAATTTTCAATTTGTACGGAATCAACACCTACCTAAATAGTTCCATACATCGGATCAACCACCCCTAAACTTATTCCTTCTATAGGTAAAATGGTTGTGTTTTTATAATATGATCTTGGTTTGTCAACTTAAGTTCATAATTAATTCAACATATACCATCAGTAGAACCAATTAAAAAACTCATATCATGACTTTATGATAATGATCCCACTTGAAAAAGTTCAAATTAGCAAAATAAATTCACATCACTTAATCACAATTTATTTATTATTGAAGACTTTAAATACTGATCAATTAGCGGGTAAGGCTATCCAACTCATACAAACACAAAATTAAAAAGATTTTTTTTTTTTCAATTGGCTGTCAAGGCTATCCAAATTTTCAATTTTATTTTATTTTTTATTAGTAATCACCCAAACATGCAAATACACAAATGATGTAGTTCCACCCCCAACTTAAAATACACATTGTCATCAACGTGTGTACAAAATAAGCATAATAAAAGGTTAATAATACTGGTTGTGTACATGAAGATGTTTCTCTTTAGCACTTGATTTGTATCCCCATTTCCTTTCTTTTTAAATTTTTCAAATTATACTCATGATTCCTGAATATAAAATGGAGATTAATCACTAATAAAATCACAAGGAGTGAATACTAATCCTATATAAATTAAGTCAGGGCTGCTTGTTGTTCTTCGCTCCTTGTGCGGGATGCAGATTCCCACCAAAATCTCGCTCTTCCGACTAACATGAATTTTGCACAGCCTACTTTCTTGCATTCATGGCAGGCTATGTTTTTCAAAATCTTCTCAATGGCCTGCAGCCACTCTTCTACCGCCATTGGCCCATCTCCGTGGTCAAACATAGGCGGGTTGTATCTTCTGAACTGTTCAATTACTGATACTATGGGGTTGGGGTTAACTGGCTGTGGAATTTGTCTCATTTCCTATACAGCCTTGAGTAATTCCCTGATGATATCGGCTTGAGTAGGTGGTGCCATGACCTTCATAAAATTAAAGGTAATTTGTAATAGTTGACTAGGCGTGTAAATAATAAAAGATAACTCGAAAGATGGAAAATAGGATTCAAACATCATTTCATTCATAATTCAACTTCTTTTGGTGCGGGTACATGAGTAGGAAGGCATGTATGTCGAACATTTCCTTTTTTTTCCAATGATGTCAAACATACTCTAGATCCTATCTCTCTATTCTCCTTCGGTTATACATGATTCGGCATCTGATAATTCTCCGATCGCTGGATCAGCATCTTCCTCTGGTTCTTCTTCCGGGTCTTCTTTGGGTTCTTCTTTCGGGTCTTCTTCGGATTTTTCTTCGGGTTCCTCCTCGGGTTCTTCTTTGGGATCATCCTCGGGTACTAACCCATCTTCTTGCCCAAGTTCGGGCTCAAGCATTGGCTCATGTTCTAGCTCCCCTTCAAGTGCAACTCCAAAGCGGTAGTCAAAGTACATGGGCCAATATGCTACGAATCTCGCGCAGAAGGTGTCGTACTCCATCTTCACATTGGGTGACACAAGAGCATCTATGTATATGCTACGAGCTACCTCCACGTAGTCACTTCAAAAAGTCGAGAGTAAGTGATGAATCGACCGATGATCATTGGTCACATAGCCATGCTGTATGGCCCGATCATGTACAATGTTTAGCTGCTCTACGTGTTGGGCAATAGTCCAATCGAGTCTAGGCCTGAAACGATCGTATTCTCTAACGGCTTGTTCTGCGTCAATGGGTGCATTTCTACGGATGTGTGCCATGTCCTAAACCAATTATGCAAAGTCTAATTATGCGGGGTTACTTATCTCTTTTAGTTAAAATTACAAGGACGTAAATAAAATAATTTAAAAGCTCTTAAAATTAAGCTCAAACTCGTCTTTCTTTCTTTCTAATTCGGATATATTTTCTTTCTCTTCTTCTAAGTCTCGTAAATTGTAAAACAGGTATCCAAAATAAAATAACGTTAAATTTCATAAACTTCTTTTACCTTCGAAGTCGGTGGATCGAATGATGGCAATGGCGACTTTCATTAATAATTAAATAATAAAAAGTCTCTTTGAAAATTGTCTTTTTTAAAAAAATTTGCCAGTTTACAGAAATGCAAACTGGCTCTGATACCAAGCTGTAGCGCCCCGAGTTCCGTTAACCCGGATTGCCACATCATCGTCTTTTGCCCTAATTTTAGTAATCAAAATTTGTGGAAATAACCTAATTTTAAAATTACATCACATTCATAACGGTAATTATCATCGACAACAAACTTATTTAAATAACTTGGAATAATTGTTTTAAAATTTGAATCTCAAGTTTTTAGAATAAATGAAATTACAAAATACGTTAATAGTTTTCAAGATGCGGAAATTTTGAAAGTAAATAACTACATATTTCAATTCATGCCACCACTGACCATCACATCCGCCCATCTCCGAAATCTGCAAATATTGTTAAAATAACGGAATGAGTATTTCGAAGAAATACTCAGTAGACTCATCGCCGATAATTAATTTACAGAATAATTGAACATATACTTATGCAATATATAACGTGACATCATCATCTTTGGCTCATTTTCTTGAAAATCATAGGCCCTTTGAAATCATAGGGTGTGAGTAGTCTCGTCTCGTGCATTTAAGCACATAAGTTATGCATAACATTCTCATCTTATCTCATAAGAGATTCTTGTCTTTCTCATGCATTAAAGCATATAAGTTATGGCAAGCATAACAACATCATATATCTCATATGACATATTCTCATTTCATGCATTAAAACATATAAATCACGTAAATTCACATAAGACATGCAATTATAATTTAAACTAATTAATGGAGGAGAATCTACCTCAATAATCTCGAATTACGTGCAAAAATGAAGCAAAAAGTGATCTCAAACTCTTAATCGTCCATATGTTTCGTCTAGCCAAAATAGAAAATAAGTTTTGAATTAGTATTTCGAAGCATTAAAGTTTTAACGTGATAAAATAAAGTTTTGGGACTTAATTGAAAATTATTGAAACTGAAATAAATAGCTTAAAACGATAAAATAAAGTTTAGGGGCTCGATTGGAAATTTATTAAATCTGAAAATAAAAGTTTAAGGGCTGAAATAGTAATTTTTAAAAGTTAGGGACTAAATTGTAAATCTTATTAAAGTTGAAAATAAAAGCTAAAAGCTGAAATAATAACTTTTAGAAGTTAGGGACTAAATTGTAAATCTATTAAAGCTGAAAATAAAACTTAAAAAGCTGAAATAATAACTTTTAGAAGTTAGGGACTAAACTGTAAATCCTTTAAAACTGACAAAAAAAACTAAAGGGCTGAAATAGTAATTTCTAAACTTGGGGACTAAATTGAAATTAATCAAAACTGAAAATAGGAGTTTAAGGATTGAAACAGTGACTTTTTAAAAATTTAAGGACTCAATCTAAAGTTTTATGAATCTGGAATTGAGAAATATAAGGACTGAAACAAAAAGTGCTTCAAACTTTGGAACTAAAGTAAATCGATTTAAAGACTTGGGGCCTTAAAAGCAATTTCTAAACAAATCAAATAAAATAAAATGTCTCATTTCTCTCTCTCTCTAGAGGCGACGAGGGAGGGAAGGGGCTTCGCCCCTTCCTTTGATTCCACCACCACTGACCGATGGTGGTGGCAGCGCCACCACCTGAGGTAGCGCCGGCGGTCAGGTAAGTGGGAGGGGGGTTTTCCTTGGGCAAAATGGTTCGAAACCGGGGCTGTAGAGGTTCGGTTCTTGGACTCCTTGGTGGCAATCAAGCTTGAGAATGGGTTGGGGAACAAGGTAAGTTCGTGGGTTGTTTTTATTTCTTGATTGTGTGGCAGTTGAAGTCGATTTGGGGGTGATTGAGGTCTCGGTTTTGAGCTCGATTTGGGGGTTTTCATTTCTTGTTTTTGGGTTTGAAAATGGTGGTTTGAGGTGGTGGGCTTGGTGGTTCGTAGGTTGTCTTGGTGGTGGAGTGATTTGTGGTGGTTTTGGGCAGTGACATGAGGTGGTGGTTTTGGGCAATGACAGGAGGTGGTGGTTCTGGTGTGGAGCTTTGGAGTTAGGTTGCAGTTTTGAGCAGTGGGTCGTGGATTGGTTACAGTTTGGTTAGGTTTGTGTGACTGCTTGCATTTGCAGTTTGATGGTTCGATGGTGGTTTGGTGGGGTGAACTTGTTGGCAGCATGTGTGTTGCAGCCAGTGTGTTTGTAGTTGGTGTTGGTGGTCGGTTTTGGTGGTTTTGGGTTTGCTTGGTGGTGGCAGTAGCTTGAGCAGCTTCGTGGGTTGGTGTTGGTGGTCTCGATTTTTGAGCAGGGTGTTTTGCAGTAGTTGAGCTTGGTAGTGTAGTGAGGTTGTGGAGTTTGGCTATGGTTTTGGGAGTGATGTTGGTGAATGGGCTGCATTATGTTGCAGCCTGGGAGTTTACCGTTGATACTAGAAATGGTCGTTCTAACATCAATGGTGACTCACAGTGATTGTGTGAGGGTGATGTTGTGATGGTGATGAGAAGGTGGTGTTGATGCTAGAAATTGATGTTCTAGCATCAACATTGATCTCCAACATTTGAGGGAGAAGAGAGAAAGCTTACCAAAAAAAAGGCTACTAGAGTGGTGATGATGGGAAGGAAAATGAGGGTATATGAATAGTAGAAAATTAGGGCACAAACTTCTAGGTGGGTAATTGGGTCAAACAGTTGGGCTTTTGGAAATATTCTAATTGGACCTAAGGTAATTGGACTAAAATGATTAATTTCGATTTTGGACTTATTTAATTGGATTTAAATGGATTGGGCTAAATAAATAATTTCGATGTTGGACTTTCAATAATTGGGCTTCAAATAATTATAAGATATATATTTTATTTAAATTTACTAAAATTCGAATTTAAACAAAATAATAAGGAATCGATAATTTAAAATTATACGAAAATGAATTCGATTCGAAATAATTTAAATTCGTTTATAATGGTTAGACGAACGCATTTTCACTTTAACGTTAGGATGTAAAATTTAGTAATACGTTTTTCAAGAAAATAATTTTATATTATTTAAAAGTTCTCAATCGCTACATATAACATTCCTAAATCACCAAAAACCACAGTTGAAACAGAAAGCACAATACAATCCATTCGTACAGAAGTACTAAAAGCTAATAACAAAAAGGAAAAAATACCGTGGAGGAATTTATCTCTAACACCGACTATCTATCACGCACCACCATTTTGATAGTGCAAAAGAGAATCAATTTCCATCATGATTGATGAATTAGGGGCACAAATGCACCCCCATACCTATAACGGAAGTCTAGAGAGCCAGCGATGGAACATTGCTAGACATTCTTCAGGCTTATCCTTTGGTGCTGAATGTCCAGCACCCTGCCAAATAAAAACATACACTTTTATTTCTTTTTCTTCCATTCATTGTAAGAACTAGAGCATTCAAACTTTTCTTACCTTGACTGTTACAAACGTGAGATCAAAGTCATTCTTCTTGTGCTTCTCTGTGTATCTACAAGGGTTAAAGTAGGTTGTAATTTTGAGAATAATACCAAGTAATAACAATAATAATAAGAACAACAACATTAATAAATCAAGAACAAGAAACAAACCCCGCGACTTGGCCATTAACAAGCCAAGGTCTCCAATCCTCGTCAATAGTCAGATTGAGAATGGGAATCCATTTTAAAGGACCCATATATGGTGCAGCCATGTCATGGTCACCACTGGAAAGAAAAGAAGCCTAATTAGAAAACATATATCAAATTAAAATATTTATAGTTAGGTTTTTTGTTTAATTCTCTTCATTAATTTTAAACCAACATATATATTTAGTTGATAGATTAGATTAAATTTTGAACTAATTAAGTCATGATTTCTATTTTAAGATAGAAACTATTATTACTTACTTGAATACCAAAACATGGTATCCTTTCTTGATCAAAATTTTATGATATTCAAGAGCACTTTCTACATTCGGTTCATAGGATAATCCATCATTGCACATTTGCCACCTTGCTATCGTTCCCTGGTTATCAAATAATGAGGTTTTTGTAAACATATATACTGTTTTGCTGAAAAAACACAAACTAAATCTTTAATCCTTTTCAGATGTACCTTTCTAATATAAAGAGCTTCTTGAACAATCGGATCATTTGCCCAATTTTCAGATATTGTATAATCTAGATTCTGTACAAAAGAAACTTGTTCGTGAGAAACTGGGAAAAAAAATGTTAAAAGTTTCTTTTCTACTAAAAATAGTTTTTTAAAGTTCTTTCTTAATTGACAAAGTAAAAAATAAATTTGTAGAGGATTAATTAAGTTACTTCACAGTCTTGTTCTGCTGTTGGGAGGACGAGATGGTCAATTGAATTGTCTTTCGAAAATGTTTGATCCCATCCAAAATCATCTTGTTTTGATGCTCCGTTTTCACATGGTTCCAAAATGTGAACTTGCTTTATATGACTTATAGACTGCAATATTTAATGTTTACAACCATAATAAATGTTAAAAGGAAATGAAAATAAAATAAAATAAAATAAGATGCAAAATGTTACCTTTTGGATCCGTTGAAGGGCATATGCACATTGCACATTATTTGGGTCACGATTGTAATATTTTCCAGCACAACTAATTTTTGCTAACTGAAATTATGTCAAGTAATAAAATAAGATGCAATATGCAGCATCCTATAATCAAAATAACTGAATAAAAAATGATTACCTCATAATATTCATTGGATATAAGTGCCATACGATGAACATATGGAATTCGTGCATTAAAATCAATGTTTGGATCTGTTAGTCCATTGCCAATTATGTATCCCTGTTTCGATTTCAAAAGTACTCGACCATTAACATAAAATATGTATTTTATAATATTGGCAAATAAATAAGAAGAAATTCGCATATTTGTGTGAGCTGATCAATACTTGGAAGGACATTTCTGGCTCAAATCTTGCTTCTTTTCCTACATTATAATCAAGACTAACAACTTAATCAAGCTTGACAGGTGGATGAAAAAAAAAATCAAAACAGAATCTTGCGAGTCTCCTTTTTCATTTTTCATATATACTACCTCGTAATATTTCCATGGCAACCAGGGGAACAAGTTTGCCTCCATAGGATTCACCCGCAATATATAGACGATTTTTGATGAATATAGGATGATTCAATAACCACTGCATTGCATTATTATCAATATATTGTTAGCTCACTAACCCAAAAAAGTGGGGAGTGCATATAGGCGTGAATGTGTGAGGACTACTAGTAAGTTCCACTTAAGACTTCATTTCTATTGCCTCAATTTTCACCTAAGAATAAAATATCTATGATAAGTAGTGTCAACTTACCTTCCTAAGAAATGTGAAAATGTCTTTTGCTGATTTGGTGTCCGAGGAAGAGTAACCTTGTGAAGTGTTTGCATACGAAAATCCGGTACCAACGGGCGCATCAATGAATATAATATTGGCAACCTGAAAATTAATAATCATATTATAAAGGTAGAAAGTTATAGAAGACGTACCTTTATGATTTGAAAAGTTCATGGAAAAAGAGATTTTTCTACCTTGGTCCATGAATATGGATTTAGGATAATAGATGGTAAGCTTCCATCAAAAGTTTCAACACCAAACCTACATGGACCTGCACACAAGCTCACCAATTGTGTGAGAATAGTAGAAATTATATTTTTGAAGTATTATTTGAGGTATCAAAAAAATAATATTCAATTTTAAAGGGCTACAATCGAAAAAAAAGTTAAAAATATAACTTTTACAAGTAAATTAAAGAAAATTGCACTAAGGGGTAAAACTGAGTTGGATTATCGAAAATTTCTCTTTTCAATATCTATTTGAGAAAAAAATAACCTAGCCAAAAGCCCGAGCCTAGATCCAAAATCAATATGCGAAAGTTCGATGTTTTGCACCCATCAAGGCCGGCCATGGATTCGCACTTCATAGTTGCTAGTCGTCATAGTAAAAAAATTCATATTTGTTTAGCTATTTTAATTATTTAATTTTATTGTCTATAAATATTTTAAATTTTTAAATTACTTATAGTTCCACTTTTTGTGTACACATAGATTCATAATTTTATTGTCTAACATTTCGTCATATTTATCTTTTCATTTTTAGTTCATTCAAAAGGTAAAGTTAATGGTCATTATGTGCACAATAAGAAAAATTTAATTTTGAACTTATTTCCTCCATCCATCAAGTTAAGTCGCCATTACCCTAAACACACTATAAACTAGTATAAATAACCCCCCCCCCCACCCCTCCTCCCAATCCATCCCATTGGGAACGAGATCCCATCTCATTGTCATTCCTACCCTCATGCTAATTGACTGACACATGATGTGCTATCCCACGCCCTTGGCCTTGCCCAATCCCCACTCTCACGTGTGAACACACAATAATATCAAATATGATTACATTTCTATTTGCAATAAATTTAAAAAAATTTACAATAAATTTTTTTTTACTTATAAATGGAATTCACTTATAAGAAACAGTTTATGTTAAAGTAAAAATAAAAAAAAAACACTTATAGGCATAAAATTACTTGTAACTTGAAAATTCACTTTTAAGTAAAGAACACTTATAAGTTAAATAGAAATAAAAGAATACATATAATTTAAAAACTATAAGCAAAAAATAACTTATAAGAAAATTTAATTATAAGTCAAAAATACTTGTTTAAAAAATCATTTATTGGTACTTTTACTATAGGTAAGAAAAATAATTTATAAGTAAATCCATCTAAAAAACCATCAAATCACGAAACACAAACTCTAGGCTCCAACATTTTTCTCACTCAAATGCTTCTTGAAGGAATGTCGGAGCGCGGGCACCGCATACACACATATATAAGGCGAAATTTGAGCTATGGTTCATTTTTTTGGAAAAATATTAACTTGTGAATTTTTGGAGAATACGTTGTTAAAAAGTGGGGAAAAGTTTTGAGTTTAAGTGTATAATATTTTTTCGAATAAATGTGAGGTTAAAAATGAGTATGTATAAATTTATTTTTTTTTTATTTTTTTTAAAGAATGAGAAACAACTAGGGCCTAAATTTCTTGTTTCATAAGATGCCATTTCATTTATGAAACATAACAACATATACATTCTCAAATTAGTGTATAATTGCATATCAACTTCAAAACTAAGTATTCAGAATTTCCAAAATTTCATTATAAAAAAATTCTTGGGTTCATACTTCAATTTGTTTTTATTTTTTCCATCTCCTGCTCTTTCAAGATATTCTGAACATTCACATATATTTATGGGAAGAGATTACCAGAATTATAAATGACGCCATATAAACCAGAGCAACCAGGTCCACCAATCATCCAAAGCAAAAGAGGGTCTGTGTTAGGATTGTTTTGAGACTCAATGAAATAGTAGAATAGTTGTACTTCCTCATTTTTTCCCACACCAATATATCTATCAATCATTTTAAACATAAAAACAAAGTTAAAATCTTGTCAACCGTCTGGCACTATGTACAAAAAGGAAAACAAAGAATGAAGGAACTTACCCGGTTTCGAGTTTGAATGGAAGGGTACCCGAATAACCTGGAAGAGACTTGATTATTGCTTGTGGTGCTCCATTGTTGAAGAGTAGTAGTAGAAGAAGTACATACAACCCTAACCAATTCATTATAATCAACACGAAGAAATTTAACTGCAGAATAATGTTTTTAATCTGTCAACCTGTATTATGAATTTATAGGGACAGAAAGTAGACCTGAATCACTGAACAAACAAATGGTAGTTGATATCACATCAAAGATCTGTGGGCCTAGTTAGCTTCATTCACTAATCTGAAGATTATAAGGTTTTATAATTAACTTCATTATAAACCCTATTATGGTGCCGTAAACTCTCAACGTTGGAGTAGTACACAATCTTGTTTTTCAAAGTTTTTCCTTTGTGAAAAGCTTTCGTCCACACAAAATAATTTCTCTCTGTGTACCCGAACATGTCAGTCGAATAAAGAAATAGAATAGCAAAGCACGTGGAAAACCAAGTTCATTTCAATTGTGGTGATGGTTGAATGAAAATGACTGGGAATCAATTGTACTGAAAATTGGTACTCCCTAGGAAAGAAAAGATGATGTGAACTAATCATTCCGTGCTAAACCTTTTCTAATGTTTGACCCACATTATTTTGAAAGAATGTATTTTGAAATAGTAAATTGATAGATAATGTGTGGTTAAAAATGAAGGAAAAGTTATTGATGTGATGAAAAATATTATTTTATTGAAAAATGTGTAGTTGAAAATGAAAATTTTAATGTTTACCAAACATGTGGCTAAATTTGGAATAAGAACGTGAATGAACCCCAAGAATTTCTTTCCATGGTTTGGAGAAATTTGAGGTTGATAGTTGATAGTGGGGTGGCGGCGGCAGCAGCAGCGATAGTGGAGCAGCGACGTGGATGGTGGTGAGGAAGGGAGCAGCGTTTTGAAATTCAATGCCACCGTTTTCGCTTGGTGTGCACGATTTATTGGTACTGTATTTTGGAGAATTTCTCAAAGTTTTTTATTTTATTAATATTTTCATAAATTTTGGATTCATTTGCATTTTTTTAAAAGTTTAGGAGTAAAATTATAATTTATTCTTTATTTTTCTTTTATTTTTCTTTTTGTTTTGTTTATATAGAAGGGTATAATGGTCAATTTACGTTAAAAATATGTGAAAAGAACATTTTTCGCAATGAAACGTTGAAATATGGGTGAAAATGCAAAAAATTGAAATGTAAGGACGTTTTGCACCCTATATGCCAAACGTATGGACGTTTCGTGCGATTAAGCCAATCATGTAATATCTGTTTGATATCCCTTGTATATTTTTTTACTTTTTTATTTTATTTTTTAGGAAAACGAAATTTGGAAAAGTGACTTTAAAAAATGTGTAGTTAAAAATAGAATTTTTTTTTTTTAGATTTATGTGCAAAATATTTTATTATGAAAATGTGTGATTAAAAATAAGTTTTAGGCAAAAAAAAAAAAAAGAATTTTTAGAGAATGGTAGACAAATAAAATTAATCAATTTCACAACGTGCTAGCTTTATTTTTAATAATTTGGTTATGACGTGCACTTGAATATCTCAGTAATTTTGTATCTTTGTTTTTAATTTAACAATTATTACAATAAATCGAATGGTTGAAAAGTCAAAACAGGTTTAATTGACATATTTATTGAAACGACCATAACCAAATTCTCAAAATAATAATAATAAAATTAAATCATTTTTCACTTCAAATTCTCAAACAAACTCTTACGCCTAGTAAGATGGTGGCTTGTCTAAGTAGATCAATATCAATTTTCATATGTTCATTTGAATTTTAATGTGGTCAGACGGCTCATCTTAGTTTAATTATGTACCTCGACATTATTAAAACTTGAAATTTTATCTCAAAATATCAATCTTATTGTCACATTTCCTATACAATTAACTCGTGGAAGTAGACTAGTAAGATCCACGCAAATTATCTAAACTTTGAAAAACAAGACTGTTGGGAGGAGTTCACACGATTGGCTCGCTAAATTAACAATGAAATCGTAGAAATAAAGTGCTGAAATTATAAACTCAATAATCTGAAACATAAAGATTAAGAAACTGTAATAATAATGAATAAAACTGCACAACAAGATTTGGAACGAAATGGACAGAATATAAATTGCAAAGAAACTTATCTTTATTGAAGAACTAGAGGTTGCACTTCTTAAAGGATTTGTGCTTCAATCACACAAGATTGAACACCACTATGCTTGAATCAAACTCCAAAGTAAAGATTACAAAGGATAGCACTCAGTCAATACCGATTATTACACAAAATAAAGGGATCTCTCTTCACTATACACGGTTCACACAAGAACCCACTCTCAAACGATGAAACCACACAAGATTTACCAGCTATTGAGTGAAAATCAGGAATCAAATGAGTATATTTGATTTCAACATAGAAGAGGAGAAAACTCAAGAGAAACGGCGCAGCTGCAGAGAAAAAATAGAAGAGTCGAGAAGCCAAGTATTATCTCAAACCCTAGAAGCTCGTTTTTATGAGTCACCTAAAGGTCGTCCATCCAACGCTGTTAGCGGTGACACTTGGCGACATCATGAGCGTTCAAATCGAGTAATAAGAAAATACGATTTCAGGCCTTTCCTTCACAGAACACGTTTCTTACACCAGTTTAAGAGTAAAACAGATTTTGGGTTGGGCTTCAATTCCAATGGCCATAACATCATTGTGCCATATTCCTTTCATACTCCACCTTGGTACAATGATTCAAACACATCAGTGGTTATTCATAAATCACAAATATCATCAGCACATTTCCAACCTCCACAGATCAGCAGGGAGCAATGTTTAACAAGGTCAAACAGTCGAGGAATTTGTTTAAGGGTAACACTTTTGTACCTACATCAGCAGGGTTATAATTAGTAGATATCTTTTCAAGTTTCACACTACCTTGTGAAATAACATCCCTAATAAAGTGAAATCTAACATCAACATGCTTTGATCTATTATGTAAAATAAGATTTCTACTTAAATGAATTGCAGATTGACTAACAGAATAAAGAACAACTTCTTTAATAAAACCAAATTCATTAAGTAACGATTTTAACCAAATTCCTTCTTTGATTGCATCGGTAGCTGCAATGTATTCAGCCTCGATTGAGGACAAAGCCACAATATTTTGGAGCTGAGATTTCTAGCTTATGCATGAATTACACAAAGTATACATGTTTAAAAAATTAGATTTTCGATTATTTCTATCACCTGCATAATCAGAATCAGTAAACCCTTTTAAAATAACACATTCAGCTTGTTTTCTAAATTGAATCCCTAAGTTTGAGGTCCCTTTAATGTACCTAAGAAGCCACTTCATGACTTCCCAATGTGCTTCACCTGGATTTGACATATGTCTACTTAAAACACTTATAGAATATGCCAAATCTGGTCTAGAACACACCGTGAGATACATTACAGACCCAACTGCATTAGGATAAGGCACATTTGCCATTCTTTCAAACTCTTCTTTAGTTTTAGGACACAAATCATTCTATGGACAATAACACTCTTGGATTCAGCCATATAAAACTTGCTAAGTAATTTTAAAATATAGGATTTTTGGCTAAGACTTAGTGTGCCTTCTATTCTATTTCTCTTAACTTCCATACCTAAAATCTTTCTAACCGGATCTAAGTCCTTCATTTCAAATTCAGATTTTAGTTTGTCTTTAATTTCCTCAATCTCTTTTATGTCATGACTTGCTAATATCATGTCATCCACATAAAGAGATAGGTAAAGTGAATTAGCTCCACCTTGACCCTTACAATAAAGACAAATATCGAAGTTATTCCTCTTAAACCCAAGTCCAAGAACAAAATTGTCAAATTTTTTATACCATTGTCTTGGAGCTTGTTTTAAGCCATATAGGGATTTCTTAAGAAGGCATACTAAGTCAGCTTTCTTATTCACTTCAAATCCTCTAGGTTGTTTCATGTAAATGGTTTCATCTAAATCTTCATTTAGAAAAGCAGTTTTTACATCTAATTGGTCTAATTCCCAATTAAATTGAGTGGCCAAAGCAGGAATGACACGAACTGTAGTAAACTTTACTACGGGTGAAAAATTTCATTGAAATCAACCCCTTCTTTTTGAGTAAAACCTTTTGCTACCAAACGGACTTTGTATCTTATATCATTCTCACTTTTTTCACCCCTTTTTATTTTAAAAAACCATTTACAATCCACAACCCTCTTACCCTCCGGTCTTTTTACCAAAATCCATGTCTTATTTTTGTTGAGGGACTCAATCTCATCTTGCATGGCTGCAAGTCATTATTTGGAATCTTTGCTACTCAAAGTTTCCTCATAGGATTCAGGTTCTTTTTCAATCATATCATAATAGGACAACAAGGAAACATTATTTTCAAACCTAGCAGGAGGTCTAATGGTCCTTCTTTCCCTATCCCTAGCAAGTTGGTAATCAACAAGGGACTGTCCAGGCTCTAAATCAGCCTCTATACCCTCAATAGGTTCGATTTCAGCTTCAGGTTCTTTAACATTTTGAGGGACGATTGGTCAGAACCTTCCCTAGATTGCTCCACCTCAATCTCAACCCTTTTACCCACATTTTCTAGGTCTCTAAAAGGTCTGCAGGTTGCTATCCAGACTTAAAATAGGGCAGATCATCCTCATTAAATACCACATTTCTACTTATAATAACCTTATAGCCTTTAAGCTCTCTCACCCATAGTCTATAGCCTTTAACCCTTTCCCCATTGCCCAAAAACACACATTTAAGGGCTCTAGGTTCCAATTTACCTTCAGTTTGGTGTGCAAAGGCTGCACACCCAAAAACCCTCAAGTTACTTAAGCCAACTGGTTTTCCTCTCCATTTTTCCTCAGGGATCTTAAAGTCTATAGCACTAGAAGGGCATCTATTAATTAGATAACTAGCAGTCTTAACTGCTTCACCCCAAAAAAATTTAGGCAGGCCAGAACACAACAACATGCATCTCACTTTATCAAGAATAGTATGATTCATTCTTTCAGCGAAGCCATTTTGTTGTGGTGTGTGTGTGACTGTTCTATGTCTTAACATACCAGATAATTGGCACATTTTATCAAACTCATAATTGCAAAATTCCAAACTATTATCAGTCCTCAAAACTTTAATTTTCTTATCAGTTTGGTTCTCAATTAAAAGTTTCCATTCTTTAAAAACATTAAATGTGTCAGATTTTAATTTTAACAAAAAAGTCCAATTTTTTCTTGAAAAATCATCAATGACAAGCAAATAATATTTAAAACCAGAATGTGTACTCACAGTTGCTGGCCCCCACAGATCAGCATGCAAATATTCAAGTATGGAGACAGATTTATGCATTCAAGGTAGGAAAAGTAATCTATTATACTTTCCTAAAATGCAATAGTCACAAAAACTCAATTTTTCAATATTATCTTTACAAAAAACACCTTGTTTTTTCAAAATCTGTAGACCTTTATCACTAACATGGCCCAATCTTTTGTGCCATATTTGTGATTTATCATTTGGGATTGAGATTACTGCTGAAGTGGACTCCAAAAAATTTTCAGTTTGTAAAATGTAAAGTCCATGTTTCTTGGGAGCTTCAACAATCAGCTGAGAGCTCCTCAAGATTTTAATGTAACCCTTATTGATCAGAATGTCAAAGTTAAGGTCATCTAACACCCCTAATGAAATCAAATTTCTTTTCAAATCAGGAACATATATAGCCTTTTCAAGAATCAACTTCTTATTCCCTTTTAAGTATAAAGTAATAGTTCCAACACCTTTTACTTTACATGCCATGTGATTACCCATTAAAACCTTACCACCAGTTACATTTTCAAAATCAGTAAAGAAATCCTTATTAGGACACATATGGTAGGTGCAACCGGAGTCAGGAATCCACTCTTGACAAGGTGGACAGCTAATAGCCACATAAACTTCATCAACATTTGAGTCATTATAAGCCAAGGTAGCCCCCACCATCATTTTTAGACTTATTTTTAGAATCAAATAGTCTTTTAGGACACTTTTTAATAAAATGACCTTCTTCAAGGAAATAAAAACATTTTTTTCCTTTGGTGTTCATTTTATTTTTGTCCTTAAAATTGTCCTTTTTCTTATGTCCAGATTTCTTATTGAAATTATCATTTTTGGGATTAAACTTAGACTTCATCATCAAATTAAAAACACTAACAGATTCCCTCTTATCAGATTTTAACTCTAACTCTTGTGTTCTTAAAGCATTAACAATCACATCAACAGTTAGAGTGTCACTCCTATATTCAATTGTATTTTTAACATCTTTATGTTTGTCACCAATTGAATTCAATAAAACCACAGCCAACTGTCCATCCAAGAGTTTCTCGTCAGAGTTGGTTAGGTCACTGGTTAATCTGTTGAATCTATCAATATTAGCATCAAGGTCAAGTGATGGATCCAGTTTAAAACCAAAAAATTATTTTAGGAGATAAACCTTATTTGGCATAGCTTTATTCAAATAAGTTTTCTCCAATTTTTTCCACAATTCAGCAGTAGTCTTATTCTCACCAATTTCTCTAATCACATTGTCAAATAAATGTAAGAAAACAGTACTCCATGCAGTTTCATCCATTGCAGTTACTTTACTCATTTCAAGATCAGAAACTCATGACTCATCAATAGCCTTAGCACATTTTTATTGAAGTAAAAGAGCTTTCATTCTCTGACGCTAAAGACTAAAATCTCATTTGCCATTAAAAACTTCCATTTCAAATTTTTCCATTTTGAATGAAAAGAATGTATGCAGATCAATCAGACACCAATCAATGACTTGCAATGTAGATCAGTCAAGTATCAACACTCAAGAGGCACAACAAAGAACACAAATTGCAAGTTCAGAGCACGACACTTCAGAATTATTTCAGACTGTACACAATATAACCAAACCAAATTGTACAGAGGCAAAATCACACACATATATCAATTAAGCTTAAGTAATACTACAGGAATGATTTTCAGAAATCAAGATTCTCAAGAATCTTGACTGTGATCCAAGTAACCTTCAGATTCCAGACAACTCATGATTTCTGGACAAAGGAATTACAAGGAGTTTATGATTCAGGTTTTTAAAACACTAGTCAGATAATCTATACAGGCAGAAAATATTCAACCTAGACAAAAAGCCCAACAATGCAGTAAACTCAACCAAACAGAATTTAAACAAGGCAGTATAACCAATCAAGATAGTATAACCACATAAGGCCAGACACCCAATCGATTCAGAACACGCAACACAATTATGCAGCTTGATTTAATCTTGAAAAATTCAAGTAATGGACAGATCTCACTAAATCCCCTTTAATTAGGGTTTGAAAAAATCACGCAGTGAAGCTCAAGTGATAAATCAGTGTCAGGATCGATCACACCAAGCATCAAGATCTCCTTCCAAATGCTCTGAAAAACAAGACTGTTGGGAGGAGTTCACACAATTAGCTCACTAAATCAATAATGAAATCGCAGAAATAAAGTACTGAAATTATAAACTCAATAATCTGAGATATAAAGATTAAGAAATTGTAATAATAATGAATAAAACTGGACAACAAGATCTGGAACGAAATGGACAGAATATAAATTGCAAAGAAACTTATCTTTATTAAAGAACCAGAGGTTGCACTTCTTAAAGGATTTGTACTTCAATCACACAAGATTGAACACCACTATGCTTGAATCAAACCCCAAAGTAAAGATTACAAAGGATAGCACTCAGTCAAGACCGATTATTACACAAAATAAAGGGATCTCTCTTCACTATACATGGTTCACACAAGAACACACTCTCAAACGATGAAACCACACAAGATTTACCAACTATTGAGTGAAAATTAAGAATCAAATGAGTATATTTGATTTCAACAGAGAATAGGAGAAAACTCAAGAGAAACGGCGCAGCTATAGAGAAAAAATAGAAGAGTCGAGAAGCCAAGTATTATCTCAAACCCCAGAAGCTCGTTTTTATGAGTCACCTAAAGGTCGCCCATCCGACACTTGGAGCGTTCAAATCGAGTAATAAGAAAATACGATTTCAGGCTTTTTCTTCACAGAACACATTTCTTGCACCAGTTTAAGAGTAAAACAGATTTTGGGCTGGGCTTCAATTCTAGCCGGGCCAATATAATTTAGCCCAATGGCCATAGCATCATTGTGCCATATTCCTTTCGAAGACTGTGCTCGCAGAATTTTGATGTAATATCAACTACTATTTGATTATTAACTGATTCAAGTCTACTTCATGTCCCTTATAAAATCATAATACAGTTTGACGGACTAAATACATTATTCAGTAGTTAAATTTCTTGGTGTTGATTATAACGAATTGGTTTGGGTTGTATGGACTTCTTCTACTACTACTACTCTTCAACAATGGAGCACCACAAGCAATAATCAAGTCTCTTCAGGGTTATTCGGGTACTCTTCCATTCAAACTCGAAACCGGGTTAGTTCCTTCATTATTTGTTTTCCTTTTTGTACATAGTGCTAGATGGTTGACAAGATTGTAACTTTGTTTTCATGTTTAAAATGATCGATAGATATATTGGTGTAGGGGAGAAAAATGAGAAAGTACAATTATTCAACTATTTTATTGAGATAAAAAAAAAATCCTAACCGAACCCTCTTTTGCTTTGGATGACTAGTGGACCTGATTATTTTGGTTTATTTGGCGTCGTTTATGGTGTTGCTAATCATTTCCCATAAATATATGTGAATTTTTGGAAAATCTTAAAAAAGTAGTAGGAGATGGAAAAAACAAGAACAAATTGAAGCATGAATCCAAAAACTAGGACCATACATACAAAAAATGAAGAAATCAAAAAATCTAAAAAGTGGAGGCCTGAACACGTTTAATGGCCTAAAAGCGATATTTTACTCGTTATTAGTTTATGAGGTTCTTCGAAGACTCCTTACAAATAGCTTTCATAGATTTATCGACATTTTACCTAGTTTCAATACAGCACAATGAAACCCGAGAAATGAATAATGAAATTTTTGGAAATTCTGAATACTTAGTTTTGAAATTGATATGCATTTATACACTAATTTGAGGATGTATATGTTATGTTTCATATCATTTTCATTTCATATATATAGACACAAAACTTGAATAACGAAGGAAGACAACCATAAATGAAATGGCATCTTCTGAAACAAGAAATTTAGTCCATGCTAGTCTCTCATTCTTTCAAACATTTTTCTCTTATATACTCATTTTTAACTACATATTCACAAAATAAAATATTTTACATGTAAACTCAAAAATGTTCCCTACTTTTTAACTACTCAAAAATTTCACTAGTCAAAACAATGTTTTTCAAATGTTGGATCCTAGAATTTGTGTTCCGTGATTTGATGGTTTTTTAGTTAGATGAATGTTGGGAGGAGTTCACAACATTAGCTCAAGAATAATCAACAAAAATATGTGCAAATCATTAAACTGCATGAACTAAAACAAAGTATCAAGAATACGATATTATTTGCTATAAACTTGAACTCAAAAATATAGTATACAAGAATCAAGAAAACTGTAATAATATGAAATAAACTTCCCAACTCGAATAGAATCTGAACTGGAACAAAATAACAGAGTATAAACTGAAAGGAACTGAAACCGTAGCTTTTGATGAAGAATGTCGCCCACGGATAGAGCTTCTCGGATTCGTGCCTTAATCACTCAATAACCACAGTTTATATACAAATTAGAGCCCAATGTAAGAATACAAACGAGATTGACACTCAAACAAGATCTCTTTGCCAAACTCTTGGTTCACACAAGAACCAACACCCACGCTATGATATCAAACAAGATAACAATAGTCAATGTAGACATAAAAATCAAATGAGAGTATTTGATTTCTTATGAGGAAGAAGAGAGAACTTCAAATCGGCGCTAAGAGTTCTAGAAGAAAACGAGAGAGAAGACTTCAAAATTATTGTATAGTGCAAACCCTAAAGAAGCCTTTTAAAGGAGTCTCCTAAAGTGCCTTTCATCCAACGACTGTTGTTGATTGCACTTGGTAACATCCAGGCCGTCCATATAAAAGGTAAGCAAAACACAACTTAAGTTTCTTTTCAAAACACGTTTTCTAGCACAAGTTAAAACAGATCAGTAAGCTGGGCCTCCAATAAGTTCCGGTTGGGCCAACATTTCAGTCCACAGGTTACTGCATCATTATGCCAACAATTTCCCTTCAGTGAATTTACTTGATACCTTTACTATGAACTCAAAGAAAACTAGTAGAGCACGTTTGGTACACTGTATTGGATTAGACAAGATACAATTCATGGTAACACGATTAGGGAGGATAAGATTAACGTGAATTATGTTGTATGATTCTAATAAAATGTTTAACGCTACACCATGTTAGAAAAATGTACCAAGTATATTTAAAATAAAAATAATTATAAAATTTCTTTATAAATTATTTTTCTTACCTATAGGAAAAGTACCTATAAATGATTTTTTACATATAAGTAATTTTGAGTTGTAATTAAATTTGCTTATAAGTGATTTTTACTTTTGAATGGTTTTTTTAAGTTATTTGTAATTTTTTATTTCTATTTAACTTATAAGTGATCTTTACTTAAAGGTGAATTTTAACGTAACAAGTAATTTTATACTCATAAGTGATTTTTTTACTTTAACATAAACCTTTTTTTTTATAAGTGAATACTACTAATAAGTAAAAAATATTTTATTGAAAAAATTATTACAAATAAAAATGTAATCATATTTGATATTATTATGTGTTCCGTCAATTAGCATGAATATAGTAATGACAACGAGATGGAGTCCCTTTCTTAGTCCTTATCCAGACCTACTCCCTATATATTTGGGGTTGGGGTAGGGACGAGATGAGGTGCTGAATTAATAATTAAATTAAATTGAACTATATTATAGTTAAAAATTATTTCAAAAACTTGAAAATGTTAAAAAATTAATAATAAAATTGTATTATACTATTTTATACAAATAAATATGGTAAAAAAATAATTTTATTATTTAGGAGGGGGGTGGGACCATTGCCCAGTCCCAGTCCCAGCCCCAGCCCCAGCCCCAGCCCGGGACAAGGATTTTGGCCCTTTACCTTCATGTTCCTTGATTAATTGAGAAATCTTCATCTCGTTGCAAATCCAACGTGAGGGTGGGGCAAGAAATTACAAGTTCTGATCGTGGCAATGGGATGTGGTGGGGTGGGTGATTTTATACTAGTTTATAGTATATTTATCTAGCATTAACCCATCTATTCATAAGAATTAAATTTATCATATTGAGTTAAGGTATGATAATTTGCCAGTATACCTCAAAAGTGAACATAAAACTTTTGAGGAAAAGGTAATGGCGACTTAACTTGATGGATGGAAATAAGTTCAAAATGAAAGTTTTCTTGTTGTGTAGATGAGATGTATATAATAAACTAAAAAAACCAATAAAAAAAATAGAACTAGAAAATGAAAAGATAAATATGATGAAATGTTAGAGTAAGATATGATATTTTTTATGAAACTAACCACAAAAACTGGAACTCCAATCGAGGTTAGAATTATAAGTAATAAAATTAAAAGTATTTACGGACAATAAAATTAAATAATTAATATAGCTAAACAAGTGTTGAAGAACTTAAACGCAATCCTACAAGCGAGACACAAATTTGAATTGTTTTTACTACGACGATTGGATTCAGCAACTATGAAATGCGAATCCATGACCAGCCTTGATGGGTGCAAAAACTTGAACTCTTGCATATCGATTTGGGATCTAGGCTCGGGCTTGGCTAGGCAAAGATGGAGATAGGGGTGGGCAGGGGGGCGTCTGCTAGTCCACTATTCCTAGTTAATTTGTAATCTATTTTTCAGTTTCGCCCCCGCAAAAATTTTGACTCGTCCCCGCAAAATTTTAAGATTTTTTATTTTTTTTCCATTAATAAATATTGACCCAATAACTTATACTTTAAAAGTCAATCATACAAAAATCTTAGACCTAAACAAAAAATTCAATAGTTACTTAAATAAATAAATAGCATAAATCCAATCTAAAAGCAAATGACCCATTTATGAATCAATTACCCAAAAGCATACCCACAGGCCACAGTCCACAAAATGTAATCCCGACTACAGACACCCTTCATTCTTCCTCAAATCTCCTCTGCGCGACAGGTGATTGCGCCGCGACTCCATCTTCGCGGCTCCGCCAACGCTCAATTTCAGATGTCCAAACCATCTCTACCATCGTTATATAGATAGACAATTTACTTTTTGTCTTTTTAATATCTATCTAACGTTCATATTTTCAATTTGTATAGCGTTAGACACATAAATGGATATATTATTTTTGTATCGACAAATTGATTGTCTTTTTGGTTAGTCAATCTAACTTGCCTATTTTGGTACTCAAAATCGTCGTTTTCAGTCTTCTTAATTAAAAAAAAAAAAAAATTCGGAGGCTCCACCCCCCTCCAACCCCGTGTTTTCGCCCCCGCAATATTAAAATCCTGGCTATGTCCCTGTGCCTAGGTTATATTTGTCTCAAGTAGATATTGAAAAGAGAAATTTTCCATAATCCAACTCACTCTTACAGTTTTACCCCTTTGTGTAATTGTCTTTAATTTAGTTGTAAAAGTTATATTTTTAACCTTGTTTTTTTTAAGCCCTTTAAAACTGAATATTATTTTTTTGACACCTCAAAGTATACTTCAAAAATATAACTTCTATTATTCTCACAACAATTGGTAAGCTTGTGTACAGGTCCATGTACTTTAGATGTTGAAAATTTTGATGGAAGCTTACCATCTATTATCCTAAATCCATATTCATGGACCAAGGTAAAAATCTCTTTTTCCTTCCTTTTTTAAGTCATAAATGTACGTCTTCCGTAACTTTCTACCTTTATAATATGATTATTAATTTCAGGTTGTGAATATTATATTCATAGATGTGCCCATTGGTGCCGGATTTCATATGCAAATGCTTCACAAGATTACTCTTCTCGGACATCAAATCAGCAAAAGACATTTTCACATTTCTTAAGAAGGTATGTTGACATTATTTATCATAGACATTTTCACATTTCTTCAAAGTCTCGAAATAATATGTGAATTGTGGATCAAACCTCTCTTGGCTCTCTACCTTGAAAGATTTATGAATTTCTAACCTAAGAGCCTCCATTGGCTTGAATAATTTTTGCATGATGAATCCCCACAAGCCTCCTTGAGTCGTTGGATGAATATATTTATTTATATGCCCCAAGATTAACTCAAAATCTTTGTCCGAATTCGTTTCAAAACAGAGGTTGATTCAAAATAGGAAACGAGATAATTTGTGTTTTTTATAACCATGTTATCGCGTGGTACAAACCTTTTCGATTGTAAAGGTATAAACCAAAGCATTAAGGCATGGAGATTAACTCCTTTCTATCGTATGTTTATAAGCCTTGCGATCTCAAGACTTCATTTTTTTCTATTCTAGATTCATTCAAGTTAGTCCCCATTCAAAATAATCCATGCAGCATTGGTCCTTTTTCAAGTTTCGTCCAACTTTGGTCATTTTTCATCCTAAACTTCAATTTTGATGTTGAAACTTCCAATATCTACAAGATTGGTCCTCAAAACTTCATAATTATTCAAAATTGGTTTGCCTCAAGTTATGAATGTTCGTGATTTAGTCCCTAAACTTTCCAATACTTGAATTTGACCCCAAAACTTATGAATCACTTATTGCTTCATTAATTGTTTCAATTGGTAAAATGCAATCTGGTTGATTATCAATTGATCCCAATCAACTCCAACTAAGCTATGACTTCGACTTTTTCACACCAATTGCATCTAAATGCAACCAAATTGGGATTTTACCTACATTTAATCATATTTGCACTAAATTAGGTAGATATATACTCAATATGTCAATAAATGAACAAGTATGAGAGTCCAAATAAGTTCATAATATGCACTTATCATGATGCAAAAGGATTGGAGCACGATTTTCATGAATTTTAATATGTTTTGTATATTTTTAATTTATGTACTTAATTTAGTTAAGGTCATTTTGTTCCCTTTTGCATGAATACCTTCAGTAGATCGTCCAACCAACGAACTGAATTCAAAATCCGGGTAATGCAACTAACTGTTTTATCTATGACCTACTGAACACCAAGCCTTGAGCCGAAAGGATAGATTTTGTTCGTCAAAAGCACATTGTCCAATGATTTGTTGACCAAGAATCAAGTCTCGACATTATTCAGCGAATCAAGGAGTTTTGTTTGTAAAGTATTTGTTATTCTCACGGTGGATTAGCACTATTTGACTGTGTTATATGTTCTTATAATTTCTTTCTTCTGACTCGTTGATGTCTATGAAGTCCCAGTGGATGAAGTAGCAGTACATAAACAAAATATTTTTGTTCATTTCAATTTAGATGCTGAAAAACATTTAGACTTAGGTGATAATTATTAAAATAGTCCCCTGATATTTTACGAGGAAGATTAAGTCAAAGAATACTATTAAAGATATATGGCTATTATGGTCTTCTCCAACATTGACAGACTATGATCCATGCTATGAAAGGAGAAAAACTTTTAGAGTTGTGTACAAATTTGAGTAGCAAGATAAGAATTTATTCGGAATTTATGCACTTAAGAATGGAAAATATGGAACTGCTATCAAATCTAGAAACAACTAATTGTTAGGGATGGAATATTTGGGGACTTCTTGTTGGGTATATACTTAAGCATGGGCAACGGAATTAAATATTTTTGAGGGTCGATGATAGTTACTAATAGAACCTCCATATATACTTCTTCATCTAGTTCACTGTGCAAGAAGGCATTATTGACATCAAATTAAAAAAGGTTTCATCCTTTTATGGCTGCCACTGCTAGCAAAGTTCGGACTGTGATCAGTTTTGCAACCGGTGAGAATGTCCCATGATAATCAAGTCCTTGTTGTGTATACTCTTTATCAAGAAGTCTTGCTTTGAATCTTTCTATGCTACCATCTGCTATGAACTTCACCTTGTAATCCCACCTGCATGCTATTGTTTCTTTGCCAGGAGGTAGATCAACTAAAACCCAAGTGTCATTAAGTTCAAGAGGTTCAATCTCAGCTTTCATGGCTGCACACCATTCAGGGAAATTTTTGGCTTCTTCGTAATTCCTAGGCTTAGATTGAGAAGTGACAGAGACAACAAAAGCTTTTTGTGAATCTGATAATTTTTCATATGATATGCAAGCATTGAGAGGATAGTGATTAATATGTAACGCCTGAGAAATTTTAGAATAAGAATTTATTTGTTCTATATATTTTATTTTATTATTGTGAAAGTTGAGGGACTAAAGTGAAGTATGTTTTAAATTTTTATATTTTTGGCCAAATATTTGGGTTTTGGTAGAGTGATGATAAGTATATCAACATTGGACTCATTTTGTAGCTTGCATTAAATAACGTATTTTGGGCTCGAAAAAATGTAAGTTCACATGAGTTAAGCACAAGTTATTTCAATCCAAAGAAACGTCTTTAATATGTATTTTTTTTACTACTTAATAGTGAGCTTTTAGATAATTAGCAAGAGTTGTAATAGTTCAGTGTTAAACCAAATCAATTTTGATTAACATGAAACTTATCAATTACCCTAGCCTAAACCTATATATATAGTACACGGTTCCCTAGCTTTTACCTACAGAGAAATTTCAGAAAGTTTTGAAACCAGAAAATAGGGAGCCTATATATACACGCGTACCCATTTTTTTGTTTTTGCGAAGCAGCATTTTGAGAAAATAATGTGGAACGTGCATTCATATTTCATTCAAAAGAAAATTCATCGAGGTAGGATACTATGTGCAAGTGATTTGTCCTTGCAATATTATAATTTTTTTACGTGATTTATTTCATGAAATACTAATTGACTTGCGGATCTTGATGAAATGAAATGTGAGATTTCCTTCGGGTTTTCTCAACTGTCTGTATAGAAATGTGTTAGAGTATTCGATTGATCTTTGACTGCTCTTGATGAAATGGTGGTATGGAATGTCATAAATTTATGTTTAAAAATTTATTATATTGTTTTGGACGCACGTATCCTATTGGGTTTAAAATATTCATTCCTTCAAATATTCTAACTTTTTAGGTTAGATCGGTTCAATGTGAATGGTGTGGCTGAATGGTGCGCGGATTGCCAAGTAAAATATTTTCAAAGGAACTATCAGTAATTTATTTCTTTTCGTTTAGAGATTAGTATTTCTTATATTTCCATTGAACGCTTAAGTTTTGTGATTTAATTTGTTATTGAATTAATTGAATATTATGAAATTTTAAATTTATTCAAGTTTAAATCTTCAATTAAATATTTTCGCTTTATGTATGAATATGAAATGATATCGGTAACACATCAAAATTTAAATCAATAAAAATTTGGAGTGTTACAGATTACCTAAGGAGTTTGATTCCTTTAGCTTGTCTAACTTTTGAGATGAGTGAAGAGAAGTAGCCTGATGACATATGAAATCCTGGAGATGTGCTGGTGTTTTTTTATTCTTGTTGACTTGCGAGGCAAATGAGTAGGAGTGGTATTTGATGATGATTCAGAGTTTCTGAGGTTTAGGTGATCATTGTCATTTCCAGCCCGAGGTTCATCATGATTAGAATTTTGTAAAGATTCTTCCATAGGTTGAATGGTTTGGGAATTTGTTTCTATTGGATCAACATCATGCCTTGTGTTTGGATTTACAGAAACTGTTTCATTGTGGATTATGGGATCTTGAGTTAAATTAATATTGTTTTGATCTAGTTTGACGGAGTTATCTTTGAGGGGGAAACATTTTCATAAAACAATACATTTTTGGAGACAAAGAATTTCTTAGTCTCAAGATCTAACATAGTGTATCCTTTTATTCCAAAAGGGTAGCCTATGAACACACATCTTTTGGCTCTAGGATCGAATTTGTGTCTTCCATTGACAATGGTAGTGGCAAAAGCTAAGCAACCAAAGACTTTGAGATGATTATAAGATGGCATCTTGTTGAATAAGATCTGATAGGGCTTTTGTCATTCAATGTGGATGAGGGAGTCCTATTTATGAGATACACAATAGTTAAAACACAATGGTTCCAATACCTTAAAGAGATTCCACTTTGAAATTTCAGTGCCCTGGCTATGTTGAGAATGTGTTCATGTTTTCTTTCTACCATAGCATTTTGTTGGGGGTGTTTCAACACAAGTTTTGTGGTGTATGATGCCTTTCTTAAGATAAAATTCTTTCATATTAAGCTCCTTCCGTTATCTGTTCTAATTATTTTTACTTTGGAGAGCACTGGTAGCATCAGACTTCATCTTCAAAGTATGTGCCCAAGTGCATCTACTAAAATCATCTACAATGGTTAAGAAGTACTTGGAACCATCACTGCCAATCTCATTGTAAGGACCCCATATGTCGCAATGTAGGAGTTCAAAACTTTTTTCAGTTTTGTGAGTGCTTGTATAGAAAGGTAACTCGTGCAATTTAGACAATGGACATATAGAACAAAGCTCTTTATTAGTTGTTTTAGAAAATTGAACATCATTACGAACATTCAGGATAGAGTAAGAAGTGTTTCCTAATCTATAATGCCAGATATCAAAATTATTGGCATTGGAGATAGCTGAAGCAGAGGTAGAAATGGAAATCTGCTTATGTAACTTGTTTAGGAAATCTGACAAGGCTGAGGGAGGAATATCTTCGAGCATCATATGGTATAGCCCTTCCTTCACTTCACCCATGCCAATCGTATTCCAAGCTAAAAGTCCTGAATCTAACAATAGTTGGAAAAGAAGATTAGACAACATCTTAACATCTATGTTAATTTCTTAACAGAAATAAGGTTGAACGAAAAACTAGGTACACGTAGAACATCCTAAAACATTAAGGTATTTGATCGAAATGTAAAATGCATATTTTTCCCTCCTTATTTTATGCGCTCGTATGTTTATTTTATACCAAAATGTACTCATTACGCTAATATTTTGATTTAGGTGGCAATTCTATGGATATGACGTAATTTGGGAGAAATAAGTGAAAAATGACCAAAAGGAAGAAAGTGAAAGTTCAAGGACTAAAGTACAAATATTCTAAACTTGTTTCTAACCTTGTGATGAAGATTCGAAAGTGTTAGAGGTCAATTGGATGAAGAAAGGATTCAAAAGGGATGAAATATGGCCAAGACATTTTCACATATCAACTTTCAAGTTGAAAAGCTTTGCATCAGTTTTCAGTCTCATATTGAGACCAATTCTTTATATGGTAAATTTGAAGATGGTCTTTCAATAAAAGTTGTAGCCCTTTGAGTTAGCTTTACAACGCATCTTGAATCGCTTCAATCGGATATTGAAAAAAGAAGTTATGACCAAAATACTGAACGCTATCCGGAGGAAGTTTCGTAAAACCATGCGGCCGCAAGCCTTTAATTCCATGCGGCCGCACATACCATTCCCAAGAGTTAAAGTGTTGATTTCACTTGTTCCTTGCGGCCGCAAGCCTCTAAACCATGCGGCTGCATGGTTCATTTCCGGGACGAAAATTCTGGTTTCCTAATTTCAATCAAACACTTATGGAAACAAATCTTTCTACACTTTATAAACCCTAGAACACAACCAGAATGGGGGGAACGCCTCCCAACTCTATTTTTCTCTATTTTTCTCTTATATTCATGAATTGTAACTAAACTTTTACACTTGGTCGAAGGAAATTGAAGTCTCGGAACCACATATTGTGAGATCTAACTGATTTTTCTTAATTTAATTTATGTTTTTGAGTATTGAATATTTTTCTGCACTTATTTCTATGATTGTTATGTTTAATTGCTAGGAGGCCTACTAGTTTATTATTCATTGCAATCTACCACGGAGTTAAATATCAAATTCATAATTGTTTGATCTCTTTAACTTGTGAAGCACTAGGATTTGATGATTTTCTGCGATAGATGTTATTGAATTTTAAGAAGAATGTTTAAATAGATTGAATGTAACCGCTATTTGTGTTATCTAGTTCATCGATTTCTCTATTGTTTAAAGCTATTATTAAATTGAATCTTGAGCGCTGGTCTGAGGTTATTTAATAATTAGGGTTAATTAGAACGCTGGTTTCTAACTAACTAAAATTAAAGAGAAATAAGAAAATTATTCCAACGGTAAATATTCAAAATATGAATTGAATTATCTTTGCATCTATGATCAGTTGTGGATTTCCGAAGGTGGATATTAACTTGGACCAATGTTAGTCTTTTGATTGTTTTTGTTAATTTAATTTTCATTGTTATTA
Organism: Fraxinus excelsior; assembly: GCA_019097785.1. Classification (NCBI taxonomy): domain Eukaryota; kingdom Viridiplantae; phylum Streptophyta; class Magnoliopsida; order Lamiales; family Oleaceae; genus Fraxinus; species Fraxinus excelsior. The sequence goes on along the minus strand of CM032637.1, from coordinate 30,436,648 downwards.
ATTGCGTCATTTTGCATAGAAACCCCCCCAATCATTGTACGGAGTATAAAATATTGAATTACACACTCTTCGTGAGATCGACCCTTACTTCCACTACTGCATTAGTTTTAGAGGTTTAAGAACTATTTTTGGGTACCTACGACAGCACACCAAATTTTGACGCCGTTGTCGGGGAGTGGTGTTAATTTATTTTTGTGCTTCTTTAGTTGTTTATTTTATTTTGAAAAAAAAATCAAAATTTTTAGATTTTTAGGCAATTTATTGTTTTTAGAAATTTTAGCATAAAATTTTATTTATTTTTCTTATTCTAGTTTCTTTTTAACTTTTTTTTTTCATTTTTTTTTTAGTTTACTTGATAGTTTATGCCCATAACTCGATCTACTACTCAAGAAACTTGATTGCAAATATGGCTGTCAATTCTGCCAGATTTGATCCCCTTCTAGACAAGTTGATGAGGTAAATGTTTCATCCATTGAACAACAACTTGCGAGTCTAACTACTCTTATTTGTCAAATGGCTGTAGGTACTATGCAAACAGCAAAGACTTGTGGAATTTGTTCATTTGTAGGCCATCCAACTGATATGTGTCCAACACTTCAAGAAGAATCCGTTGAATACGTAAATGCAGTCAGTAGTTTTCCTAGACAACCACAAAGGAATTATGATCCCTATTTAAACACATACGACCAAGGATGGAGGGATCATCCAAATCTTAGTTATGGGAATCGACAAGTGACAACCTATGAATCAAAATTGGTAAAATTTCCAGCAATATAATCAGCCATACCCTCCTAGACAACAACATGGACAAACTTCTAACTCTAGTATGTCTTTAGAAGATATTGTTAAATCTCTTGCCACTAACACTTTACAATTTCAACGGGAGAGAAGGGCTAGCATTCAAAGGTTGGAAAATCAAATGGGTCAAATGGCTAACGCGGTCAGTAGGTTGGAGTCACAGAATTCGGGGAAACTAGCCTCTCAAACAATGGTGAATCCAAAAGAAAATGTGAGCATAATCATCCTGATAAGTGGTGAAGAGGTTGAGATTCCGGTAAAGGCATCCCCTAAGCCATTGGAGCAAGAAGAGGAAGAAAAAAAGGTTGTAAACAAGACTGTCACCAATGATACTGAGGTGACTGAGCGTAAGTTTTTACCCTTCTCTGATTATAAACCAATACCTCATTTTCCTCAAGCTTTAGTAGGATCTAGAAAATATGAACGAGATCATGATGAGCTGCATGAAATTTTTAGTAAATGCGAGGTCAATATTCCACTTTTAGATATTTTTAAACAAGTGCCTCGTTATGCTAAATTTTTGAAACAATTGTGCACAAGTAAAAGGAAACAGAAATTGAAGGGAATTGAAAGGGTAAAAGTTGGAGAACAGGTATCTGCAATAATTCAAAAGAAATTTCCTACAAAGTGTACGGATCCAGGTATGTTCATCATTCCTTGCATGATAGGCAATACTAAGTTTGAGAAGGTCATGTTAGATTCCGGAGCATCTATTAATGTTATGTCATATTCTGTATACACTTCATTGAAACTAGGACATTTAATTGACATTGGTGTGATAATTCAACTAGCTGATAAATCTAATGCCTATCCTAAGGGGGTAGTTGAGGATGTTCTTGTAAAAGTTAATGAATTGGTTTTTCCTACTGATTTTTATGTGCTTGACATGGGCAGTAGTAATCAAACTCTCCCTATTTTGTTAGGAAGACCGTTCTTAAGGACATCCAAAACTAAAATGGACTTTCTTAATGACACACTAACCATAGAATTTGATGATAAAACTATTACACTTAATATTTATGATTCCATGAAACATCCATGTAATAATAACCATGTTCATTTTATTGATGTGGTTGATCAATTAGCACATGATGTTTTCGAATTTGTTGCTACAAAAGAATGGGAAGTTATCAATATTGAGCATCTTGGGAAGGAAAAAGAGGAGCTGACCTTAAACACTGAGTTACAAAGAACTATGGCAGCATTAAATGCTCCTCCAAAGTCAGGTACCAGTTCTTGTTTTGTATTACCAGTTTCTAATGAGAATCCTCTATCTTCTGTTTTGCAGACTTTCATTTCGGATTTGAAACCTTACCCTAGTCACTACAAGTATATATTCTATAGAGGTGGAGGAATACTGCTAGTTATCATTCTCATTGAACTTGGTACACTTCAAGGAAGATCGAAGCCAACCATGAGAGACCCGGGCTGAATAAAGAGACATTGAGTCGAGCCGAAGACGATAAACAAATGCGCTGCTTGGGAGGCAACCCAAGGGGAGTTCGTTCCTTTATCTTTTTATTTTTCGCATTTCATTTTTTATTTTAGTTATATTTGTCATTTTCTTTGCATTGGACCTTACATTGGGGACAGTGTAAGTTTTAAGTGTGGGGGAGGGATTTAGATTTAGGTTGCATTTAGATTGAGTGAATTAATTTTTTTTTTAAAAAGAAAAAAAACAAATTTGCATGATTTTTCAAGAAAATGAGTTGAGAGTTAAATGATTGTTTCTGGTTGTGTATGCTATTTGTTAGAATTAGATAGGATTTTGAAGAACTCATAACATGATTGAATGAATAATCCTCCAACTTAGGGTTGATTAGTGGAGTTATTTTCTTTGAGGATGGTAGTAACTAAATTCTGTAGACAAAAAGCTAGTGAGATTTTTAAGCCTTTAGACTGATACATCCATAACAGTCTTATTATTTCTTTTCATGTGTGATATTCTTTCATGGTTTTGTTTCTCTAGAACTTGCATTGATTCTCTTCTAGATTGCATTGATACATGCATGCACGAACATGATTAAGGCAATTTTTGTTACATAAATGAGCTTCATTAGCCAAATGGCCGACCCTATAATTGAATTTTCCATTGTTGAGCCCATTTGAGCCTTATTGCCTTTTCTTTGTATAAACTCACATTACAAGATTTAAACCGAAAAAATAATGTATTTTCCCAAGTCTTAGAGCTAGTGGAGTATTGTTGAATGTCATGAGAAGTGTGGGTATGCAAGAAAATAAGTGTGGATGTATCAAGATTTATGGTAGTGCTATTATTGGTGAATTGAATAAATTTTCTCTGTCAATTCAAGGAGTTCCAGTATTGGTGTATAATTTGAAATTTACATTGTACAAGAAAAACACAAGAAGAAGAAGGAAAAAATGAATGATTGAAGAAAAAGAAAAGAAAAGAAAGAAAAAGAAAATAAGTGATGAAGGAGAGTGATTTTAATGTGAAAAAGATCTATATTCATAACACTTCCTATATCTCAAAAAAAGAGTTCGATTTGTGTAGGATAGATGAAAAAATGATGAAACTATCATGTGGAGTGGTTGGTTTACATGTTTTATGTATATTTTTGAGCTAAGTCTTTTTATCTTTACTCCACTAGTTTCGATGGCTCTTGAGTCACATACCCAAATATTTCCCACCTTGACCATAAGCCACATTACAACCTTTGAAAGTCCTTATGATTCTTGTAAAGCATGTGATCTAAATGGTGGCGAATGAGAAGATATGCAAGCATATGGTAGAACATCTCAATTGGAATGAATTTGAGCGAAACACTAACCCTTTTAAACACATGAGAGTCGAGTGCTTATATCCGTGAGGGTCTACATGTTTAGTTTACTCCATCTTCATATGAAAATGCTTGCTAATTGATTATGAGTTGTGTGGAATGTTTATTCATGATATTTTATGTGTTTTGAAAAAGTTTGATGGTTCTATGTTCTTGACATTATGGCCTGGTGTTTTTAGGAAATTAAATTTGAGTTTTGCTCGAGAACGAGCAAAAGCTAAGTGTGGGGGAATTTGATCGGAATGCAAAATGCATATTTTTCCCTCCTTATTTTATGCGCTGGTATGTTTATTTAGTACCAAAATGTACTCATTACGCTCATATTTTGATTTAGGTGGCAATTCTATGTATATGACGTAATTTGGAAGAAATAAGAGAAAAATGACCAAAAGGAAGAAAGTGAAAGTTCAAGGACTAAAGTGCAAATATTCTAAACTTGTTTCTAATCTTGTGATGAAGATTCGAGAGTGTTAGAGGTCAATTGGATGAAAAAAGGATTCAAAAGAGATGAAATATGGCCAATACATTTTCACATATCAACTTTCAAGCTGAAAAGCTTTGCATCAGTTTTCAGCCTCATATTGAGACCAATTCGTTATATGGTAAACGATCGAATTTGAAGATGTCTCAGAATAAAAGTTGTAGCCCTTTGAGTTAGCTTTACAACGCATCTTGAATCGCTTCAATCGGATATCGAAAGAAGAAGTTATGACCAAAATACTGAAACCTATCCGGAGGAAGTTTCGTAAAACCATGCGGCCGCAAGCCTTTAATTCCATGCGGCCGCACAGACCATTCCCGAGAGTTAAAGTGTTGATTTCACTTGTTCCTTGCGGCCGCAAGCCTCTAAACCATGCGGCCGCATGGTTCATTTCCAGGACGAAAATTCTGGTTTCCTAATTTCAATCAAACACTTATGGAAACAAATCTTTCTACACTTTATAAACCCTAGAACACAACCAGAACGGGAGGAACGCCTCCCAACTCTATTCTTCTCTATTCTTCTCTTATATTCATGAATTGTAACTAAACTTTTACACTTGGTCGAAGGAGATTGAAGCATCGGAACCACATATTGTGATATCTAAATGATTTTTCTTAATTTAATTTATGTTTTTGAGTATTGAATATTTTTCTGCACTTATTTCTATGATTGTTATGTTTAATTGCTAGGAGGCCTACTAGTTTATTATTCATTGCAATCTACCGCGGAGTTAAATATCAAATCCGTAATTGTGTTGATCTCTTTAACTTGTGAAGCACTAGGATTTGATGATTTTCTGCGATAGAGGTTGTTGAATTTTAAGAAGAATGTTTAAATAGATTGAATGCAACCGCTGGTGTTTGTGTTATCTAGTTCATCGATTTCTCTATTGTTTAAAGCTATTATTAAATTGAATCTTGAGCGCTGGTCTGGGGTTATTTAATAATTAGGGTTAATTAGAACGCTGATTTCTAACTAACTAAAATTAAGGAAAAATAGGAAAATTATTCCAATGGTAAATATTCAAAATATGAATTGAATTATCCTTGCATCTATGATGAGTTGTGGATTTCCGAAGGTGGATATTAACTTGGACCAATGTTAGTCTTTTGATTGTTTTCGTTAATTTAATTTTCATTGTTATTAATTGCGTCACTTTGCATACAAACCCCCCCAATCATTGTACGGAATATAAAATATTGAATTACACACTCTTCGTGGGATTGACCCTTACTTCCACTACTGCATTAGTTTTAGAGGTTTAAGGACTATTTTTGGGTGCCTACGACAGCACACCAGTATCTTGATTTTTACCATCCTAATGTGAGTAATAAGAACTACGTCTCCATTTGTCAAGGCAATTGAGTAAGCAACTTCAGCATGAATTTATGATAAGAATGAAGTCGAACAGATCATGTTACCTGTTGCTCCTGTATTTAGGATCCATGGAACATTTGATATGTTCGAATATTTTGATTTAACACAGAGATATATTAGACAGTTTATGTATATTTTCATCAATAAAAATGAAAGTAATGACACTTTGAGCATTATTGACTGAGTGAATATGACTTTGAGAGCTAGTAACAGGTTTGAGGAGAGACATGAGCTATGAAATTTGTTCTTGACTTAATAACATATGAGGTATGTTGCCTCCAACCTCGCTTGCAGAAGATAGGGATGCAATGGCTTTGTTTGCTAATGCCTTTTCTTTTCCACTCAGTTTGTGGCCTGGGGAATAACCATGGAGTTTGAAACATTTCTCCATCAAATGCCAAGGAATTTGACAGTAGGTACAAATTGGTTTGTCTAGATTTATCTTGAATTATCTATCAAGTGAGTGCCCTACAATTTCGCAAAATGTGCAGTAGTATCTATCCTTCTTTTGTGCATAGGTACTTTGTCTTCCCTTTTCTCCAAAGTTCACACTTGTAGGAAGGGCCACAGATTAATGAACAGATCCCTCAGTTGATAATTCCCTTCTTTTCTCTTCTTGTTGTATTATTGAATACACTTCATTGATGCTAGGAAATGGTTTGATCAACAAGACTTGTGCCTTAATTAAACCTATTAAGAATTTCATCACCTAATCTCTTTGTTGATTGTGAACAACAGTCCTTAAACCCCCACAACTGCAATTGGGGACCATTGCATAATTCATGAGTTCATCTAGAAGAGTTTTGAATTTAGAGAAATAAACACTTACAATGTCCCGATTTTGTAGCAATATGGTTATAGCATGTTTGATTTCGAAAATTCGAGGTGCATTTTGCTGGGCAAAGCGTTGCTCCGGCTCTATCCACAGCTGGTAATCGGTCTCAACATATGTGGTGCTATATTTATATCAATTTCCATGAGTGGGTCATTTGAGTCCAATGGTTAACTAAAGCTTCCATCAATAAAACCCAACTTGTTTTTAATTCGTAATGCTCTCTTCATTGATCGTGCCCAAGAATGATAGTTGTTAGAATCCAAAGTATGAGTAACAAGTATGGCTCCAGCATGCGTTGCTACCAATGAAGTATGGACTATTAGGATGGGCTGGATCATGATTCACAACACTTGATGAGCTACCAAATTGATTAACATTTAGATTTTGGATTTGAACTTGATCTGTATTTGTATTCCTAGCATTAGAATCCTCCATGCCTAGCTCTGGTAGCATTTCATAAATTATTTGCTATGTTTGAAGTGTTAAGGTTAATTGGTAAAAGTTGCTTATTATTTCTTTCATATAATTATTGATTAAGTCACTGTGTGAGATTTGCATGGAGTGAGAAATTGGTTTTGTTTACATACCTTTATGTTGCATTGATCATTCCCTTGGAACACCTGAGCTTTACCTATTTGACCATTCTATTGATCTGAGATCACGAATCTCACGAAACCTTAGAATTTAGAATGACATATACTGCGTCTTTAGGGGTACTTTGTGTGACCTAATTGTGTTTTTTGTTTGTTCTGTGTTCAAAATGACTACACATTTTAATTTAGAGATTTTTAATAGAAAATGAGGATTTTCTATTTAACAACAGAAAATGAGAAAACTTTTGGTTCAAAAAAATGTTTCAAAATCTATTGATGACAATTTTAAGAAAGATAAAGATAAGGTGAGAGGGGATGCGAATGTTTTCACCGGGTCTAGTTATGACACGAGTGAGGTTTATTGATAATAAACTTGATTACTGCTTTTGCATCTATGTAAAATCCCATTTGCACGAATGATTGGTTGATTTAGTCAATTGTTTTATGCTACGTTTCCCTATGTTTGATGTGTATTTTTTGCATGAATTTGAGAGTGATCATATTAACGTGTGTAACATGTTGCATGTATAGTGGTTGAGATTATTATTGTGATGATTGATACTTGGTATGTTCTCATCTTAGAGGTACATTAGCAATAAGTATATCAATTAATAATATAGAGTATAGATGCATGAGGGTGCATTGATAACATATACAGGGGCGTAGAGAGTAATATTTGGATCATGAGATGTGATATAATTAAATGTTTGGAATCCTCTATCTATTAAGAATCCTAATCGTGTGGAGTGAGAAAGTGATACTCCTATCGCCTCTATTAGGTGGAAACCAATTATCTACCTAAATTGAGAGAGGTGAGGTAGTGTTAGAGGAACATTCTATGGACTTAGAATCTATGGCGGGTTACTAGTTAGGTATGATGAGCAACCAATCTAGTGATTATGGTTGTCGATGAGAGAATATATGGGTTCTTGAAATACGAAATATGATACAATAATTGTGATGAGATCTTTTCTTGGAATCATTTTTTGCATTGGTTGTATATGTTAACCATTTTCTTGATTAACTTGGTGTTAGTCTTGCATGTTGAACACGTTGATAAGATCCGTGTATTATCCTACTTGGTTGGTGTTTGATCTTTTGGTTGAAACTGGGCCTGATTTGCATAATTGAAACAAAAAAGCATTATCCAATCCATCCTTACATAAGTACTAAAAGCTAATGACATAAGAGAAGCAATACCGTGGAGAACTTTATTTCTCTAACACCGAATAAATTTCACGCACCACAATTTTTATAGCGCAAAAGAGAAGTAGTTTTCAACATGATTGATGAATTAGGGGCACAAATGCATCCCCAAAACATTCGTGTCTACCCATACCTATAAAGGACTTCTAGAGAGCCAGCGATGGACCATTGCTAGACATTCTTTAGGCTTATACCTTGATGCTGAATGTCCAGCACCCTGCCAAATGAAAACATACACTTTTATTTCTTTTTCTTCAAATCATTGTAAGAAATGACACATTCAACTTTTCTTGCCTTGACTGTTGCAAATGTAAGATCAAAGTCGTTCTTCTTGTACTTCTCTGTGTATATACAAGGGGTAAAGTGGGTTGCAATTTTGAGAATAATACCAAGCAATATATATATATATATAAAAATCATCCAGAACAAGAAACAAACCCTGCGACTTGGCCATTAACAAGCCAAGGTCTCCAATCGTCATCAATAGTCAGATTGAGAATGCGAATCCATTTTAAAGGACCCATATATGGTGCAGCCATGTCATGATCACCGCTGGAAAGAAAAGAAGCATAATTAGACGACATATACCAAATTAAAATATTGGTATAGTTACGTTTTTTGTTAATTGTCTTAAAAAAAAATTTATACCAACATATATATTTTGTTGATCGATTAGATTAAACTTTGAACAAATTAAGTCACAATTTCTATTTAAGACATAAACTTACTTGAATATCAAAACATGGTATCCTTTCTTCATCAAAACTTTATGATATTCAATAGCACTGTCTACATTTTGTTCATATGATATTCCATCATAGCACGTTTGCCACCTTGTTATCGTTCCCTGGTGATCAAATAACGAGGTTACTATAAACATTTTGATAATATATACTGTTTTTGTCGACAACTAACACATGGTAACACATACTAAAACTTTAACCCTTTTCAATTAGACGTACCTTTCTAATATAAAGAGCTTCTTGAACAATCGGATCATTTGCCCATTCATCAGATATTTCACTATCTTGATTCTGTACAAACGAAACCCGTTCGTGAAAAACTGAGCATGAACGGCTAAGAAAAAAAAGTTACCTTAAGTTTATTTTCTGCCAAAAATAGATTTTTAAAGTTCTTTCTTCAATGACAAAGTAAGTTGTAAAAAACAAATTTGTGTAGAGATATATACAAAGAGGATTGATTAAATTACATGACACCCTTGTTCAATTGAATTGTCTCTCGAAAATGTTTGATCCCATCGAAAATCGGGGAAAAGTTTTGTAGCTCCGTTTCCACATTTTGGATCCAAAATCTGAACTTGGTTTATATCACTTAAACACTGCAATGTTTAATTTTTACAACCATAATAAATGTTTAAGGAAATGAAAAATAAAATAAAATAAGATGCAAAATGTTACCTTTTGGATCTGTTGAAGGGCATTTGCACAATGCAAATTATTTGGATCACGATTGTAATATTTTCCAGCACAACTAGTTTTTGCTAACTGAAATTGTGTCAAGTAATAAAATAAGATGCAATTTGCAGCCTTTTATCATCAAAATAACTGAATAAAAAAGATTACCTCAAAATATTCATCGGATATAAGTGCCATACGATGAGCAAATGGAATTCGTGCATTAAAATCGATGTTTGTATCCGTTAGTCCATTGCCAATAATGTATCCCTGTTTCAATTTCAAAAGTACTCGACTATTAACATAAAATATGTATTTTATAATATTGGCAAATAAATAAGAAGAAATTCGTATATTTGTGTGAGCTAATCAATACTTGGAAAGACATTTGTGGCTGAAGTCTTGCTTCGTTTCCTGCATTATAATCAAAACTAACAACTTAATCAAGCCTGGTAGGTGGATAAAAAAATTTGAAATAGAATCTTGTAAGTTTCATATATACTACCTCGTAATATTTCCGTGGCAACCATGGGAACAAGTTTGCCTCCATAGGATTCCCCCGCAATATATAGACGATTTTTTATAAACATAGGATGATTCAATAACCACTGCGAATGTATAAGGACTATTAGTAAGTTCCACATAAAATCTCATTTCTATTGCCTCTATATTCACCTAAGAATAAAATATATATGATAAGTAATGGCAACCTACCTTCCTAAGAAACGTGAAAATGTCTTTTGCTGATTTGGTGTCCGAGGAAGAGTAACCTTGTGAAGTGTTTGCATATGAAAATCCGGTACCAACAGGCGCATCTATGAATATAATACTCGCAGCCTGAAAATTAATAATCATATTATAAAGGTAGAAAGTAATGGAAGTCATACATTTATGACTTGAAAAAAGCATGGAAAAAGTGATTTTTTTACCTTGGTCCATGAATTTGGATTTAGGATAATAGATGGTAAACTTCCATCAAAAGTATATGGACCTGTACACAAGCTCACCAATTGTTGTCAGAATAATAAAAGTTATATTTTCAAAGTATACTTTGAGGTATCAAAACAAATAATATTCAGTTAAAAAAGCCCAAGGTTAAAAATATAACTTTTAAAAATAAATTAAAGACAATTGCACGGGTAAAAATGTAAAAGTGAGGCGATTATGGAAAATTTCTCTTTTCAATATCTACTTGAGACAAATATAACTTTCATTTTGAACTTATTTCCATCCATCAAGTTAAGTCGCCATTACCTTCTCCTCAAAAGTTTTATGTTCACTTTTGATGTATACTGGCAAATTATCATACCTTAACTCAATATGATAAATTTAATTCTTATGAATAGATGGGTTAATGCTAGATAAATATACTATAAACTAGTATAAAATCACCCACCCCACCACATCCCATTGCCGCGATCAGAACTTGTAATTTCCCAGCCCACCCTCACGTTGGATTTGCAACGAGACGGGGATTTCTCAATTAAGCAAGGAACAAGAAGGTAAAGGGATCAAAATCCTTATCCCATCCCCGTCTTAAATAATAAAATTACTTTTTTATGTATAAAATAGTATAATACAATTTTATTTTATTTTTTAGCATTTTCAAGTTTTTGAAATAATTTTTTAACTATAATATAGTTCAATTTAATTATTAATTCATAACCTCATCTCATCCCTACCCCAACCCCAAATAAATGGGGATGAGATGGAGAAATCCTTGGTAGGTTTGGAAGGACTGAGAATGGGATTCCATCTCGTTGTCATTCATACCCTCATGCTAATTGACGGAACACACATTAATATCAAATATGATTACATTTATATTTGCAATAAATTTAATACATTAATAAACTCACGAAATCAGCTACCAAAAAATCTGAAAACTGCCCAATTTGGGTAGCTGACTTCGTGAGTTTATTCCGGTCGAATCTATTAGAGTTATGGGGAGATTTTTGGTGTTAATTGAAGATGACATTGTGGGATTTCCAACGGTATCTGAAACCAACGATATTGGTGGTCGGAAGTTGTCGAAAAATTGCCTCAAACTCGTCCAAAAAATCTAAAAATCTGGGCAGATTTTCAAATTTTTCGGTAGCCAGCTTCATGGGTATATTTTGGCCGATTCCCTTGGAGTTATGGGGAGATTTTTGGTGGTAATTAAAGAGGGCATTGTGGGTTTTCCAACGGTATCCAAATCCGGCGGTCTTGGTGGTCGGAAGTTGCCGAAAAATTGCCACAAAAGTCGCCCAAAAAATTTGAAAATTCAGTGACTGTTTGTGAAAGAAATTTAAACTTCAGTGGCCGTTTGTGAAAGACTTTTAAATTTCAGTGATCGTTTCTGCAAGTTTTAAACTTTAGTGACCGTTTTGTGATTTTCAGGTAACTTCAGTGACCATTTGTGAAATTAACCCGTATAAAATTACTTGTAACTTGAAAATTCACCTTTAAGTAAAGATCACTTATAAGTGAAAAAGAAATAAAAAAAATTACATATAACTTAAAAAACCATTTACAAGTAAAAAATGACTTATAAGCAAATTTAATTATAAGTCAAAAATACGTAAAAAATCATTTATATGTACTTTTACTATAGGTAAGAAAAATAATTAATAAAGAATTTTTTTAATGCTTTAATTTGTTTTTGTTTTTTCCATCTCCTACTAATCTTTCAAGATTTTCCAAAAAATTCTCATATATTTATGGGAAGAAATTACCAATATCATAAACGACGCCAAATAAACCAGAGCAACCAGGTCCACCAGTCAACCAAAGCAAAAGAGGGTCCGTGTTAGGATTATTTTGAGACTCAATGAAATAGTAGAATAGTTGTACTTGATCATTTTCTCCCACGCCAATATATCTATCAATCAATTTGAACATGAAAACAAAGTTAAAATCTTGTCAACCGTCCAGTACTATGTACAAAAAGGAAAACAAAGAATGAAGGAACTAACCCCGTTTCGAGTTCCAACGGAAGAGTACCAGTATAACCCGGAAGAGTCTTGATTACCGCCTGTGATGCTCCGTCGTTGAAGAGTAGTAGTGGAAGAAGAAGTCCATACAACCCTAACCAATTCATTATAATCAACACGAAGAAATTTAACTGCAGAATAATGTTTTTAGTCTGTCAACCTGTATTATGAATTTATAGGGACAGAAAGTAGACCTGAATCACCGAACAAACAAATGGTAGTTGATATTACATCAAAAATCTGTGGGCCTACTTAGCTTCATTCACTAATCTGAAGATTATAAGGTTTTATAATTAACTTCATTATAAACCTTATTATGGTGCCCTAAACTCCCAACGTTGGAGCATTACACATTAATGTTTTTCAAAGCTTAGCTAATTTGCGTGGATCTTATGGGTCTACTAAAATTCATTAAACTAAAATGAGCCGTTTAATCATATTAAAATTCAAACGATGCCTAAACGAGCCACTATCTTGTAGGTATACTAAGGGTGTGTTTGTGTTCCATTATTGGGAGAAGAATGATGTAATGAATATTATTTTTTTGGAGAATGTGTTGTTAAAATTTAAAGTAACTTTATTGGTTTGTACGTAAAATATTTTATTGAGTGAATGTGCGATGAAAATTGTTTACTATATAAAACAATGTTTGATAAAATGGTAGATAAACAGCGGTTAAGTGTTTGTATGAGAATTTAAGAAATGATATTTTTGAACAATGTTCTACAAATCAGACATTAGTTTGTGATAAATATAATCTTAGTTTGTGATAAAACAATGTTCTAATTGGGCTATTTTGGTTTCAATAAACCCCTGTTTGGCTCTGATTATTTGAAATTTTAATAGTTGGAATAATATATTTTTTTAAAAAAATGTGTGGTTAAAAAAGAAGAATTTTTTTTATTTAAAAATTATGTGTAATATTATTTTGTTGAAGAATATTATTGATAAGAAGAGGCTAAATAAATATAATTATTTTAACAATTAAACAAGTTTGACCTTTCAACCACATTCTCGTATAAAATATTTTGCAAGAATGTGTTTGAGCCACGTTATTTTAAAAAAATATATATTCTGAAATAGTAGATTGATGGAGAATATATGGTTGAAAAAGAAGGAAAAATTATTGATGTGATGGAAAATATTATTTTATTGAAGAATGTGTTCTTTCAGTACGCAGGACCCTCTTCTCAGTTAATGGACATCAAACAGATGGTACATGATTAATTCAGATCATGTGTTCTTTCAGTACGCAGGACCCTCTTCTCAGTGCATTATTTACGTTCGAAGTAATTTTCAAAATTCAAATGCGTTCCACACAATTCTCAGTGCATGGGTCAGCGGGCGGGTCGAGTTGTAGTCCAAAATTGTGGGTTGACCCGTAACCGGCTCGTAACCCGTAGCGGACGGGCTTTTTTTCACGCGGGCCGTTACCGGGCTCATATGTTGGTGGACCGACCTAACCCGGACCACCCGGATTGACACATCTATGACATAAATCAAAAACTTTTTATCACTTTTCCACCACACATTCTCACATCAATCACTATTCCAAAATTTTACTTTTCCTCAAAATGGGTTTCAAACAGAGACTTTTAGATTATTGAAGTGATTTTCCATTTTCCACTGTTGTCGGCAACTATAACCAAATCACATTTAATTAGTATTTTTATTTTTATTTTCTTTTTAGCGTGTTTTACTACATGAATTTGGCATTTAACTGAACACATAGGCATGTTTGCTACAGTTTAAAATTCAATTAAAATTGAAAATATGACCATTATTGGGTCTTACTCGTCTAATAAAAGTCAACAATAACGACTAATTTTTCAATTTTAATCCGATTTTAATCCTACCGAACACACCCATAGTTTGTTCCTTTGTATTTGTGATCGAAAAATGAGACTTGCTGTCAGGTATAATTTGAAATAGTACAATGAAACCAAGTGGAAATTTAAATTCCTGTTTAGTACATCATCTTACTGTTGTTAAAATTTGAAATAGTACATCATCTTACCGTTTAGTAAAAGAATTTAAATTCTTGTACCTATAGCATGGTTCAAAAGGGAGGTAGGTGGACTTTGTATTCTAATTCCAATTCCATTTTTTTTTTCTCAAAACTAGCCAACTACCATACCATCCAATAATTCAAGGACGCCCGACGGATTTTTCGATTATTAAAAAATTACATTACTTTTCAAAATATTATTTAGATTTTTTTTTTTATAGAATTTTACATTTAATACAAAAGTACTAACTTGTCAAATGCTTTCGTCCACACAAAATAAACTTCTCTACGTGTACGCAAACATGTCCGTCGAATAATGAAATAGAATAGCAAAGCACATGGAAAACCAAGTTCATTTCAATTGTGGTAATGGTTGAATGAAAATGAGTACGAATCAATTGAAGTTTTAAAAGTGCTTCCAACCTAAATTTATTGCACGGAGAATTGGTACGAAAAGAAAAGATGATGTGGACTAATCATTCCACATAAAAAAATTTGGCCCCAATTCTCTGTTGAATAAAGTTAAATGTATATTGAAGAAAGTTTTACATATGTTTCATGCGGGATCCATTGTAATAAAAAATTGCCAAAAAGCCCCACCCCCCTCCCCTATTGTGGACAGAATGATTATATTTATTTAAACCAACGTAACCGAATTCTTGAAAAAAAAAAAATCATTTTTCACTTCAAATTCTCAAACAAACGCTTATACCGAATAAAATGGTGGCTCGTTTAAACAAATCAATATCAAATTTTGTATGCTCGTTTGAATTTTAATCTGATCAAACGGCTCATCTTAGTTTAATACATTATTAAAACTTGAAATTTTATCTCAAAATATAAAGCTCATTGTCAATTAATTAGTGGAAGTAGACCCACGCAAATTATCTAAACTTTGAAAAACAAGATTGTGTGCTGCTCCAACGTATAATCTTCAGATTAGTGAATAAAGCTTTGATGTAATATCAACCAACATTTGATTATTAAATGATTCAGGTGTACTTTCTGTCCCCTATAAATTCATAACACGGGTTGACAGATTAAATGGGTGTTTGAGAAGAATTAAAATTGTGATAGAAATTTTTAAAATGTGTGGTTGAAAATTTATGAAACTCATGAAAGATGTGATTAATATTGATTATTTGACTTTGACTTAAATTAAAATCTGATTTTAATCCAAAACAAACACCAAATTCAGCAGTTATTATTATTAGTTTTTTTTAGTTTCCAAAACATGATTTAGATTTTTTATATAGAATTTTACATTTAATACAAAAGCACTAACTTGTTAAATGCCTTCGTCCACACAAAATAACTTCTCTACGTGTGCGCAAAAATGTCGATCAAATAATGAAATAGAATAGCAAAGCACGTGGAAAACCAAGTTCATTTCAATTGTGGGGATGGTTGAATGGTTATTTCTAGTGGTCCCAATGTGTTCTTAGGTTAAGTCAATCAATTGTGGTGTCAATACAATTAATTCGACAAACATTTTAACATCATCATTCAATTTTATCGGGTATCAAAACCCAACAACCCAAAAATTAAACTCTTAATAATTTTGATCAAATACGACAAGGGTAAAATGGTAACTTCATAATTTTAATATAAAAAATAAACAAAATCCACAAAATAAAACTCATCTCCTTCTTCAATCATCCTCAATCCTCTTACCCAAAAATTCAAATTACACACCCAATCATCGCCGGCACCAAGCAGAGCTTAGCACACATGGGCTTAACATCAGTAACAAACGGCACGACACCGCAGTTGTTTAATGACTCGAATTTTTTAAGTGGGATGTGATTATTTTTCAAGAAAACCAACTTGAAGAAGCATCTGGACAAATTGACAAAGAGGCACAAGTGGGACATGGACGTTGTGGTCAGAGATGGGGGATGGTAATGGAGAGGCGTCGTTTCCCAATGACCATGAACACGATAGCCATGAGAAGATGATGTGAGAGAGAGATGGGTTTGGGTGAAGACCCATGCCAATTTCTCTGGCAAGTTTGACTAATCTGTATATGTGTCTTTTACCAATTCTTGGGTGGGATTGAAAAGCATGAGTGGGATTTTGGTTCTTGATTGGGGGATATTACTGCTATTGAAATTAGTATCATCAACATCTTCATGGTGATTAAAGAAAAATTGATTTTGGGGAATAAGAGGGTTGGTATAAAAAAGAACCAGTGAGCGAGCCAACTTCAATGGCAGCATCCTCCCCCTCTCTCTCCCTCAAGATGTAAATTTTACTTATTTTTACAAATGAGAGGTCATCTATAGTGTGATTTCAAAACTACACATATTGCTTGGAGTTTGATTCTTGAGAAAATGAAACTGGAGGAGGCGCTGGTGGTGGTGCTGGCACTATTGATGCCGGGAAAGAGAAATTGCAAGTTTTTGTTTTTTTATTTCTTTAATGAGAAAATTGTTAAGTTACCGTTTTACCCCTCCTAATTTTGTCAAAATTGGTCAAAATCTACTATTATTGGTCAACTAACTGTCAAACTGATGAAAACCGTCAATTTGGAATTCGGGTGCGAATTGTTTAAAGATTTGATACAGTGGATGGCATAAATGAAAGGTTTGGGCAAAGTCTGCAAAAAATGTAAAGGTTTGGTACCTTGATTGCAATTTTCCCTAAATTTATTGCACGGAAAATTCGTACTTCCTATTAAAGATGATGTGAATAAATCATGTAATATCTGTTTGATATCCATTAAATTTTTTCACTTCAAATTCTCAAACAAACACTTATTGCCTAATAAGATGGTTGTTGTCCAAGCAGATCAATATCAATTTTCATATGTTCGTTTGAATTTTAATCTGATCAAATGGCTCATCTTAGTTTAATTATGTACCTTGACATTATCGCGTGGTACAAACCTTTTCGATTGTATAGGTATAAACCAAAACATTAAGTCATGGAGATTAACTCATTTCTATCATATGTTTATAAGCCTTGCGATCTCAAGACTTCATTTTTTCTATTCTAGATTCATTCAAGTTAGTCCCCATTCAACATATTTCGTGCAGCCTTGGTCCTTTTTCAAGTTTCGACCAACTTTGGTCGTTTTCCATCCTAAACTTCAATTTTGATGTTGAAAGTTTCAATTTCTACAAGATTGGTCCTTGAAACTTCATAATCATTCAAAATTTGTTTGCCTCAAGTTATGAATGTTTATAATTTAGTCCCTAAACTTTCCACTACTTGAATTTGATCCCAAAACTTATGAATCGCCAATTGCTTCATTAATTGTCCCAATTAGTCAAATGCAATGTGGTTGATTTTCAATTGATCCCAATCAACTCCAACTAAGCTATGATTTCAATTTTTTCACACTAGTTGCATCTAAATGCAACCAAATTGGGGTTTTACCTACATTTAATCATATTTACACTAAATTTGGTAGATATCTACGCAATATATCAATAAATGAACAAATATGAGAGTCCAAATAAGTGCATAATATGCACTTACCATGATGCAAAAGGATTGGAGCACGATTTTCATGAATTTTAATATGTTTTGTATAATTTTAATTTATGTACTTAATTTAGTTAAGGTCAGTTTGTTCCCTTTTGCAAGAATACCTTTAGTAAATAGTCCAACCAATGAACTGAATTCAAAATCCCAGGAATGCAACTAACCGTTTTATCTATGACCTATTGAACACTGAGTCTTGAGTCGAAAGGATAGATTTTGTTCATCAAAAGCGCATTGTCCAATGATTTGTTGATCAAGAATCAAGTCTCGACATTATGCAACGAATTAAGAAGTCTTGTTTGTAAAATATTTGTTATTCTCACGAAGGATTAGCACTACTTGACTGTGGTATTTGTTCTTATAACTTATTTCTTCCGACTACATCGTTTTAGCAGAACACAGCGATATTCATGATTGAGACTGGTTGATGTCTATGAAGCCCTAGTGGATGAAGTAGCAGTACTCGAACAAAGTCCCTTTGTTCATCTCAATTTAGTGGTTGAAAAACATTCAGACTTATTAAAATAGTCCCCTCATATTTTACGAGGAAGATTAAGTCAAAGAATATTATTAAAGATATATGGCTATTATGGTCTTCGCCAACATTGACAGACTATGATCCATGCTATGAAAGGAGAAAAGCTTTTAGAGTTATGTACAAATTTGAGTAGCAAGATAAAAATTCATTCGGAATTTATGCACTTAATAATGGAAAATATGGAACTGCTATCAAATCTAGAAACAACTAATTGATTAGGGATGGAATATTTGGGGACTTCTTGTTGGGTATATACTTAAGCATGGGCAACGGAATTAATTATTTCGAGGGTCGATGATAATTACCAATAGAAAGTCCTAAAATATAACATTTTTACCAACGGAAATTCCTTTGGTAAAAGATAACACTTTACCAAAGGAATTTCCGTAGGTAAAAGATTTATCATTACTTACGAAAATATCGTTGGTAAAAATTAGTCATTACCAAATTTCATCATTATCTAATATTTCGTCGATAATTACGTAAGTAAAATTGTATTGCGTTAATACCTACGAAAAATCCATAGATAATAAAAATTACTTTTCACTAACGGATTTTCCATTGGCGAATCTTTATTTTATTTTATCTTTTTAATAAAAATGGTTAAAAATATATACAATCTGCTAATTAATAATCAATATTATCAAAATCACTAAATAATCAAAATTATCAAAATGTACTGAAGTTTTAATAGATTAAGTTATTATGTTGAGATTTCAAATTTCAAATGACATATGTCTACATATCATCATTTCGTAATCCAAAGCTAGAAGGAAATTAAATGTTTGGAATTTTTAGTTCCATAAGCATGCCTCTCAATCCTGCAAATTTTTTTTCAAATGATTTAAGACGTATAGTTAGATTATCAAGCATTCCATTGTTTTCTTATATTGTATTTCAGTAGGTCAAAGTCTTTTTTTTTTTAAAATAAAAATATTGATTCATCCTGTACTCTTTTTCGGAACTTGTTTGACTCAAACAATTAAGCATGAGAGATTTCTCATAACCAAATGTCGTATATTCATTTAATTTGGAGTCATCGGCCCAAAACTCGCTACAAAGGTCATCTAGTTATTTAATGAAGAAAAGTCTACACATTCTATGTGAAAAATAAATATATAAACATAAAAGAGTTGTATATGTACAAAGTTGGGGGGAGGAAAATATATACATAAAAATATCAGCTTCATTATTTAAACATGCCCTAGTTGTTGTGGGTTTGACTATCACTATTCGAGAAATACATTCATTCATTAATGATTTTTAGTATCTCACTTCTCACAAATTTAAAATTTGGCGTCTAGCTCACAAGGAATTAGTGGCACTTTTTATACGTGGGTCACTTATATAATTTACTCCATTTATATTTGAATTGAGTGCGTGGGAAAGTTTTTTTGTTCATTGATTTTTGAGCAAAAAGTGCTATTTTATCAATATAATTTCGCTCACTTAGTGCTTACCCACCGCTCAAGCACCAAAAGTAGAGACTCTGGCGTTAGCTTTTCGCTCAAGCGGTAGGGTCCCTTTCTAAATACTTACTCGAACAGTCAAAATTCCAAAAATTCAAATCCCTTCTCATTTTCTTTTCACTATTTCTTCCAAAATTCTCCCAACTAATATCAAATTTGTGACTAAGCTCATGTTTGGTACACATTAAAATATTCATTTTCATTTATTTTCAACTATACATTTTTCAATAAAATAATATTTTTCATCACATCACTAACTTTTCTTTCTTTTTCAACCACACATTCTCTATCAATCTATTATTTCTGAATACATTCTTCCAAAATAATGTGGTTCAAACACACTCTAAATTCATCAAAAGTAATTAACAAAAACCCTAATTATCAAAATTCTTCCCATCCATATCAAGATTCAAGTGCTTCATATTCATCACATCTTCAATTTTCTGAAATCAAAGGCAATTAACAAAACCCTAATTTTTTTTTTCTCTAGAGATTTTTGGGAATTTTTGTAAATACATGATGCAATACATAATTCATTCATACAACTTTTTCGGTTGTATTTGATGGATTTTCCATGGTTTGCTTGCATTTTGAATTGTGTTCATCTTTCATGCACACCACGTGTTCGATGGAATATCAAATTGACATTCTCGATCAATATTTCCCGTTTAATTGATTACATACATCGAGCACACACACTCATGAGCACATTCAGGCCATTAGAATGCCCATTTGGTTCACTTTGCATCAAAAGTGGATTGAATGCAACTTCACTCACCATGTCACGACATCTAGGAACCATATCACCTATTTCAAACCACCTACACTCTTTCATTAGTTGATTACTTACGTCCCTAAGTCAGCTAACTTGGGTTTGTCTGTTTGATCTTTCATGTCGGATTCATTTAGGGCCGTTGCATTATTTTGCACGCATTTGACATGTTTGTCTCGATTTGCATGTATGTAGACTATTCTTGCATCATTTAGCATGAATACTAATTGTTTGCATCGTTTAACTTGCACCCATGCATATCATTTAGTTAGAATTCATCGAGGTATTTAGCATCAATAGTTACATATATTGATGCATTTATTAAAAAAAAAAAAAATGATTTTTTCCCTTCTTTCTTTCTTTAAAAAAAAAAAACAAACTTATTTTAGTGTTTCTACTTATTTTTTTTAATGTCCTAACCAGTTTACAATCATCGTTCCCAATTAAATTAACATAAAGTCGGATGTGGATATATTGATAATTATTTCTTGTTCCTTTTAAAGTATTATAGAAATATTTTATACAAAGAGTAAGTAAAGAATATTGAAAGAAGATAAAAGACCAAGAACATCATATACATAGCGTGTATTGCTAACTTTTCTTTAAGCCTATTTTGTGCACACATTGAGGACAATATGTATTTTCAATTTGGGGCTGTAGATTGGTTAGTTAGTTTTATTTGTTTGTTTGAGTGACATGTTAAAAAAAATAAACATTTTAAAATATTTGGAGCTAAAAAAATGGTTTAAAAATATACTTATTTTATGTGTTTTTGTAAGTTGGATTGCCTTGTCGACTAATTGAAACTATTCAAAATTGTTTATGTTTTATAAATTGTGAATAGGTAATGCGACTTTTTGGCTAATTCGATATTTGTTTATCTTCTATTGACGTACCTTCAGACATGCAATGAGAATATAGGCACTGCTTCCGATCTAACTTACTGGTAAAGCTTTTCTTTATGCATAACTACTCCAATTTGTACCATAATACAACAACGATCTTCTCCTTTAGAACGTCCTGAAGAATCTGATTTGGTAGACAAACGTAAATTTGAGACAGGCGTATCGATCCTTACATTGTTTTTCTTCCCACGTCCAATTTGAAGGCATCTTACCAAACCCTAACAAGACATCATCCAAATCCATATGTACAAGCACAATTCGCATCTTCGACTGCCATAACGAAAATCTAGTGTTGCAATCCAATAGCGAAATATTGTATTTCATAATTTTCATCATAGAAAATCAAACCTTACTCACAATTCATTAGATATAAACGAGAATTGGCCATATTAAAATATAAGAACAAGAACACAAGATTTAAGTGGAAGCCTAATTTGAGAAAAAATCCACAGTCAGAAAAGGAAAATTCACTAATATCAAATATAAAGGATTACAAATTGTGTAGTATGATTTTTCCAAGAGGCTTACTCTTCATATATATAATACAAAGAAGAGTCTAACATAAGATAAAGTTCTAATATTATAGGCATAGCCAAAATGGGGTGTTTAAGTTGAAATCACTACACCAAAAATGATTATTTGCAACATGTAAAAGGCAATATTTGTTGATAAATGTTGCAAAAAGGGTCTTTTAGCAATATTTTAGTAAGTGAATATTGCCATTGATTACTATAAATGAGTTTTGACAACGTTTTTTTAGAAAAATGTTGTGATAGAACCCTTTTTGCAACGTTTATTAATTGTTATGGAAGGTTACGTTGCGAAAAAGTCTCACTTTTTGAAACGTTGCGAAAAGTCTCAATAGCTTAACTGTTTGCAACGTTTAAAACGTTTGGTGAACGTTGCTAATAAGGTACCTTTTGAAAGTTTTATAAACGTTGCAAAAAATGAGTGTATAAATCTTTTTGCCCATTTCAATTCCAACCCAACAACCCACAAAATACCCAATCCATAACCCGCCCACCCTAATCGACCCACTTGGATTAAAAAAAATGTTATACTCTCTCTCTCTCTCTCTCGATTGACTATGAAACCCAATCCTTCAGATAGAACCCCAAATCCTAATCCCTCAGATAAATGCAAGACTTCAAGTAAAGAGAAACGTTATACTCTCTCAACCAACTTCCATCACAACCAATATACAGCTTTCATATAAAGAGAAGCATTATCCCCAAATCGCAACCAATATACAGCTTTCACAACCAATCATCGCTGAACCTATCGCATCGCTGCCTTCCATCGGCAGAAGAAGACGACCTCTCCGTCTTGCTGTCTTCTACCACCGACCACCGGCATCTCTCATCTATTTGGTTAGTATTTGAACTTTTCAGAGTTTTATTAGAATTCCATTTTAATGGGTAGATTAATTTATAGATAACCTTTACATGGCAAAAGTTACAAGACGCTTGAATTGATTCTTTTATTTTTGAACCCTACCTATCTACTCCTTGTCTTGAAGTATTGCATTTATCTGAAATTTCAGGCCTTTGCTCTATGTTGTGTTGGATAGCATGAAATATATTACTTCTTGTAATATAATTTCCTTTTTGATAGTTTTATTTGGTGATGAGGTGTTAATGACAAATTTGGAATTGAAATTGAAGATGCAGTTGCAGCTTGTAACCTTTTTATGTGGTTGTGGGGGGTTGGGGTGAGAGTGGACTGATTCTGTCAAATGATTGAATATATAGTAATTATTGATTAATTATCTATCTCTATGTTTATAATATACTTTGGTAGAAATGATTCTTCATATAGGGCATAATACTTTAATCTGTAAAATATTACTCAATGTAATTGTTGTTAATGCAAATGAACCAAACTGAGCACGATCTTGGGCCAAGCTACAAATTAAAAACCTTAACTAAAATATCCATGGTTTAAAATCCAATTGTGTTTGATATAACTTTATATTGAAGTTTGAACTTTCTCTAGACTTTGAAATGCAAAGATTTAGCCATGCTATTAACCACATGTAGTGATTAAAATCAATATGCTTCTTATATGAGATGGGGTAGTGTGTCTAGCACATACTTTAGAGAACAATTTGATTTTATTGGCCGATGGTTTTTGTATGATGTACTTATCACTCTATGTAGTCTCATATACATATAGAATGGGACTCATTATATGTCAATAAACATTCAGATTAAAGATTCATATACTGCTGTGAATTTTTCCCTTCCCTATTGTTCTTTGTCTCTTTTTAGTTCTTTTTCTCATTTGGCTTCTCTTTTGCTATGTGGTTCAGGTCCTTTCCACTGCCATAGTTGTCAAGTCATACCATTTAGTTGTTCTACATCATACGAAGTCGCCAGCAGTTGGATTAAACCATCATTTGAGCTTCAAAGAGTTTCTGACCATTATGGTGATTTGTCTTCAAAAGTTTCTTCCCTTCCCACGTGGAAAGAGAAGATTGTATTGGGTTTCTCCAAGTGCTATTGATAATTTTTTTCCCTTTTCATGCTAAAGATATGTCCATTTACTACAACTTCTACTTGATATAGTACTAATTGTTTGATTTGTTCTATGAAACCAGAAGACCTAAGGATGCCCTTTGGACAATTTGGCCCTTTAAAGGACATCTATTTGCCAAGGGATTATTACACTGGGTTAGCTTTCATAGAATGGTTTTCAGGATTTTAAGCATAAACTATCACTTTTTTATAAAATTATATAAATGAATTGTTGACACGTCTGCCTAATTTTAGATGGTTTTCCTTATCTACTTCCAATTTCTATTTTTATATGTTATCATCTCGAATTGGGTTGTTTATTAAGATTTTTGAGATTTAGCAATGAAGTAAGAGTCGTGAAGATTTAAATCAAGTCTTAAGAGTCCTGATAACACATTGAAGTATTAAGAATTATGTTGACACATTCAAGTATTAAGAGTTATGTTGACATCAATTAACTAGTTAAAATATTAATAAATAATCTCATTATTTAGGCATTGAAGGACAACGATCAACGATTGCCCTAACTCACTCAAATTCTTGGATCTGTTACTGCCTATAATGGACAAAGAGTGGCTGCACTTATCAATGTTATCATCTAAAACTAAACTTATAAATATAGATATCGAATAAAACAAAACTTATAATGATCATAAAGTTTAATTTGTAGATTTCCAGAACAATATAGAGATGAAGCACATACTTTTGTTGAACGAGCTCGTGAAAATCGCAATTCAAAAATGATAGCTTGCCCTTGTGTTAATTGTAGGAAGGGATCCTACATATATGGTTTGGGTATTTCATGGAAAGCAACCAAGTGAACCAAATTTGGTCGACGTAGAAATACTCGAGTCGAGTAGGATGTTTAAGGATTTTTATGCACAACATGATGCAGATCCTGAAAATCATCCTGATGGAAAAAGATAGAGATTGAAAGTTTAGTTAATGATGCTGAAACTCCTATATATTCTGGTTGCAAGGCATTTACAAAGATGTCAGCTCTTTTATATCTATGTATAGGAATACTTTGGAGATGAGATCATTATTCTGTTGTTAGTGTAATATAGGATTCGACATGTTCATAAATATGGTAGTTTAGTAATTATCTAAGGTGTGTCTTTGTGTCGATAGGAATTTATCAGGATCTAGTTGTAGACAACTTCTATGTTATTGTATACTATTTCGAGGCTAAATTAATGACAACTGGTTCTGTTAATCTTTCTCAAAAGATGAGAGGTGGAATTGGAATTTGCTCAATCAAATCAATTGTTCAATCCACCATCCCATGCGTCGTGATGATAAAAGAAAGGGGTCTAAATATGAGAGTAGTAAATTAATTTGCAAGATCTCACAACTCTTCTATTTTTAAGTCTCAGTTATAAATTTGTTGGTCTTTGTATCCAATGTAAATTATCTGACTATGAAAATAGAGGACTTAGCAATAGCATGTTGTTACATTTTTAAATTGGATCCCATGAAAGCTTATCACCTTTTCTAGGTGTACAAGGAATTGGTTGATATTCATTATCTAATAACAATTGTTTTATTCAGATAATAAGTTCCGATTCTTTCTTTATTTAGGCTTATAAATTTGCAGTCCAGAGTTCTCAATTTTTCTTGACTAGTGAACAAGATTGTCAGTTAT
Source organism: Fraxinus excelsior (assembly GCA_019097785.1). Taxonomy (NCBI): domain Eukaryota; kingdom Viridiplantae; phylum Streptophyta; class Magnoliopsida; order Lamiales; family Oleaceae; genus Fraxinus; species Fraxinus excelsior. The sequence goes on along the minus strand of CM032637.1, from coordinate 30,410,822 downwards.
TACTCTGTTACCTGACATAGCTTGATTTTTTTTTTATTATTTTCTAACTTGTTTTCACAGAAAAAAATTCTAGATTTGAGTTTTCATTGGATTCCGTCAATAATGTTATGTTCGTCTTTTACAAGCTTTTATATATGCAATTTGTTTCTTAAAACTTATATTTTCTTTCTCTCGAGTATTAGTTGGTCCATTTTGTATTTATTCATCTCCAACTTGGTAACACAAAACAAGTTATGGAATTAAGTTCTTTTTCCTGGGTTTTATAGTGATTAGTTGCTCCGTTGCGTATTTGTTCATCTCTATCTTTAGATTTTTCTTTTGAAGAGTGGCTAGATACTGTTGATTCTATTTGAGTTGACAAACACACACATGCACAAAAATAAATTTGTATTGCAGTAGATGAATATTTAGGTTAATTATTTATAGTCTATAAACAAGAGTACATCTTGTTTAAATATTTTGCAATGGTAGCGAACTTTTGTCAGAGCTTTAAGTGGTTCCCAGCAGAGTTATGTGATATTGCTGTAATGATGCTACAGTAGGGGATAGAGTGGATGGTGTAGGGATGTGCGAGGTACTTGGTTCCCATGAGGCTCAAACATGGGCTTTATTTCATGTTTTTTGCAGCTACTCCTTTTTTGATGCTACTGAATATAAATCCAAACTTGTTGAGCACTGTTCAAAAAATGTAGTATGAATGTGAGTGGTCATCAGAATGATGGAAACAATTTTATTGATGTTGGGTTGATATTTAAAATAGAAAACATGTATAATGGAGTAATTGCACAATGTATATGCTATCCATGGCTTGATTAGTTTCAATGCAAGAGCATATTTTCCCATTTTAATTATAATGTCTTGTATTTTCCCATTCATTTTTAACTAAGCGTAAAATTTTAGGCACCATATGCTTGTGTGAATAGAATAAGGTAAAACGACAATTTTGTCAAAGAACATGACTTTTGGTAGCGTAGTAAGCAATGTTCTAAATAGCGGGAAATAGCGCCGCTATAGCGCGGAGCGTGGCGAAAATGCTCCGCTTCGGGGTATTCGCGTAAAAAGGCGGTCAACCTTTTTTGTTGATCGCTATAGGGAGATTAAGCGCCGCTATAGCGCGCCTTATCCCCCCCCCTTTTTTTTCCAAAATCTTTTTTTTATATAAAAATATATTTAATGTCTTAAAAATAATTAAAATAATATTAAAAATACGAAACGCATTATAACGCTTATTCTTTGCATTGACACGCTTAATCTTGTAATTCTTGATTATCAGCCTCGACGCTACGCAACGCTTTATACTTTTTAGAACATTAGTAGTAATGTATATATAAAAAATGCGAATTAATTTTAAAAAAAATATTAAAATGACCAACGACAACATTTGCAAAATGTTACCAAAATCAAATGATGAGAATACAGGAACGTTTTTTAAACGTTGCAGTAGACCGTTTCACAACGTTTAAAAAACGTTTAGAAAGGGTCTACCGTAACGTTTACAAAAAAAAAAGATATTCCCTCAATGGCAATATTGACCCAGCAACACAAATTAAAACACTGCAAAAGGTGTTTTGGTGTAGTGAATAGTTGAGAAAAATTGTCAAAAATAAGAATTAGGGTTTCCTCGGATAACACCATGGCACGAGTGCCAGTGTCGCGGCTAACGGGTGCTCTTGGTAGTGAGTGTCTTCACAAGATAACTTCTCCTTATCCATATTCCAATATAAATCCTAATTGAATTTCCAATCGAATTTGGTTACACTCGAACTCTAACATAAGACATAAATGTCATGTCAGCATTTATGTGGATGAGCATACTACTAAAACATAGAGGACAAGAATACCAAATACTTGGGCGAACAAGAGTCACAAAAACAATAGTATCATAGTTATTTGATAGGCAAGGTTCACCATGAATGAATTGTCCGTTATAATTTCAATATCAATATTTATCACCCTATATTTTATTAATTTGTCGTTTGTATTTAAGTAATTGCCATTGACATAGTCTACAATTTCTCACGCGACAATACAGTTCACCACCAAAGGCAATAAATTAAGTTGTCCTTTATGTATGGGAACACAGTCACTAATAATTAACAAAGTATCATATATATTAATTCATCCATCCCATAAAGATATATTTGTTTTCCTTTCTTGCATTTTCCAAATTATAGGTCACTTATTAATTACATTCTCTTAATTTGTGTTTAGATAGAAGCAAGCCTATCTTTGTAGGACGGAAGGAATATGTTTTAGACCCAATGACTATGTTGACTTAATAATTATAATTAGGTATTTAGTATTAGGATTAAGTAATTGGACTAACTGGCTCTTGGGTCCAATTGGGTTCACTACACCAAAAAACACATTTTGCAATGGCCAAAAAACGTTGTAAAAAGCCTTTTGCAGCGTTTTAGCGTGAGTTGCGGGGGTCACTATTGCCGTTGAGGGAAGGTCATTTGCAACGTTTTAAAGAACATTGCAAAAAGTACATTTCGCAACGTTTTTAAACTAGAAGTGATCAACTAATTTTTGGGTCAATGACAATCATGTCTTCATGCCTCCATGCAATGATATCCAATTTTATACATATGAAGCATTTCAGATTTTCCTTAACCTCCGTTAAAAGAACCTTTCTGATATGCAAGGATTTCGAGGGATCCTGGGGATCTACTAGAAAACTCTCCAACTCTTCCACTGAGGTTGTTCGAGGCTCGTATTCAATGATGCAAGGATCTATTTAATCGAACTTAGCCAGTCCTCTAGCAGCTCTCCCTTCTTTAAGGACTGTTATTACTTCAAAGACAGCCTCTTCTTCAAAGGCATATACCATTTTGAAGCCTTTCCCTTATTCAGGGATTTGTCTTTGTTCAGGAGCATCATTCATGTCTATCAAAATTACATTGACGTCCATAGGCTCTACCTTCCTAAGAGAGTTCAAATATCATTCCATTTCACTCATTTGATCACCTTTAATAGTGGCGATGTCATTTTTTGTAGGGAACATCATGCACAAGTGTTGGATAGATGTAACACCCTATAATTCCTTTTAATGTTGGCCTTCCAGCACTCCATGGTAAGTAGGGTGGTTGTCCACCACCAAAAACTCTGTAATATGATGATAGTCAACGGTGTCGTTCTCATCTTCATTGCTATGATGATTTCTTCCCCTATGGATGATGCTATTGCCGTTGAAGTGACACAATGGGGAACTCATAGGGGTTAACTCATGGTCCACTTTCATTTTGTCAAAAGTTACTCCAAATATGATATTGATCGAACTCCCATTATCCACCAACATTATTGTAAGAAGATTTTGTGCTACAACGGCTCTTACTACCAATGCATCACAAAATATGGATAATGTAGGCCCGCTAGATCATCTTGAAGGAAAGTAATAGGTTGAACTCATATCTCAGTTGTAAGTCGACTATTTTTTACTATAAAGCTTGCCATTAGGAAATCTCTGACCTCTCTTACATAGTTCATTTGGGCTTTCCTAGTTTACCTCCAATATACAGGCTTCCAAAAATCGTGTCAATTTCTTGAATAGGTTCATAGTCAGTGTTTGATGGAGGAGCTTCTCTTTTGCATTTGACCTTCCCTGGGCCTTTCTCTATTATTCTGTCATCTTTGAGGAGCATCATTTCGAATGGAACACTTGGTGTCAACTCTCCTAAGCTATTGATCCTGCCTAGGAGGTACGTGTGTGGGCTTTTGTTCCTTCCTTGATTACTAGATTGTAGATGTGAGGCAATGTCCCTACAATCAGTTGCATTATAGATGTAGGAGTGATGGTAAGTATAATAAAGGGGTATCTTATAAGCCAAAGCTGGTACTGTATTCAGCGTTGCTACAACTAGTGCTTACCTTAGATTGAGGGTGGTTGACTATTCGACTTGGTGTTCTACTAAGTAGGAGGCGTGATCTCTTCCTCGTTATCTCTGAGGAGGTGGAAGTCTCGATTGGCCGTATTATGATGATCTTTCAATTCTTCATTGATAATTTCTTGCCTTATCATTTCTAATAGGACGTCATAATCGGTGGGATCCTTGTTTTGCACGTCTCTCTAAAAGAGAAAATTCATATTCAGCCTACTCCTTGGGCTTTCCTATTGGTAACTTGTACACAATAGGTCTTGTATCAGTGAAACAAGATGAAAAAAAAAACTTTTCAATGACTCTCTCTGCTGTTGCCTCATGTCTTGGAAGCACTGTATTGGCCCTTCGCCTTTCTTGCTACCCGTGAAGCATTTAAGGAAAGCCTTTTTGAAATCTGACCAGCTTCTAATACTTTCTTCTAGAAGTCTAGTGTACCACTCTTCAGCTACATCACTTAGGGTCAAATGGAAGGCTCTACATTTCACAGTATTTTAAGGCAGATTGTCATAACTAGGTTCATTCTATCTTTCAAACTGGGGTGGTCCCTACTACCTATTTCTAAGCCTTCCAAGGCTTAACCTATCGAAGACACTTATAGATCTCTGAAGCATGTTTACCGGTTCATAATTTGGAGGAAAGCTGAATGGAACCTTATTGGATCGATCAGTGGCATAGTTGGAGGAGTATCAACCTCAACTTCAACTTTCCCATCCTGAGGGGCTTCCTACATAGTATAGACTTGATAGTCGGCCATCTGGCTTTGAACCCTCTCTTTGCCATGATAATAATTTCCTTGCGCTAGTTAAAGAAAGCATTTCCTTGAGCTGCATATAAAGGATTGGATATCCTCTATGATGTTGCATACTCCTAAGTAGCTCTTGCATGGTAATATTCTGTTGGGTAATATCCATCATGTTTGCGGCTATTGTGGCCACTTCTTAGAAAGTCTGGCTGTGATTCTGGACCCACCTAGTGATCCACCTCACTGAAGTTGTTGATGAAATTGATGATGGGTTGCTGGAATGGCGTGTGAGGGTTCCTCTACTTCAGGGTGTTCCCTAGCTCTCCAATGTGCTGACTTTTTATTGTTAGAACTCGTGGTAACATTCTCTCCAAAAACAACTTGGTTTTTCTTATGCGAATGATACTCTTTTTCAAGAAATTTACTAGGATACAGTAAATGGTTCCTCTTGGAGTATTTGGTGGTTCTTTCTTTAAGAACAACCCCCTTTCTTCCAAGTTAAGAAACTTCCAAAATTTATTTCCTTACTAGCTTTTTCTACAAGTTCTTTGTGGTCGAATGTGTAGTTGTTTTCCGTAATGGTTATGTCGACAACATGTGTCGGGTCCACTTGCATCCACGCAAGCAAAATTTAACACTTTTTTACTAGAGATTCGGACATAGAAGGGTGACATTTCTGGACAAGGAAGATGCTTTTACGACACGAGATAAAAATGTTCGAGCACCAGTAATATGATCGAAGATGGTTGCATATAAACAAACAATAAAAAACAAACTTAAATCAAGCGGATAAATATGGAATGAGCAAGAGAGAAAGCCCAATTGTGTTTATCAAGTGTAAAGATTTACATTAGGAACAAATGTTACAAGAGTTGCTTATTTATAGAGATCAGGCTAATGTGGTAGTCGTTGGATAAGAACCAAGTGGCCGAAGTCTCATATCACTTAATCTGCTATGCTTTTAATACATTGATAACAGGTCAGCCATCCTATACCTTAAGCTGACAAGCTTGACATTCATCATTACTAATGTTGCATCAATCATTCATAAAGATTGCTTGCAAATCCTTTAAATGATAGCAAGGGCTTTGGCTAAAGTGAGCATCAACTTCTTCTTTGACGTATTTATTTTGACCAATTGGGTCCTTGTTGATTTAATCAGATTTTATTTACATCTCTACATGGTCTTCAATTGGAGGCTCGGTGGTGAGACGTAACATTTTTATTAATGTATCAACACACTTTTATGTATTTTTTTTTCTTTTGGTGTTTCATATGTCCCTTCTTCTACTTTTGGAATCGTTTGTTTGGATCTTGAAGGTAAATTTCACTCTATATTTTAGGATCAGATTACTTCTCAGTGATAATAATTAGGATCAGATTACTTTCCCACAAATATCACAAGTCGGATCTCCTACAAGCATATCTTCATTGTTCATGTCGAGATTAATCATTACAAAATTTTGCTATTTCTTTTCTTTTCTCCATTCCTAGTCAGAGAAACCAATAAAAATGAGTAAAGCAACAAAAAAAAAAAAAAAAAAAAATCAACTAAATTGAGAATTAACTAAAAACTTAATAACTTAATCCTTTGACAAAGACGCCCAAAATGTGTTGTCGATTATATTCACGCAAGTGTACGGGTCGTGAATAAGTAGTAAAGTGAATGCAAGTCCAAATATCGATCACATGATAAGCAAGTCTTTAGTCTAATTCTCAATTAATCTAGCTCTAATTGAATGTAAATAACCTAAGATTAACTAATTAATCTAACCTAAGTGGTAGGAAGTGTTATGACTACTTGATTAATTAACTAAGTACTAGAGCCTTGTATTCCTCTACATTTTTCCAATTTAACATCAACTCACAATTTAACAACAATTATATGATATGAAGATCAATGTTCATATTATATTTAGTGTTCTTTTCAGAGAGTAATTTAAGCAACCCTCACACATGACCCGGCAATATTCCTATAGTGAATTCAAAAACATCGATTGGATCATACAAAAGTTAGAAAATTGTTCCTAATGTCTATGTAACCTTACAATGAGCCCTTGTTTGAAACCCATTATTTTCAAAATACATCTCTCTCTCTCTCTCTCTCTCTCTCTCTCAAAACAACACAATTTGTAATAAAATAATATTGCACCAAATCTAAAAAAATTTTCTTATTTTTTAACTACACGTTCTTCATCAAATCACTGTTTCAAAATACATTTTTTTACAAAAAAGAATGAGGCTCAAGAAAACTCTAAATGTTATCATATGCTACCCCTCGAACCTGAATAGGAATGACACGTCAAGTAATTGAAAGCACTAAGAGCATAAAAAATATTAAACACCAAAAAATTGTCTTAATGTCAAAATCAAATAATTGATATCAAAATACAGGGTTCAACATTACCTTGCATCCTAACAACTAGACAAAAATTGATGTAGAAACATGTCTTGTTTTAAATTGTTCTTCAAAGTTTTTCAAAGAACAATTATAATTGTTTCAATTAGCTCTCTTAATTGTGCAGAATAGGTGTATTTGAGCCTCTACATTACTCTCTAGCTTATTTCTAAGATCGTCGGTGAATATAATATTTTTTGGACAAGATATAAGTCAAATTCATGCCCTAGATGATCTCTATAATGTGTTTGATAAGAAAAAAAAAAAAAAAAAAAGGAAACTGGGACCAAGCTATGCAATCGTAAAAGTATAGGGACTATGATCACATCTCTTTGATACTTTCGTTGTTGTTTCTATAAATCCATTAATTGTGATCATCATCTTAATCACTCTATGGGCTCGCATCGGTCACTAAACTTTCATTATGTGCATTTTGGTCCCTGATTTTATCTTTCGCTCTTTCTGCATCCTTTATTCTTTGCAATTTGATCCTTCATCTTTAAATCGCTCTAAATTGGTCATCAACATTTCTCAATTATTCGTAATCGATCTGTTACAAGTTCCAAGACTTTGTAATTAAGTCCCTAAAATTTCTAAACATCAAATTTATCCTCGAAGCTTGTGAATTACTTACAATTTCTTCTATTAAGTCTTTCAATTGATTATTTACAACCCGATTCATCATCCATTACTCCGAATGAACTCCAATTTCACATTTTCATACTCATTGCATTCAAATATATTCAAGTTGGGGATTTACCTACAATTAACATACTTACACCTAAATTGACAATCAAGACTCTTTGATTTGCGTAATAATACTGAGAATTGATTCTTGATCAACAAATCGTTGATTTCGTAAAATATCGGCATGGAACAAATGAATTTGAAATTTTCGATTTCCATATTTTTAATCTATAAATAACCTAGCAACAACAAACCAAGAATAAGATTATAAATAAAAACTAGAATAAAATACTAATCTTCTATAAAAAAGGAAAAAAAGAAAAAACATAATTTATCTTGACTAAATTATAAATAAATAAAGTGTATTAAAATTCATGAAAACGGTGCTTCAGTCCTATTGCATCTACTCCAAAGCTAAATATATTCAATTTTAAGTTACCTGTACATATGTTCTTAAATATGGATAAGCGTTTTACCAGCTTACCCGTCTAAGATATTCGACTCAACCCAATCTGGATAGGGTCAATTTAGATCGAGTTTTATAACTTTTTTGTTTGGATTGGCATATATATGAATAAGGGAAAAGGTCGTAAATCAGGTATAAAGTATGTAACAAAACAATTTCCAGACAATAAGCTTGCAAATGCAAAAGTCAAGTGTTGCTTTTGTTTTAATTCTGAATAATATCAAATTAAATTAATCTACCCACACCCACCCTACCCCTACCCTATTCACTAATAGTCGGTATCCACCCGATTCGACAACCACCCCACCAAAAACTTCTTCAACCGCAAATATGAGCATTGTCAACTCAGATAGTGGAGATAGAGGGAGAAACATAGTGGTCATTGGAGAACATTGACTAGTGTATTTTACAAAGTACTTACCAAAGCAAATAACTTCAATTCTCACTTCTGAAATCCGGTTAAATGAATTTGTGCCCAGTTCAAATGACTAAGGACGGAGAAATCGATGTCATGTGACCATATTTCTTTAATTTATGGCGTGTGACCTATGCACTTTGACATGTGATATGTGACCTGATCCAATGGTTTGTGACCAAATCTATTAGATCTGTAACATATGATTTGAGTCAATGGTCTGTGACCAAATCTCTTGTATTCATAACCTGTGACTTGTACACTTGACATGTGATCTATGCACTTTGACATGTGCCCTAATACATGTGATCGTGACCCGATCCAATGACAGGTGAACAAATCTCTTGGATCTATGACATGTGACCTAAGCCAATGGCTTGTTACCAAATCTCTTGAATTTGTGACCAGTGACCTATGCACTTTAATATGTGACCATTGCATTTTCATAGGCCACCTATTCAAGAGATTTGGTCACAGAAACTCAATCGGTCCACCTATTCAAGAGATTTGGTCACAGAAACTCAATCGGTTGTGACCTACATATTGCCACCATCACCACTTGTGGACTTTGATCCACCACCACTATTCTATCACAACCACCACCACTATAACACCACCACCATTACCACTAACAACCCAACAACCAAGAAAATCACCAACGCCAAAACTCCTTTCTTCAACCTCTAAAATTCCATTACAAAACACCAACTTTCAGCCACAATGGCTGCTGGATTCCACCACCAATAAACTCTCCTCTTCAACCTCTATAAATCCATTACAAACATCAGCCTAAACAACAACCAAATCAGATAAAAAATTGGCTTCAAAACCGCAAGCAACGCAAGGCCTCCATCCAAATTCTTGCCACTCCAGCGACACCTATGATCGCGAACCACCACTAGCTAATTCTCCTCACCAAGGAAACCAATTTCATGGTCTTGGTTCATCAAAACTGATCCGACACATTGATGCCAGGAATTAATTTTCCACTCACGAATGGTTTCTGCGAGAATAGTCAATCAGTTAATTGATAGATTAAATGCATTTCAAATGGTGAATTCTACCTAACAACGTCCAATTGAGGTCCATAATACTATGGGTAATCCATCGGTTGAACCAATTAATTAGCCAATTGATCTAGTATTTGGGACATATTCTGAAAATTTTTGTTCGAGCATTGATTCTCTCAACTTATTGATGGCTCCACTATGCTTCAATACAGCAATTCTGCAAGGTGAAACCAATGGAAGTCCAAAAGATAATGTTGGAGAGTATAGGGATATAGAGATGCCATCGGATTAAATTGGGGTAAAGAGTGAGGGATGAGTGGTGTAATATTAATTTTGATTAAAAACCTGATTTATGCACAAGTTCATTTAGAATTGTCATCTTTAAATACCGGTCATGGTATAATTTCCACTATGAATAAATTAAGTGGGTCGGTTTGGGTTTCGGGTTGATTGATAATTCAACAGTAATTTCAAAACAAATTAATTATTTAACTAAATAAAATCTTAGAAACACACCAAGAGAATACCGAATATCAAAGACTCGGGCCACTTTTCTTCTCTTAATAAACCCTATCAATGTCTATCTCCCTTGCTGCCTCTATGTGGCGAACACGACATCACATATCTTTTGCAACCTTGCCCAGCTCGTCTTAGATCTCAAGCCTCAAGATAATTTCTCAAGTCTTATCCATGATCTCCAATTCTTCTTTAATCTCTACTCTCATCCAAAATTGAAGCCATTTGTATTTATGAGATTAATAATGTATAATTGATGACTTGGTTTTTACTTAATTAGGTCAGATTTAAACTTGCATTTTATAAAATATAATTTACTCATTGCGCTTCTATATTTAATTTTGGTAATGTAAACAATTTGTCTTTGATTTGGTTCAAAGCCAAAAGCGAGTTAAGAATAGGTTTGGGTCGATTTGGTTTGGCATTTAACCAAACAAACTTATATATATACTAGTTAGAGTCGTGCAATGCACGGACTTTGTTATTTTGAAGGTAATATTAGCATTCAATATGAAGGATTAAAGGGAGATATAATCAAGATTAGCAAAATGAGCTTAATTGAACAAAATATATTACATATGATTTCACACATAGAATAAATTTACAAAACATTCAAAGAGGGCGAAGAAATAAAAAAAAAAAATCTTAAACGAGATCCATAGAGAATTTATCTTTCGAAATTGTTATGTAAAAAATAAAACAAAGAACAAATATACATCTAGAGAAGTATGGAAAGAATAATTCTTCATCATTACAATCATCATCTGTTGCATCTATTTGTTTGTCTAACGCTATCACATTTTCAATAGTATGCTTAAGTGTATTATCACCCACCACCTTGTTGTGTTTGTCCTAATCCGTCAAGATGTTGGATATAATCATAAAATCATATATCTAATCAATAAAAACATATTAAAGACAACACGAAATAGAGTTTTCCTGATAAAAGCCTACCTTAGAAGCTTATGTGCCTAAACTTCCATTCATCATCATGAAGATCCCTCGCAATGAGTTCATGTGCAGGTGTGTTTGTGAGAAATCATGATGCATGAAATAGAAAGATTAGATAAGAATCATTATTGCATGAGGTCAAATTATGATATTATGGAACTACCATTACCAAGAATAGAGAAGCTTTCATGTGTGCTAGTATCACTTGCGGTTAGTATCTTGCAAAAGTAATCCATTCTCTGATATGAGTTCTCAACTCCACAGGAAAATGCGCAATTTTTTGTTCTTACTGCACTAAACATCAATGAAACATTAGTTGTAACTAATGTGCAATGATTATTAGACCCTAAAAAAAGAAATCAGAGTTTAATTAGATTAGTAAAAAAGACTTGCTCACTATGACCCTGAAAGAAATAAACCACATGATTTAGGCTAAATTGTATGTACATTCTGGAGAGGTTAGGTGCCAAATATAAGCATCAATGTTTCCTTACTCCTTAGAGGTTATCAGTCTCAATGTAAGACATATAAATAAGTAATGGAAAGAAACAATAAAAATAGAATTGAATTAGACAGAAACCACTGACTAAATATGCAACATCATAGATTCTAAAAAAATGATTTGGCTAAAAATGAAGAACTGGTACCATTATTCCATAAATTACAGTTATTTAATTGATAAGTTATTAACTCCAGTCAAGGTAGATAACCTTTTAGTTAAATTAATAAATTACCTGACCAAAATACTACAGCATGTCAGTCGGAGCATTATAAAAAGCAGAAGCAATCGAAGTGTCCATTTGTTTCACCTCATCAAAAAGGGACATAGCTTACAACCCAACATTCTCATTACGACCTATGAGAAGTCCGCATGTTACTCCATAAACCTTATTATCATAGGGCTACAATGGCTGCAACCATAGAGAACGCCATGAAATTGACATGAACTATGATAAGCGAGATTATAAAAGAAGTGTACAATTGATTGATGTCAAAATTTGACCATTATAGAGGTTATTTACTTGTTCTATATCTTAAAGTATTACATTATATCAACCTATGAAGAAGTTCCATTTAATTATATGGTAACTTGAAGGGAATGGATACGTCAGGTTGAAGAACTTGATGTAACAGAGATTATAGCACAAGTGAAGAGAGAGAGAGAGAGAGAGAGAGGAATGGCTAAACCATTATACCTACAAGCATTCAGAATTGTTGAAAAGATAACAACATTTGCTTTTATTTTTATTTCATGCATCTTTTGGAAAATTTTCAAGACACAGAAGAAGTCTTGTTTACCCTTCATATTCCATTTTTCAGAGTCTGATTTTCCATGAGCCAATTGCTTAAAAATTTGTACAACATTTATGTTCCAAAACAGTGGATAAGAGGTGTGAAAAAATACTTCCAAAATATTTGTAGTTCTAAATATGTATGAATAAAAGAATTTCTGTATAGACAACATTTTTAGTACATCTAAAGTGCATAGTTTGAGTGTTTGATGATTTGAGTAGAACTTTTAAACATTTGCTTATTTCAGCTCTTAACAATACTACATAAAGTTGACTATGACAGAAAACTAGTTCAGGTATATACAAACCAACAAATTCAAGTTTTTGACCTTGTGCTTTGTTTATTGTCATTGCAAAACATGGTCTAATTGGAAATAAAGTTCTTTTAAATGGAATTGAAGATTGATCACTTTTCAGAGGTATAAAAGAGATTTTTGGTAAGAAAACATGTTTTCTATAATATTCACCAGATGTAATTTCAAGAAGAATGACATTTTTATCAAATTTTCTACAAGTAAAACGTGTTCCATTGCATAAACACTCAGCTAGATTGATATTTCGCAATAACATTCCGTGATAGTTAATCTTAAGCTTTAATTCATGTGGTGGTATTCCATTTGGGGTCAAAGTATTAAAAATCTTCTTGTAAACTTTGTTCTGTTTTGTCAATTGCGTCGTCAAAACTATAATATGTGTAAATTTGACCAGGAATTTGATCAAGTAAAATTCTGTTAATATGATCAACACATTCATTTCGAGACATTAGAATAACTCGGTTTGCCATTGTATGTAAATTGTCAACATATATTTCTATGTTTGAGAATACATGATTTATTGAATTTTTGAGAGATGTAATCTCATCTTGAAATGGTACAATTATGTCCTTAGGAAGTTTAAATCAATGAAAATTATGTTCTTGCTTTGTTCCATTTCCAATTCTAAGTAAGTAGTTACAAAAAGCTGGATCTAATTTTGCTTTCATGTTCTCAACTAAGAGTATGTGTGAAAAGGTCGTAGATCAGAGAAAATTAAGCTAGTTTTCATAATGTCATCTTTTTTTCCCCCTTGGTACTACTGGTAAAACTTGTCGAAAATCTCTTCCTAAAACTACTACTTTTCTACCGAAAGATAAATTACAATCAGTAATATCTTTAAGCATTTTATCAACAGCTTCAATGGCACAATGATTTACCATAGGTGCTTCATCCCAGAGTATTAATTTTAACATTCTCAACAAAGTTCCTAAAGCAGATTGTTTACTAACATAATAGTGATTTGTCCAGCTGTTTCCAACGGAATTTTAAATCTTAAATGAACTATTCATCCTCCAAGTAAAAGAGATGCAGAAACTCCAGATGATGTAGTAGCCAAAGCAATTAAATTTTGTGACCTCACACTAGCTAAGAATACTCTATATAGAAAAGTTTTACATGTTTCTCCTAGACCATCAATGAAATAAACAACACTTGAATTGCAATTTACTTTTTCAATGATAGTATCATACACAACTTTTTGCTGATTATTTAAGCTTGCTGCACAAGCATAACCATCTTGAATATCCAAATTTGTCGTCTCCTCTGCAATTATTCTTGTCAACATTTCATTTTCATCTATATTAACATTGAACGACAATATTTCATAATCATTTATATTTTTACTCAATGATTCTAGAATAGAACTTATGTCTTCCAACACCTATAATTCAGCAACATTTGGAGGTTTATTTTCATGTACGTAATCGTCAGTCATATAACTCTTAAGTTTATTCCAAAGTAGTTTTGGATGATCAGAGTTGCAGAGTATAAGAAGTGTAGCAAATAGACGTCTTAAAGAACTAGGCATTTTATAAACAATAGCTTCAGATAAACATTTTTCACAATGATTGTCTCCACTTAACAAGCCATGTAAAAGTGTTGTTTCTCGATATGTACTTATAGTTATTCCATTTAAAGTTTGTAAATAATGAAATGACATTGGATCTCGAATATAATTGAGTGTACCCGTAGGAAATATCGTTCTCCTTCAAAAGGATGTGCTGAAACAATTCAGCTTATGACAATATGTTTCAGTCTGGGAGTCCAAATTTTCTTAGATGAATTCCAAACAAAATGTATTGAAAAATTTCGATATAATGATGTACGAGCAAATTCATCTACTTCATTTACTCTAAAAAATTATGTTAACATTGTTCATCTCATATCTTCATTCTCAATAATAGTAGTTAAATCATTTTCATCGTTATATCACACTTGTTGATGATTTAGGAGATGAATTGTAAAGAATAAACAGTTGGATGAATTTCTGCTAAATTGAATGATAAAATCCTCCACATTGCCTTAGGTGGAGATATCCATCTAGCAATTTGATAAGCATAAATTTCATCGATTTCTTTCACTGTTTCAGCTGGTGCAAATGAGAAATTAATCCGATCATGGCCTTTATGTATATATATTTGTACAAATATTTTATAACTTTAATTAAAGAACATATTTCGACATTTAATTGGCAATCAAATTTTGCACTTAAATAAGGATTGTACGACACAACCCATCGGTTGTCCAACATATGACCTCTGACTTTAATACAAATATCATTATTGCGACGTTTATAGAAAGGGTATGAGTTGTCACCAAATGCAATAATATTACAATAATCCCTAGGGAATTTATTTTTGCATTTTTCGTTAGATTTCATATATATATTTTTGGGATTCAAATCCCCACAATGACCATACATACTATGTTTGACAATAATATAATGAAGATGAGGATATCTGGTTTGGTCAGGATTCTCACAACTAACTATTTTATCAACGTCTACAGCAGAACGAATTTTGTAGCTGCATTTGAAAATCAACAAAAAAATGTGCATGAAGAAGACCTATTTTTTAGAATTCGATAATATATATATGTGCAACAACAGAGCCTAAAATATTTTTTTTTATATAAATTATCTTTCAACTCTTCTAATTTTGCTCTAAATATACGTGCAATCAAATATAGGCGATTTTGAATCTCGTAATTGTATTTTAGTTCTTGCATAATCTCTAACCAATTTGGATTACACGTAATAGTAAAAAATATATCTGAATTTTCATAACGCTACACAATAGCCATTGCATTCATATATCTCATTAGCATATATTTAGGACTACATATAAAAGACTGTGGTAAAATAAATTTTCTTCCAATGTTGCAATCTCTCGTCTCTCCGGTTTGAACACTATCTATAATACCCTAGTAAAGTTCCGCTCGAATTTGTTTCTGATTATTTCAAAAATAGTCTAATCTTGCAGTTTCAATTTTAACATACATATCTACAACATATTGTTGAAGAAATCGACCACTGCGAAGCAAAACAAACTTACTGTAAGGCCAAATTTGTAATTTGTATGAATAATATTCTTGACAAGAAACCTGAGATCGATACTTCATTCCACTAAGCACTATAAAAAAGATATCATGTATTTGTAACAATTGTAGAGAACAAAGGAGCAAAATGTAGAACAAAATTTGTTTACAAACTTTCATTCTCGTGTTCAATAAATTCAGCTGCAGAAGTCACTGTTGAAGGTATGACATCAAATTCAGAAGTAGGTTGAACAGAGGTGGTCATGCATTTCCTAATGCCTTCGTGCCAACTAGATTCTTCGTACGGAAAAAGTAATAGATATTGTAAAGGATTATAACAACCATAATAATAATGAACTCTATGTACATAATCAGAATGATCATGTATAATAATGTCACGAACGTGAACATTAGCATTCGCATAGTCTTCCACCCATATAGCAGCTACTTGAGATACTATATGAATGTTAAAGACGTGTTAATCAAGTCTTGAATCACATCTTATATGTATTTCATGGTCTTCCAAGTTAGTTATATTAGTTAGAGACCTAAAAAATCTACTCTATGAATTTACCTTCAAAATTTCAATTAAAACAATTAAGGTATGTTCAACAAAATGTTCTGAAGTTTCGATAAGATTTTTAAGTTCATTGTATGTGTCATAGAAATATAATTGCATATAAGAAGGCTTATTGTAATGTAGAATAAGTTTATTTACGTAATGGTATATTTACCTTTGAACTCGAAATGTGTAAATACCTTTGTTGATTTGAAGATATTTTTGTCATTTTAAACACCAAATGAAGTAAAAGCAAAATTATTATTATATCCTCTTACAAGCCTTTTGAATTTCATATTTTTGGATTCTTTGGATGTAAAAAACTTGTACAATTTAGTGGGTGAATTGGGCATATGAAGATTAACTTTTCCATTAGAGCAATAGAAACCTTTGCTTTTTCTGTAAAATTTTCTTGCACTACAATGTTGACAAATATCGCATGTAGGTAATACCTATGAATTGGTTTGTATGTTTAATATATCAAAAATACTTTGTAATTCATTTATGCAAATATTAGGAAAATCTTGGCTTTTTAAAGTAGAAGCTTCGGCATCTTGGAAATCATCATTCATTGTAGGAGATTGCATTTGCAGAGAATTGGAATTATTCTGTGCGAATGATATATGATCAGCATCAGATTTATTATGTTCAGATGCTATTATTTTACGATGATCGGTGCGTCCAGTGCGAAGTCGTTATCGTCACTTTCTTTGTCTTTGGGTTTGTTGTTGGCAAAAGGACATTGTTTTGAAGTTTAAAGGAGTAGTAATTCCATCGAAATTTCGAACATCCATGACAACAATATGCGAAATGCATAATTTAAACAACACTTCTTTTGAATTATGCCCTTTAGTGTCTATATTCATCCAAGTAGGTAGGTCTATGTAGTATTTTTTTTAATCTTTTTGAGTTTCTTGATTTATTTACCCATCAATGTCTATGCCCAAGTATCCTTCCACATTATTTTGAGCATAGTCAGTTTCTCAATTAGTTTTTGTTTGAAATGAACTTGACTTTGATTTCTTTGAAGTTGATTTTGCCAAAAAAGCAATTTTCTTCGAGATAATTTCTAATTCTTATGGCATCTTGCACTGATTGAACATAGCCAATAATCTTGATTTCTCTGCAAGAAAATCAACTTGTTTCGCTTGTTCTTTCTTCGAGAATTTTTGAATACCAAGATTTTTCTTTTCTTGAATCCATGAACAAATGGCTTTTGGGCAAGAATTTGTCCCATGAAGTTTGGACCACCATTTGACCTTGAGTCTTCGAATTATATGTTTAGTGTTGAATTTGGAATTTGGATTTTGAACAAGATTAAAGTCCTAGCAGAAAATCCATGAAATTTTGAATTTATAAGCAAATTGGAATAAAATATTTTCTTGAGGCTTTAAAAATGTTTTGGCCTCTTTTTTGAAGAGTTCAAATTCTTGACGATTAAGATTGGTAAAATAGTTTCGTCAAGTCCAAAATATTCAAACCAAGTTTGAAACCACTTTGGAAAACTTGAAGGGGCATGCTTGGTTAAAAGGAATAAATCAGGGGTGTGTTTCTAGTCTATAGTAAAAAACATGATACTAAGCATCTTTGTAATAAAAATAATTGAAACGAGATCGAATGTTTCATCTTTAAAAAACACATTCTTTTCTCATCCTAAGGGTTTTGTCCACAATCTTCATAAGACAATACCCTTTGAATACTAATATTTGAAAAATCAATTTGTTTGAGTTTTTGAGGGTTTGGAGTGTGAGTTGATAGCTGATCGAGTTTTTATAAGGATAGCTTCATAAAATGCTCTTGATTTTTTGATATTTCAGGGCATGAAATAAAATTGAGAAGGAAAATGTCTTGAAGGCATTCATTTAAAGATGAATACCTATGTACCCATGAGGTTCCCATTTCAAGAATGAGTAAATGAATTGGTTTGATAAAATAATGAAAAGCTTTGGAAGGATTAATCTCAGAGAAAATTACTTCTTTGGCAGAATCTATTTCAAAGAAATCAAAGTCAAGTTCCTCTCAAACAAAATCAGATTAACAAACTGACTATGCTCAAAGTAACGAGGAAGAATGCTTGGGTGTAGACATTGAAGAGTTAATAAATCAAGAAACTCAAAAAGATTTTAAATGACTACATGGACCTAGCTACTTGGAGGAACATAGGCAGTACATGATTCATAATTCAAAAGAAGTGTTGTTATGTCTTCTACCTTAAAAGTTATTACTGCCCACACTACCGACATTCAAAAGAAAAAAAACTTTAATAAAGCTTATTTATTAAAGTAGAAATTATTTCAAAGGACAAAGTATGATGTGATAACCAACCGCTCTACTCGCTCTATTAAAGTCATGAATACTTTATTAAATTTGATGTAATAATCAAATTTCATGGTAGACAGCTTCATTCAAGCAGTATTCAAGATTCCTTCAATAGGGTTCAATGAAGATTTAGGCCATGTTTGAAACCCATTTTGAAAAAAATAGAAATTTTGGAATAGTAATTGATGTGAGAATGTGTGGTGGAAAAGTGATGAATTTTTTTTTTATTTGTGTGTAATATTATTTTATTTGAAAAATGTGTGGTTGAAATGAAAAATGAGAATGAGAATGAGAAATTAATGGGTGTCAAACGGGGGTTTAAAGTTTGGATTTCAAGTATAAAAAAAGATCAAGATTCAAGCTCTCGGTAGCGGGAGAAAAAAAAAACTACTTCAAAATACTTAGAAATATTCGTTGTAATTTCTAAATTTTCTTTACACTAGTTTCCATTCATTTCAAATTCAATATTTCTTAAATAAAATATGTATTTTTATCAAAATATGTAATTTATTAAATCACTGTAAACCTTGGTTGAAACAAAAATGTAGAATACAATGTTGGAATTTTGTATCAGAAATTGGTTGTGACCAATTTAAGTGGAATTCGTTGTTTGGTGAATGAGAAATTAAGCCAAACTTAAACCGCTTAATACTTGAAATTGTTGAAAAATCGTGTAGAATATTGTGGAATATTCTAGAGATGATGTAGATGAAAAGATGTGTCTTTTCAGATGGATCATGACTCTTGGAGATCATGATTTTTGATATTATTTTTCAATAATTGTCTCTTTATGTAGAGATGTAATTGTGTCTCTTTATGGAGAGATATAAATTTCAAGAGATGTGTCTTTTGGCATGGATGTTCCAACTACTATATAAGAGATCCCACATATTTGAATTTTATAAAGGGAAAAAACTCAATTGATAGTTCCATATCATTCCATTTCATGTTTTACTTTAATTTTGCATAAAACACTTTGTAGAAGTGATTATTTCTTGCATCAAAATCATGGTTATGGTAGAGAGGGAACTCCGTTCGAGTTCGTTGGTCTAAGTCATTTGGAGTGCTCCTATGGTTAGACGTGGTCATTGTATCTTGGGAGATGATTGTCGAGAAATCGTTAGCAACGATGCATGGCAAATTCATCTTAAGGACAAAGTGTCAAACACTTGCCTTGACCGATCGCATCACTTGCATTTCATCTTTTTCATTTCTGATGTTTTTTATGCTTGATTTCATAATATGGTTAATTTATTTATGTGTTTTATTGAAAGATTTGAATTAAAGAGAGGTGCGTTCAAGATTGGGAAGTGATGAATCCATATTCTTATATTCGAAGTCGGTAATTTACTAATTTGTCTTCTCAAATTAGATTTCGGTAAGTCGAATGATATTTCGATTTCATGCAAATGTTCTTGATTAATATAATATGCACATTATCGGTGTAATATCTCCAACAATCTTAAGATGAACTTTTTGTTGTAATGTGTATGTGTTATATTCTAATTTGTGTTGAATCTGAAAATATTCTATCGCGTACATTTGTGTTGAATCTGAAAATATTCTATCGCGTATATGTATATTAAATGACAAAAGAAGTATCCTACCTTTTTGCATGTGATGTATATCATTAAGAATATGTCTTAGTTTATGAAAACACATGGTGATGGAAAACAAGATATGACAGTAACCTTGGAATTGAGTGCATTCTTTAATGGCCATTAGTTTGCCTTTGTTAATCAATTTACGTGTATTGTGTACATGGGCATTGCTTATATTCTATAAATTTTGAAAGGCAGCAGTTGAATTATGTGAAAGTTCTAAAAGAGAACTTTCTTGAAATTTATATGCACATGGAAGAAATCGTTTGATTTTGCATAACTGCCATGGAAACATAATTATTGTTGATACTTATTACATAAAAATAATGAATATACGTTTTGGTCTTTTCCCTTAATTTACTAATTATGACTTTTGATATGACAATTTAAGTGTGAAAAGTTGTGTACTTTCACACTGTTACATCTATGATGAAGGTGCATCTTCTAGTTTTTAAAAGTGCGATTAGCATGTAAATATAGTGGAAGGAATTTGAATGAATTTTTTTGTCTATATATTCCATTTTGCCAAATTGGTTATTTGTGTAAATTATCCGCATGATATATTTGGCTGGAATAAAGCATGTACGTATTTCGAGGCTTGTACCAAATCAATGGTTGATCATTTGGTCTTGGTTTATTTAATTGATCGAGATTGGGATCAATGATGATATCTCTAAATGAGGAAGTGTGCGATTTTCCTCAAGATATTGATATTTCTAGTCACGACATGTGTTGACTAAGATGGAATAAACTTATACAATGAATGTATAAATGTTTGGAACATAAGTTGCTATTTCGTCACCTTGATCGTGATGAAATGGATATTGTTGAGACGAATACAATTCAAGTAATGAATTGATAGAAATGAGAATTTACTCCTAACCATTGAAAATGTATAAATGTTGGAAGAATGTCAACTAGTTATTGAAAGTATATGAACTTTCATGATTATTCCTTTTATTGGAATGTGAAAAATTATATTAATAATGATAGCCTCAATTAATTTGATGAAATTAAATGAGATGATTTATGCAAATATGACAAAATGCGATTTGTTCTAATTGTATTAAGTGGAACTCATTATTTCACTAATTACTTGGAATTCGTAGAAATATTCTAGAATCGATTTAGATGGAAAGATATGTCTTTTCATATGAAAAATCATGACATTTGGTATGATTAATTTCCAAAGAAAATATCTCTTCATAGAGATTAATTCGAAGATGTGTGTCCTCTCGTTGGGTTGCCTTTTGAAAATACAACTGATGGATGATTTGTTCATACTATCTCGTGAAATGTCGCAAATGTAATATATGTTGGGAGAAGTTGCAATTCTTGTGATTTCAATCGTGGAACCAATTAAATTGGTATATGTTTTGAGAACATCGTTGGTCTATGTGATGGCCTTAATTTAATTTGGACGGTCAAATTAAAAGATAGTTGGATTGAAGTACATTGTATACTATTTCAATTGAAATAATTTGTGGGTTGACGACCACTATTTTGAAAGTACTTAAACTTTCACGAAGCATTCGATATGGACATTATCTATTCGATAATGAATTGAACTATGAAAGAGTTGATGAACTCTAAGTTCAAGTACAACCCAAAAATATGGGGGTTAACATCAATACTTACGAACTTATATGAAAAGTTCTAGATTTGTGGATACAACATTACTAGTTGCACATGCATTCCTAATTGAGGAATTGTGGGGGTAACTTATATTTAAAAGTTACAATTTTCTATACCTTATAATCATATAAATATATCTATGAATATGAAAAAGGTAGAAAACCCTTATATTAATTATAAGGAAATTATACACTAAGTCTAAAGTGGATGAAATTGGGATAAAAGTCGATTGCGACGTTTGTTTGGATATGCAACATCAATTGGAATATTTGAAGAATATTCATAAGGCTGAAATGCATTGTAATATTTCAATAATGATATTGAATACCCATGTTTCTAAATTCCTTAGTAAAAGTGATTGACTAGTGTAGTGTGTGATAGAAATCCTCTAACATTGTTGTTTGGATTTATAAAGCTTTAGATAAAGCTAGTTAGAAGCATGTAGGTTCATGAGAGGATTTCTTGGTGGTGACATGTTGTATCTATTAAATCAATCAATCGTTAATTAGCTATATTTGATGAGATACTAAGTCATATGTAATGGTAAGTCTAGACGTATAAGTCGTAGACATAATACCATTAAGCAGTCGATCTCAATGGTGTAAACTCGTGGTATCTTTAGAGATTTACCGAGAGATCAAGAATACTGCATATCGAGGGAATGAGATTAAAGCCTACGACGTAAGAGTCTTTGTAATGATAACCCTACCTTGTTGACTGGAGATCCCAAGATCTTGGTTCAAAGGGACAACTAAGTTATGAAGATTTCATGAAGCACTTAGGAAATTATTTCCAACTCATTCCTATGATATTAAAGTGCTTTCTGCAGAATGATTGAAAGGTTAAGATACACTTTTAATGATTCCTATAGCTTGATTCAGTCAAGTGGAGTATGACAGAATACTCTTAATAGGAGGTCACCTATATAAGTGTGAAGTGGGGCCGCTTCTATGAGAATGTTTCAAAGGCTTGAATTCTCTAAAGCACTTATGAAATCCAAGAGTTGTTCAGGGCCAAAATGAACACAACAGTGAGAACCATGAACGGTTTAGGGAAGACATTGTGTGAGTACTGTTGTCTTGGCTTACACCAACGGTTGAATGGTTCAAGACATCACGTTCACCAATTAGCCAGTAAGTCCGATAGTATTTCACTAAGGGAGGTTCAAGGCCAAAAGCTACCTTCTCGTATGCAGTATTTTTTCTGCCCTCTCTCTACTAGTGTTTGCATGGTCATTTGCATTAATTCTCATTCATGGGGGGGATTGTTGAAATTTTGTATCGAAAATTGGTTGTGACCAATTTAAGTGGAATTCGTTATTTGGTGAATGAGAAATTAAGCCAAATTTAAACCGCTTAATACTTGAAATTGTTGGAAAATCGTGTAGAATATTGTGGAATATTCTAGAGATGATGTAGATGAAAAGATGTGTCTTTTCATATGGATCGTGACTCTTGGAGATCATGATTTTTGATATTATTGTTCAATAATTGTCTCTTTATGTAGAGATGTAATTGTGTCTCTTTATGGAGAGTATAAATTTCAAGAGATGTGTCTCTTGACATGGATGTTCCAACTACTATATAAGAGATCCCACATGTTTGAATTTTATAAAGGGAAAAAACTCAATTGATAGTTCCATATCATTCTATTTCATGTTTTACTTTAGTTTTGCATAAAACACTTTGTAGAAGTGATTATTTCTTGCATCAAAATCATGGTTATGGTAGAGAGGGAACTCCGTTCGAGTTCGTTGGTTTAAGTCATTTGGGGTGCTCCTATGGTTAGACGTGGTCGTTGTATCTTGGGAGATGATTGCCGAGAAACCGTTAGCACCGATGCGGGGCAAATTCATCTTAAGGACAAAGTATCAAACACTTGCCTCGACCGATTGCATCACTTGCATTCATCTTTTTCATTTCTGATTTTTTTATACTTGATTTCAGAATATGGTTAATTTATTTATGTGTTTGATTGAAAGGTTTGAATTAAAGAGAGATGCGTTCAAGACTGGGAGGTGATGAATCCATATTCTTATATTCGAAGTCGGTAATTTACTAATTTGTCTTCTCAAATCAGATTTCGGTAAGTCGAATAATATTTCAATTTCACGCAAATGTTCTTGATTAATATAATATACACATTATCGGTGTAATATCTCTAACATACAATTCATCGCTTGTGGACAATTATTAAAAGCTAATGATATAAGAAAAGCAATAATGTGGGCAACTTTATTTTGCTCGCACCGAATAAGCTTGCACGAACTTGAATTTTTATGATGCAAAAGACAAGTAATTTCTGAAATGACTGATGCATTAAGGGCACAAAGGAACCCTCTAAACATGTGTGTCTACCCATGCCTATAAAGAACTTCTAAAGAGCCACCGGGTGATCATCGCTAGACTTTCTTTAGGCTTAAAACTTGATGCCGCATGTCCTGCACCCTGAAAAAATAAAAATAAAAAAAAAAAATAAAAGTTTTATTTCTTGTTTTTCTTCAAATCATTGTAAAAAAATGACACATTCAAACTTTTCTTGCCTTGATTGTCGCAAATGTGAGATAGAAGTTATTTTTCTTGTACTTCTGCGTGTATCTACAAGGAGCAAAGTACATTGAATTTTTTTTAGAATATACTATGCAATATGTATATATAATCATCAAGAACAAGAAACGTACCCCGCAACTTGTCCATTAACAAGCCAAGGTCTCCAGTCATCATCAATAGTTAGATTAAGAGTGGGAATCCAATTTAAATGACCCATATATGGTGCGGCCATGTCCTGATCACAGCTGGAAACAAAAAGGACCCATATATGGTTGGGTTTATGGTTCAATTGTGAAATGAAATTTCGCCTATGTTTTGCACCCGACTCCAAAGTTATATAACGAGGAAGGTTACGACGGTTAAGTTCGACAGAATTTTAAGCATGTAAAATGTGTAACGTTGCCAAACACGGCTTCAAGCCATGCAGAAAATCAACTTATTTTTGCCCTTTTCAATACTAAAAAAGGTGGCTATGGCTTTTTACAAAGCTGAAGATAGTGAAACTCGTTGTAGTTACTGTTTTAGGGTTAGAAATCGCTCCTTGTTAGAGTCTGCTCTGATTTTCTGCTTGGAAAAGTTTTAGAACATGCTATGTAAGTTTAATTGAGTAATATTATTATAATATTAAGCGAGATTAAAATCAAATTTTTACCTTAGCCAATTATTACAAATATTACATCAATAAGATTTTTAGCCATCATATACCTTTGACTTGAATTTTAATTAATTTTTTTTTAACAATACCCAACGGGTGCTAAATAAGATTATAAAAAGTCAAAATTAATGTTTGTAATAATACATGTCAAACATGCACTAATTAAAGGCTTTTAACAAGATTTTGGTGGAGAAGTTGGCCTTCTACAAAACATGGTTTTTCTTTATAAAAGTTAACTTCTATTTCATTAATAATTATACGTATGTCTGTAGTTATCAATCTGGAA
The DNA here is from genome assembly GCA_019097785.1 of Fraxinus excelsior. Taxonomy (NCBI): domain Eukaryota; kingdom Viridiplantae; phylum Streptophyta; class Magnoliopsida; order Lamiales; family Oleaceae; genus Fraxinus; species Fraxinus excelsior. Next base: position 30,385,510 of record CM032637.1, on the reverse strand, counting down.
AAGTGATACTAAACTAAAGTGGTATCAACAAACGGAAAATCATGTCAAATAACAGTATCGGATTTTATTCCACATTCTTTGAAATACAAGTTTTCATAAATCTCAAGGCAAAATAGTTAAATTTTTTAAGCAACAGAATTTGTAACGCCTCAAAACCGAGGCTCGAGAAGAAGCCCAAAGAAAAGGCCCACACTCCGCGTCATCAAAAATCAAACCGGAGTCATAGGTAAAGATGACAAATCGACGCCTCATCCGAAACACTATGTAAGTGGCCAAAGCCTTGAAGTCGAAGCGTAGACAAGTGGCCGAAGCCAAAGCGTAGGCAAGTGGCTGAAGCCCTGAGTTGAAACACTACTTAAATGGCCTAATCTCTAAAATTGAAGCACTGTATAAAAAGTCAAAGAAGAAATTGAAGCTCTCTGTCTCGAAACTCTTGACATTGAAGACCTCCAATGCGAAGCTCTCTTTCGCCAAAGTTTCCTTTGGCTGAAACCCTTGCCGTCTTTTAGAGGATCTGCAAACAATCTTTAAGAATGATTGATGTAATATTTGTAATAATAAATGTCAGGATTGTCGCCTAAGGTATATGATGGTTAACCCGTTGTCAATGTATTAAATGTATAGCCGACTTAGGGATGCGAGGTTTGGTCTTGGGAGATGAAGTCACGTGGTTCTTATCCAACGACTACCACTCCGTCGAACTCTATAAATAAGCAATTCTTGTAACATTTGAATCTAATGCAACTCTTCACACTTCAAACCACACCCAATCTTCTTTCTTGCTTATTCCATATTTATTTGCTTGAGTTTATATTATTTCACTTTGGTTGAGTTATTTATGATTATTAGATAAATACGCAATCACCTTTGATCATATTGTCGATGCTCAAACATTTTTGCTTCGCGTCGTAGATCATCTCCCACGTCAATAAACGACATCCTTTACAGTTCGAATCTCCAGTCAAAACGTGTTGAAATTTTCTTGCTTGAACGCGAGTGAACCCGACATCTGTTGTCCATGTGACCATTACAGAAAATGGGGTCAAAAAATTAGCATCGTCTATGGGAAACGCCACTACAACCACGAATATTCCCATGAAAAAAATTTATCGAAATATTTATTTTGCTTCCCCCCTTGAAAAATGATTTGTTCTTTAAAAAACAAGTGGAAGCCCCAAGAAAAAGATTTTGGAGTTGACATTAGTACTAGATTGTTGATATTTCTTGAAAAATATATTGAGATAGAAACTCATTTGTAAGGCCCCTGAAAGGGGAAGGTCTCCAATGAAAAGTCCATGAATAAGAAAACCCTTTAAAAAGGGGGAAGCCACTAAAGAAGTGGTATTGAATAAATAGACCCCTCGAAAGGAGAGTGGTTGCTGAATAAGTGGTCTTGAATAAGAAGACCCCCTAAAAGGGATCTTTGATGAAAAGGCTATTGGAAAATCATTTCACAAAGGGAAGACCTTTGAAGAAGAGGCTATTTGAAGACCTTTTTACAGGAGGAGGAAAGGGGGGGGGGGGGGAGGGGAGGTTTTGAAGAATAGGATGTAAAGGGAGAAACATTGAAGAAGGGCTCATCTATCATGTGATAAGTAAAAAATTTCAAATTAAAGAGGAACAATGCAAAAAAAGATAAAAGGACTAAACGGGTACAAAAATGTCAACTTAGGATTGAAGTGTAGATGTTTCGAAAACTGAAAGAGTTTGAATGCAAGTTATCAAGGGTATGATCTAAATAAAAGTCAAAATAAGATTATCAAAATGTATTAGGTAAAAGGTTAAGACCCAAGCGTGAAATTACTAAAGGACTTGAAGACAATTTTCATATTTTGCCCATACACAAGCATGACCTTCTACATATTCACCATATAAGGCCTCATTTTCGCCTATGCATCTGCCCTCATGGATGATCCATCTACCATGGAAAAACCATTGACATGGATAAGCCACTCACATGCAAAGAAGTAATCCACTTTGAATGGAGAGGTGAGAAGCAACCCATGGAGGCTCGTTTCAAATACCTATAAAGATGAAGTTGAACATTATGGGAGAAGCCTCTTCCTAGATGAACCATCCACCCTATAAGGAAGCATGAGTGCCTTGGAGATGAGATAGATCCCAAAAAGGACAACCTCCAAATTCTCTAAAGTTGACATCATATTCCTCCCATAAATGAAACTAAACATCATGTGAAAAGTCTTTGCATGGATGAATCATCCATTATGTAGGGAAACACGAGCGCCTCAGAGAATAGGTGAATCCCAAAAGGAACAACCACCAAATTCACCAAGGTTGAAATCATATGTCTTCCATCGATGAAGTTGAACACCATGAGAGAAACATGTGCATGAATGAACCATACACCATGAAGGTAAGTATGATTGCCTCAAAGAAGAGGTGGATTCCAAAGTGGACTCCCTCCAAATTGTCCAAGGTTGACATCATATGCATATCATAGATAAAGATGAATATCATAAGAGAAGCCTCTGCATGGATGAACCATCCACCATGTAGGGAAGCTTGAATGCCTCAGAGAAAATGTGGATTCTAAAAGGGACTACCTCTAATTCTCTAAAGTTGACGTCATAAGTCTCCCATGGATGAAGATGATCATCATGAGAAAAGCCTGTAGATGGATGAACCATCCACCATGTAGAGAAGCATGAGCATCTCGGGAAAAAAGGTGGATCACAAAAGAAACCACTTCTAAATTTTCTAAGGTTGACATCATAAGCCTCACATGGATGAAACTGATCATCATGAGAGAAGCCTTTGTATGTATGAGTCATTCACCATGTAGGGAAACGTGAGCACGTCTGAAGGGAACGTAAAAAATAAGCTTACATTCAAACTTCTGAAGATGACCCTAACGATTCATCTCTACTTCAGCATATACATCAAATTTCAACAAACTAAAGCATAACTTCAACACTTTAAAGCCTCGTCTATGCATCAAATTCTAGCCAAATTAAAGCATCATTTCAGTCTCTTTAAAACATTCAACATTCAAATTAAGGCTTCTACAAAAATTAAAGGCTTTCCATTAAAGTGTAATAGCAAGCGAAACCACCAAGTCAAGCAAAGGACATGCCATATTAGAATATTACTTCTTAAAATAAAAAATTCATGCATGGCATAAATAATTATACATAGGCTTGGAGAACTATTGTTATGCCTCAAAACCAAGGCTCAAGAAGAAGCCCACACCTCAAAATCGAAGCTCAAGAAAACGCCCAAACAAAAGGTCCACACTTCGTGTCATCAAAAATAAAACCAAGATGATGAATCGACGCCTCATTCGAAACACTATGTAAGTGGCCGAAGTCCTGAAATCGAAGCATATGCAGGTGGTTGAAGCCCTGAGCCGAAGCACTATCTAAGTGGCTGAAACTCTAAAGTTGAAGCATTATATAAGAAGTCAAAGAGAAACTGAAGCTCTCCGTCCCGAAGCTCTTGACACTAAAGACCTCCAATACGAAGCTCCCTTTGGTCGAAGCCCTCGCTTCCATCCGAAGCTCCATTTGGCTAAAGCCCTTGCATCTGCATGCAATATTTATGAATGATTGATGTAATATTTGTAATAATGAATGTCGGAATTGTTAGTTAGGGTATAGGGTGGTTGACCAATTATCAATGTATTAAATGCATGGCAGATTGAATGTTATGAGGTTTCGACCTGGGAGATAAGCCCACGTGGTTCTTATTCAATGATTACCACTTCGGCCATAACTCTATAAATAAGCAATTCTTCTAACATTTGATCTAACACAACTCTTTACACTTTAAACCACACTCGATCTTTTCTCTTGCTTATTTCATATTTATTTGCTTGAGTTTGATTATTTTCACTTTGGTTGAGTTGTTTGTGATTGTTAGTTAAATATGCAATCGCCTTTGATCATATTGCCCATACTCAAATATTTTTGTCTTGCGTCGTAGAGCATCTCCCACGTCCATAATTTATAGTCTTTTTTGTCGGAATCTCCAGTCAAAACGCGTTGGAATTTGCTTGCGTGGACCATTACGAAAATACGGTCTACGGAACAGAATTTGCAATGAATAAAGTCTTTGCATTTTAAAATAAATATGTACAAAAAAATCAACGTTAAAAAGGTAAAAATTCCCTGGGAAAAAAAATTTATACTATGATTTGCAACATGATTTTGTTGAGGGACTTTTTTCTTGCAAATTATCTAACTGATGTCTTCAAGAAAAAATTAGAAACAAAATTTACAACAGAGTTTTGAAATATAATTTACCATAAAAATTTTCATTAATGTCATGAAGAATAGCCTCGCTAGTTCAAAATGGAGGTCAAATTGCAAACTTCGAACCACGCGGGAGGGAATCGCTTCCAACCACCCCTCAACCTCGAGCGCATGTTCTTTGGCAAGGACCAATCCATCGCGAATAACATCTGCTTCTGCATCATCAATCGAAAGAAAGCACTGTATGCTCTTATTTTGTGCCGCCACAACTACTCTCAAATGATCCCGAATGACATCCCCTATTTTTATAATACCCTTCTCGACTCACAGCTAGTACTGCATCTATTTTTAATTTGAAGTTGACTAGGGTTCGCATAAGGCACTACCTTTACTAGCCAAATGCACTAGGAAGTCAATGATAGAAAATTGAAAAGGAATAATCAAATCATATACTTTATTCAAATCCTTTTCACATAAAAACCCTAGATCCATCTCCATACTGAAATCTGAAAATGAACATAATCGTAAAACATACCTGAATTCATGATAATTAGATTGTTAGCCTGAAAGGATCATGATCTTCCAATTTGATTTGTGAACTTCACTTCAATCTTAATTTCTATAGATGAGGATGTAGAAACCTTGAAGAACGCACTCAAATGGGGACCATAACTCATATATTCATAAGATAATGACTATTCATTATCTTTCATTTGTTTTAAATCGGCCCCTCAACAATTTAAAACAAACTTACGGTCTCTACATTTTAATTCCACGAAATTCAATACCCATTAGTCAAAATTCATCTTTATTAGATCACTTTATTGACAAATTTACTTTAAATAATAACACACACATTTCAATATGTTACATGTGGCCCCAAGTTGTTAAAATATTCCAACAGTCAACACCGTCTAGGGCCAAACTCGCGGTTAGGCCCGTGAGACAGCGGCTGCCTGAAGACTGAAGTACAAAACTTTTGGAGGCCAAAAAAAAAAAAAAATCATTGTGCCCTTATAAATAAAATTTTAATTATTATAATAATGTATAGAAGAAAAATGATATACTAGGCATCGATACTTATACTAAATATTGATGAAATGTCACATGAATTAATCTGTGAATAAGTTGATGAAAGGTCCCAAGAATTAAAGCGTTCTCGGCCTTTTACAAGAAACACTTCACAGTTTTTCTATTAAGAGTCGGCAAAAAAAAGAGCCACCTAACGCAGCACCTGTAGGAATCCTGACATTTATTTCATGTGCAAGGAGAATAACTCTTTTAATTATGTCCCAAATCAAAGCATTATGCCTTTTTTACTTTTTATTTAAAAAGCAGGACATTCCCAAACAATGTAAAAAGTTATTTCAACCCTCGTAGCCTTTTATGGGGTAAGTGAATAAACATAGAGCCAAACAGATCGCAAGAATTCTTCCATTGCGCTTTGTCGTAGTAAAAAATTGACAATCATGTAAAGAAGATTTAAAACGTAAATTTCAAGAAAATCCCACTGAGTTTAATCACTTGCGACTTTTGAGCAAAGCTCTTCTAAATGAATTAAAACAAGGAAACTTAGTCCCTTTTGTCGGCCGTTTGTTTTTGTTTTGCTCTTTTAATATTCGAAAATTTTGTAGGTTTGGTTAAATATTATTTTAGATTAATCCCGACTTACGGATAGTTTGCTAAATTAATAATTAGTTAAATTTATGCGATAATGCATTATTACAAAATCATGAAAAATGCTTCTTATAAATAACTATTTACATAAATTTTTACATAATGATGAGGGATCGAAATATAGAGGGTGTTTGGTACAAATTAAAATCAGATTTTAAGTGAATTGTGATAAAAGTTTTTTAAAGTCTAGTTGAAAAGATGCGAGACTCATGAAAGATGTGGTTGATATTGATTGTTTGACTTTGATTTAGATTAAAATCAGATTAAAATTCGGTCCAAACAGACCCATAATGAGAAAGTTATTTGATTGATGAGATTTTAATACAATTAAATCTCGTCACATTATCCATTTGTAAACTACTATGTAAGTTGTTATGTACATATAACATTATCCGTTTGTAAACTACTATGTAAGTTGTTATGTACATGCAACATAACCGAAAAATCATATAGATCCCATGTAATATATAATTTGATAATCCTTATGGTTAAACTATGATGTCTTCCTAAATTATGATTATATTGTGTTTATTTTTTCTTGAAATTGATTGTCATTAGATCTCATCCCTAACATTTTTTAACACGATAACGAGTTTTGTTGTGATTTTCTAATACTGCGCCAAGAGTGTCAATGTTGATTGTTGATTTCTTTACACCTTTGAGTTGAGAAACTATTGTTGTATGTATTACGACCTTTGCTTTATTTATATAGTTTTTTCTTGGTTAAATATTGTAAAATGGAATAATATAGTACAATGTACAATCTATTTTTGGAAAATATAAGTAGATTCATGAATTTTAATTGGTCAAAAAATACATAGAATTGTTAGTTCGAAAAGCTAAATACCAATATAATTTTTTTTTTTATAATTTTGGAATACATTGATAAATCAATAAGTTATTAATTAATGAGTACATTAATAAAATATTAATTTATTTATATTTAACATTCACTAAATTAATAGATTTTCCTTTGTCCCAAGGCTATTATTTACAGAGGTTTAATTGTATTACATTAACTCATTTCTCTTTAAAATTGATGGAAACCTCTCGTGCAAGTCGAAGATAGAGAAAATAGTATTATTAGCTTTTAATTTATAGCTCGAATAACAACTTGGTTACAAATCTCTAAAAATGAGCTAGTTTGTCTTAACTTTTTATTATAATTGCACAATAATTCTCGACAATAGAAGTTGATTTATATTCATTACGTTGACATATCTCCTAAAGAAACATGCATGTATCCTTTCAAAATTTTAAGATCGGATTAACTTTGAAATCAAATGTATCTTCATGAAATTGGACTTTAATGTGTTTATGGGATGATTTGACAAAAAAGTTGCTCGTTTATACAAGTTGAAGACCAATTTGCTATTACACCATCGAGTCCGGTCAAATTTTGTCATTATTGATTTTTTATTCTTACACATCTCACTTGAGCTTAAACATTTTTCGACCAACTCGATCTTCATATTTGAGCCTCTCGTCGTTGGACTTTAGTTTGACCTTTTAGACGTTGCATTATTTGTTTGCTTAAGGTTGGCCCAATTATTGACTTTAATCATTATGTCAATTCAATCAATTTAAAAATGTGTCATTTCTTAGATATATATATATATACACATACAAGTTGAGGTATAAAAAATTAAAAATGTGACAAAGTGAAGGCTAAGAAACTGGGGAAGATCGCAGATTATCTTGTTGGGGCCCTAAGATTGATAGATGGCACCAAATTGATCATTACCCTCAATCTAAATTATAGTCTTAATTAAAAATATAATATACTTAAATCTAGTGCATAATAATCTAATTTTTTTTACAACTTGGACCATACACATTTATTTTCTTTAATATAGAATTGAATAGTCCCATGTAATTGAACCAAATTAGATCCGTCTCATCTTCTCGAATCTCGACTTTACTTTTAAATGTAAAAATCCAATGAAATCTACCAATTATAAAAATAGTTTTTATGTTGTTTTTACTATAGATCGAATCGATCCATTTGATCCATACACGTTGATTTCCTCCGCCCCTTGTATGTAAAATTTTCGTGAAACCAGTTACTTTTCACCGAGGAAATATAGGCCGTTAATAATCACGCCAAAAGTTGACAAACAAGCCAACCAATTAAAATTGCCTACTTGAAAAGAATTTTTTTTTGTAAGTATATGTTGAATTTAATTTTAATTTACAACCATCAATAATGTATGAGGTAAAGTGAGGATAAGACTAATGAGGACATGTTTGTCCATATCACATAACAGATCTTTTGAAGATAAAATCTTAATTTGTAAGTTGAATATTGGATAAAGTTATTTTATCTTAGAATAATAAAATGGTTATTGTCACTAATGACCCCTCAACTTTATACTTGAATCGTCGAACGTTAATTTGTTTTAGGACTTACCATTGAACTTAATAAAATATTTCATTTAAATATGGGGTTTGGCATCCGAACAGTTTGACGCGAAGAAGTAAGATTTTCAGTTAAAAATGGACGTTAAATTGAATAAGCAATTCGAATGAAAATATTTTGAAAACTTAAATGATGAGCCTAAAATAACTTAAAATTCAGTAGTCAATGTGGCATTAAGTGCAAACTTCGATGACCATAAGAGTGTATTTGATTGCAAGTATGTGATTTTTAAGAAAAGAAAATAAGGATTGCGAGTATTGAATTTGTATGAGAATAAAATAAATTCTAGACAATTGAATTACCTAGAATTTATTTGTACGCAAATTATTGATTAAATGTGTTTGATTGATTTAATTTTCAACTTAAAAAATATTATATTTGTCTATTTTTTATTGATGAGCAGATAAAAGAGAATTGATAGATAAGAGAGAATGAATTACATGGAAAATAAAAACAACCCTCCCTAAAGAAAATGTTTTCCTTATTTTCGAGAAAAATATGATCACGTGACTAAAAATTAAAAAATATTTTTCATGGAAAAAATTGTCAATCAAACACTTGAAAAAATAGGAATTTTGGTGGAAAATGATATTTCTCATGGAAAATAAAGTAAATCGTGTTGGAAATTATTTAAATGTGTTTGATTGGATCTTATTCTATGTGAGAGTTATGCACACAATTATGTACAACAAGAATAATTCATTCGGAGTTATGTTACACAAACATAATGGATGACCGCATGGATGACAAACACACACACATGAGAGGTTGGCATTATTTAATTCAGGCTGGGACCTACGCATTCCTTGTGAGGGCTCGATCAACCAAGTGGTCATCCATTATGTTCATTTGGCTTTACTCATTCGTTCGACTGACTGACGTACACACCGGATCTGTTTGGTACACACTCACGTACAGAACTACTGTCGTATGTACTACTACAATGGATTGCTTGCTGGCCGCCTTTGATTCCTTCGAATATAAACTGGTTTTTGACCGTGATTAAATGGCTTACTTAACCATGGTAAAAAAATTCTATTTGCTAAATGGCACGTCCAATATCCGTACGCAGAGTAGGCAGTAATAAAAAGTCGGGGTTGGATGGATTTCTATGATAGTTGGGACTTGTTTGTCAAATTTGAGTTATTGTCCTTGTCAAAATTATTTCAGAAAAATTATGCTTGGAGTCCTTAACCTTTGCTAAGTGAGATATCCAGGTCCTCAAATACTAAATGTGGTCCTCATCAACTTGATGGTTAGAAAATCAAATTCTATATTAAATAACTATTGTAACCTTATTTGGAATTAAACAAAAAATAAAGTAAATGACAATGAAAATATGAATTGAAAAATGAAATTGAACATCACTACCGGCAACACCATGGGTTCACAACTGTGTATCTGTCAACTGCTTCTATACATGTAGCAAGATTATATATGAAATTATGTATGAAACTTTGTTTGAAATTTGTGACAATTTTAGATGCAACTTTGATTGGATTTGATGGGGGTGGATTTTAAAGTGATAGCGACTTGTAGTGGATCATGACTTCTTGTGGCTAAGATTAGGACTAGCATTTATTGGCAACCAAATATATACCCCTCTTGATCGCAACCTTTATTTGTCTCGCTTATAGTGCCAAACCTTTCATTTCATTACAGTAGAATGATAAATTGAAGGAATTTGTCAATTCCATCGTTAGTTGACCAAAAAAATTGACATTTTTTTTTACCAATTTTGACTAGTTTAAAAGGGCAAAATTGTAACTTACAATCTCCACGTAAAAATAATTAAATAATAAAATGAGAGAGAGAGAGAGAGAGAAGACTTAACTTTTCATCTTCTACTCACCCAAATCTCTCACCTGCGCCACCGCCTGTGCTCACCTGAATATGGGTCTGCATCCCGATGTTGCCACACCAATGCACTCTCTTTAATTGTGTTTAATTGAGAATATAATAAGAATGACGTTAGTTAGTCTCGGTCTATGTAGCATTAAATGAGATGTTAAATGAAATAAGTTATTTAATTGTATATTTCGTTTAACCTATCATTTATTGTTATATTAGAGCTACATAAATTGCTGTTATAATTCTAGTGGTGCCAAATAACATTATTCATATAATAATAGTGAAATGAAAGTTCATTCTTAATTTTTCTTTTACAACGTTTGAGATTGAAAAACAAACAAAAAATGAAAGATTTGGGATCCTGCAACGCTATTTGGGTGATCCACAACACTTTTTGGAAAAGTTTGGGATCCCAAATATAATTTATCACTTTTTAATTAGGAAATGAAGGAAGTAAATATGTTATTTTATGCGACATTAGCGGTCTAAATGGATGGAAATCGTAATCAAAATGAATCATGCATATTTTTCTGAAAGGTGCCATTAAAAGGGTTGTGGGTATATCCAATTTTCGAAAGATAGAGGACTGAATAGTGGTGACAATAGGCTCAGCCAAGCCGTCTCGTCCCTTACCCGCACTAGCTCAGACTCGTGGACAAAGAGCCGAGCTTAAGAGCAAGCTTATGGGTGCTCGACGAGCCGAGCCGAGCTAAAGTTCGCCGCTCATCCATTTTTTTATAAGATAAACCTTTTTGAAAAAAAAAACCCCCGATTTTGGGCAAGCCCACGAACCAGCTCGTGACTTGCCTCACAAGCCGCTCGTCAAATAGGCGAGCCAGCCTGCTCGACTCGTGCTTCGGCGGCTTATGGCTTGTCAAAATGAGCCGAGCTCGACTCGTTTGCCACCCCTAGGACTGAATATACAATTTTTCCTATTTCAAATTTACCTAATTTGTAATTTTTAATATCTCCTATATATTGGGTGTGTTATTTCCCTAAATGAAAACGATCTTATGCAAATAAAAATATTTGTTAATTTTTTCTAAATGAAAAAAGTTAATTTCAGCAAAAAAAAAAAAAAAAATGTTCAAAAGGTTTTAACATTCTTTAAACTACGGATGATGTTTTCATCTAAATTGAAACTAAGTTTTGAATACATTTTGAGTTTTGTGCTTTGAACATCCATTTTGAGATTGTTGAAAATACGTTCTTTTTGTCATTTTGAAAAATTATTTTCCAAAATAAAAAATGAAGTTTGGCTTGATTTTAATTGAAAATAGTCAAAACAGTTTTTTTTTTTTTTTTTTTTTGTGTTTTCTTCATAAATTTTAAACTCATTTCTAAAAATAGGTATGTAAACATGTTTCCAGTGTTTTCAAAAACTGAAAACTAAAAATGGTCTGAAAATAGCAAATAGAATAAGCCCTAAGGTGTTCTCTTTACCGTTTTCATCCCATTTTCTGTTTTCAATTTTTTAAAATAGTGAAAACACGTTTACTTACCTATTTTCAAAAAAGAGTTTCCAATTTATAATGAAAATAAAAAACTTTAACAATATCATTTTAAGTGTTTTCAGTTAAAACCAAGCCTATATTTTTAAAACGCGTTTTTGGATATTATCGATTAAGCCACCGACAACTACCACCATCGCCGCCTGAATACAACACCTGTACCACACCACCGTTGCACCGCCCACTATCGACAACGTCACAACCACAATAGCAGAAGAAGTTGACGACGCTATCGCCCAAAACCACCACAATAGAAGAAGTCGAGATGCCACAACCACAACGCCACCGCGAGGCGATATTGACCCAAAACCACCGCACACCACCACGCCACCGCACCCAAAACCATTTTGTACTAGCCACAGCCACCACGCCACTGACATAAAGCACCGCACACTATCACCGAGAGAGAGAGAGAGAGAGAGAGAGAGAGAGAGAGAGAGAACAATTTTTGGGTGTTTTCATTTTTTAAAATAATTTTTCAAAATGACAAAAACAACACATTTTCAACAATCTCAAAATGGACACTCAAAACATAAAATCAAAAATGAATTCAAAACTCAAAACAAAAAATTGAAATACGAAGAGAACAGTTCCTAAATATTTCAACAAGTGAGAATGGATTTCAATTTTTGTTTTTGTTTTTCAAGGCGGAAGTGGATGCAACAATATATCAATCATTGAGCCTTTGATCTCGGGCCCATTTGAGCCCCATTTATTTCATAGAATGCATTTTTGAATAGTAGATTAATGAAAAATACGTGATTAAAATGTTGGATTTAAAAGAAAGGGGAAAAAAGTGTATTTTAAAAAATAGGAATCAAACCATTGTATGTGGATTTCAAATATTTTTTTATAGGACTTAAAAAGTTACTTTTCATTAAAGTTTGAATTTAAGAAAAAAATTAAAATTATTTCTTAAAATATGCATGTGTTTGTCTATTTAAACAAGTTTTTGAATAGTAATTTTTTTAAGAAAACATGACTAGAATTTACCTGCAAAATATTTTATTATTAGAATGTAATTAAAAATGAGTATTAGGTCGGCACCCATTGCTTCTTGTCTAGCTAGAGTTCTGTTTGGCAATAAAGGATACTTTATAAGATGCCACTCATGCGATGTGAACTATCGCAATTAAGTAGGTGGACGTGTTTTGTGGCGTTTTCGGAGGCCGTGGACACGGTGGGGACTTGAAAGCGATAGCAGTTTGGTTATGGTTATGGATATGGATTAGTGCCTGATTTTATTTACTATGGATTTGGGTCTTAAATCTTAATTACACCTAACACTATGTTTGTTTTGAATTCTTGGTTATAAATAAGTTATATTCATTTAAAATTAAGGTCATGTTTGGTACTCATTAAAATTTTCATTTTCATTCTTATACTATTTTCAATCACACATTTTTCAAAAAAATAATATTTCTCATCACATCAGTAGTTTTCTTTCTTTTTCAACTGCACATTCTTCATCGATTTACTATTCCAAAATACATTCTCTCAAAATAATATGGCTCAAACACACCCTAAATTTAAGATACAGTAACAAAAACTCGCTTTTGCCAAGGAATAGCTTAAATTATTGACTAGAAATGAATTTTTAAAAACCCACTCCTAATATTAAACTATTTAATGAATCGCACACTTTAAAGATAATCCAAAAATTGAGTGGAGGTGATTAAGTAATTGATGTGGATGAATCCTTTTTCGATAAAACAGGCACTATTGCTTGAAGTCTTCAAAAAGAAGTCACGGACAAAATATATGAATCATTAACAAAATATGAATAATTTTTTTATCAATAAATATTCATCTCTCAAATGAATTAAAAACAAAATTTATATTCAATTGACTAAGTTGTTTGATTAGTATCGACATTTAACTTAACAGATTATGCTACAGGTACCAAACTTTTTACATAATTTTTTACCGAATTGATAGGTGGCGGGGAATCAAGTATCGTCGGTCTAATCAAATCTTTTTGTTGTTTGATTTAGAGAAGCAGACGCGAAATAATTAGAAAGAAAGATACGAGTATGATTTAGGGCTCATTGTTTTTATTTTTATGTTTTTTAATTAAAACATAAAAGTGAAACAAGGGAAAAAATCATATTTAAGGTGTTTTCTTTACATCAATTCAAAAATAAGGTAAATAGTTTGAAAATTCAAAAATCAGGTATAAATTTAATTAATTAAAAATATTTATTAAATAATGATAATAAAGTCACAGTTTGTGATTAATGGTCACAGATTCATAATTATAAGTTACAGATTTATTTAATGGTCACATATCGTCAAATTTGATTATTTGATGTCACAGATCAAAAAAACTATACGTCACATATTATTTCGAGGTCACAGATCTTTAAATTAGTTGGTCACAGATTATTTTTCAGTCACGTATTATTACATTTTTAGGTCACAGGTCACAGACATTTGGTCACAGATAACCAAACATTTGGTCACAAATAACTAAACATTTGGTCACAGACTACCACCGCTATCACTATGACCACCGCCCCCACCACCACCACCACCACCACTGCACATAGCACCATGCCCAACTGCAGCCGCCACCACCGCCAAAGAAACACACCACCGTCGCCAAAAACGCACCACCGCCGGAAACGGCGCCATGACAGCACCACAAGACCACCACCAGACTGCCAACACCACCACCACCAGTCGCCACCTAATGGACCACTAATATTTCCCCAAATCTCCATCAGAGCCGCCTAATGGACCCACCACCACCGCATCCCTCAGCCACCCACACCTCATTCACATCCGCCCAGATCTACCACACAACAAACACCCATTCACATCCGGCCAGATCTACAAGCAGCAGCCACTGCGAGCGGCGGCAAGCTGCTTGCCGACAGCAGCCGACCGCTGCGAGCTGCTTGCAGCGACGGTCACTGCTGCTCGCGAACGCCGCTACAGCGACCGCAGCTGGCAACTGCTGCCGGCAGCCGCTTGCTGCTGCTTGCAGCCGGCAGAAAGGATGGGGGAGGGGGGGAGGGGAGGGAGGGGGCGGTGAGGAAGAGAGGGGAGGGGGGAAGAGAGAGAGAGAAGATGGTGAAATGTGAAAAATTAGGGTTAGAATTTTATATATTACCTGATTTTTGAAAAATAAAGTTTGGTCCCTGATTTTTGAATTGGTGTAAATTTTACACCTGATTTTTGTAATTATGCCGTGAAACAATGTATTAAGACCCCATTGCCTTGCGGGCCAGGAGCCCAATAATTTGGGTTTTATTGGGCAGATTCCTTTGAAACGGTTAGATCCGGCTTTGATGCCATTTATTTAAGTGGAAATTACATTTTTTAATATACATTTTGAAATGGTAGATTGATGGAGAATGTGTGGTTAAAAATGAAAGATTTTTCTTGGATTGCGTGTAATTGTATTGAAAAATATGTGATTGAAAAGAAGATGGAAAATAATATATTTTTAAAAAATGAGAATCAAACAATGACTTATATATAAAATATCGATATTCATATAAAGGCTATGTTATGTGTACACAGTGGTTGACATAATGTGAGTGGGGTGGGACTCATGCTACAACATCGTGGGCCACACCTCACTCACATTATGCTAATGTACATATAGTTTAATCATTCATATGATAATGACTTGAAATGGTAGAATTAAAAAAGGTAAAAATCTCTCGTTTCCCACCATTCACACCCAATTTGTTGCTTTCCAGATCCTTGATCTCCCTTTCAAGCATTGTGTATATCCCAATATTCAATAACTTCTGCCATCATTTCCATCCTAATCTTCAAAAAGCTCACCTAGAGCCTTTAAATTTTTTTGGTTATTATCACTTTGTAATCGAACCCTTAACCCTAATTCCAAAATCTCAATTTCAAGTTTTTTGTTTTTGTTTTGAACAGCATAACACTTTGAACAATTAGACAACATATACCTACATAGTTGTATAGTTACATTTTCTTTTTATTTTATGCTCTTCCATTAATTGTAAACAAACAAATATACTTCGTTGATCGATTAGATTAAACTTAGAACAAATTAAGTCACAATTTATATTTAAGAAAGAAACTAATATAACTTACTTGAATACCAAAACATTGTATCCTTTCTTGGCGAAAGTTTTATGATATTCAAGAGCACTCTCTACATTCTTTTCATAGGATATTCCATAATTGCACGTTTTCCACCTTTTTATCATATCCTGGTTCAAATCACGAGATTACTGTAAACATTTTGTAACACATTCTAAATCTTTAATATTTTTTCTATTTATCGTACCTTTCTAACATAAAGAGCATCTTGAACAGTTGGATCATTTGCCCAATAATCAGATACTGTATAATCGATATCCTGTACAAAAGAAACCTATTTGTGAGAAAATGAGAATGCAGGAATAAGGGAAAAATAAATAAAGAAAAGAGGAAGAAGTTTTTCTTTAGTGGCAAAGTAAGTATTAACTTAATTTGTTAAAAAATAAAGTAATTAAGTTACATGGCACTTTTGCTCTTCAGTAGGGAGGACAAGAAGGTCAACTGAACTGTCTATCGGAAATGTTTGATTCCATCCAAAATCATCTGGTTTTGGTGTGCTGTCATCACATTTTGGATGCAGAATGTGAAATTGATTTATATGACTTAGACACTGCAATATTTTATCATAATAAATGCTGGAAATGAAATATAAAATAAAATAAGATGCAAAATATTACCTCTTGGATCCGTTTAAGGGCATTAAGACATTGTAAATTATTTGGATCACGATTATAATATTTTCCATCACAGCTAATTTTTGCTAACTGAAATTATGTCAATTAATTACATGAGTACAAGATACAATATGCTGTATTTTATCATCAAAGTAACTATATAATAAAGATTACCTCATAACTATTTTTAGGTGTTTCAGTCTACTTTCTGTCCCTTGCAAATAATATATATACTGACTGCTAAATACGTTCATCTGCAGTTCAATTTCTGGGGTTGATTATAATGAATTGGACAGGGTTGCATGTACTTCTTCTTCTTCTCCTCCTCCTACTACTACTCTTCAACAATGGAGCATCACAAGCAATAATCAAGACACTTCAGGGTTATTCTGGTACTCTTCCATTCAAACTCGAAACTGGGTTAGTTCCTTCATTCCTTGTTTTCCTTTAGATACGTAGTGCTAGACCGTCACAAGATCTTAACTTTGTTTTTATGTTCAAATGATTGAATAGATACATTGGTGTGGGAGAAAACGATGAAGCACAACTATTCTACTATTTCATTGAGCCCGAAAACAAACCTAAGACGGATCCTCTTTTGGTTTGGATGACCCATGGACTTGGTTGCTCTGGTTGCATGAATTGGACAGGAATGAAGGAACTAACCCATTTTCGAGTTTGAATGGAAGAGTACCAGAATAACCCGGAAGTATCTTGATTATTGCTTGTGATGCTCCATTGTTGAAGAGTAGCGGTAGAAGAAGAAGTGCATGCAACCCTGTCAAATTCATTAGAAATTGAACTGCAGATGAACGTATTTAGCAGTCAGTATATATATTATTTGCAAGGGACAGAAAGTAGACTGAAACACCTAAAAAAAAGCAAGTAATAATTAATATCACGTGGTTCTTACTGCCAAAAAAAATATTTAATACTACAAACTTCGAAATTACAAATTTGTTGTAGGTAGGATTATTCACAAATTTCTAACGTGGATGAATTTGTGGTAGGTATCAATTAAAATAATGAGATTTCCCGTCTTCGGGAGAGTCAAGAGTGAAAGTGAAATGATTTGAAGAGAGAAAAATCCGGGCGGTGATCATTATTTTATACAACGTTGGTTGGTGGACTTCATTTCTGAATTCAAATTGGAGAAAATCATGGTTTTAATATTTTAGAAAAAAATCAAATATACTAAATAAAAAATATTTCATATTAGCTTGTTGAAATTTGGGTGTGACCTGTATTCCTTTGTTGAAGTTGTTAAAGTAATTAAAGAATTCTAATTGAAGTGCATGCCATGAAAAATTCAAGTTTGGAATGCTATTGAAGTCCTATGTCAAGTTGGAATTCTATTTTGGAAGCTCATTGAAAGTTGGAAATTAATATTAGACTTGAAGAAGAGTTTTGGAATGGAAAAAACAATTTGAGCAAAAAAAAATCAGGTGGAACGCCTGGGGTCGAGGCACCCGTTCGTTGGCGCCTCGGTGCCTGTCGACCTATTCGAATTTTTCGCTGTTTTCTTCTCATTCTTTGTTTTGGACTCGATTTTTGACATCATACTTCATCAACAACTCTATTAAGAGGGTTTTGACATTACCTACATATTTTCTATAAATATTAGGCTCTTCTATATAATTTAATAAGTGTGAGATATATGATTACTAGCTTTTAGGATTATTATAATTTTTTTCCCTTCTCAATTATTCTCGAGGCAATAAAATTTCATAATTTCTCTACCATATTCTTGTTTTTTATTCTTATTTTCTTGATCAAATACTTTATTAATTTGTCATATAACTTCAACATCTCAATCCGATGATTGGTGTCACAACAAGTGGTATCAATAGTAACAATCCTTAAGGTTGCAAATAATATTAATAATACAATAACGTGGATGAAATATAACCAAGAAAGTGAAATGATTTGAAGTCGGAGAAAAATCCGGGCGGTGATCATTATTTTATACAATGTTGGTATTCAACATGTATTTAGATTGATTTAATACGCATTTAATTTGATCATGGTATAATCTATTTAACATGTTTTATAATATTTTTAATTTATATTAATTTATTGGAATGAAACTTAACCCCAAGGACCATTGATCCAACTTCAGTCAATCTAACGTCTTTCAAATCTCACTTTTTAATGTAATTGAAATGGTATCAAACTTTAAAAAAATTGTTCAAATTCAACGAAATTTCTTCTAACCATTGGTCCAAAAAAAAAAAAAAAAAATTGTCCAGCAAAAGAACAATCAAGTTCAACTTTAATTGAACTCAAGTTCAAACCAATCAACCTAATCCAAACCAACATGAGCTTGGTCATTTTGGATTGGGTTGTGTTTTAACCGTGAATGAGTTGGTTTTGGTTTGAATTATTCTCAAATCGAACATGTTGGGTTGGGTTGGGTATGAGTTGGACTCAAAGCCAATCCAACTCAACCCACGCCCAACTCTAGTTGGTGGACTTAATTTCTGAATTCAAATTGGAGAAAATCACGGTTTTAATATTTTAGAAAACAATCAAATATACCCACTAAATAAAAAAAATTCATATTATACTCTGGAATTCTGAGTCTATGAACATGCTCTTGTGTAGTGGCTCTCCCATTGCCAACTCCGTGTTGAAGTATTAGTAATTGAGCTCTCAATGCTTCCATCTCATCCTATAAATCAAGTATGATAGTAACAGTTTCAATCATTGCACGTTAGCCTTTTGGCTTTCATCCAGCTGGATGTGTAATTCTCAAATTTTCGTCTTTGCCACCTCGACTTTCTCTTCGAAGTCCTCCACGACATATCACAACCTAATAGTTATCTCAACAAGCGCATCCGCGCACTATTTCATACTCTTTTTTGAACATCTACCACCTCTAGGTGTTCAAGAAATTTGGATCCCTAGTTTTCTTATCGAGGGTCTTTAGTTGTAGCATTGATACCAACTTTCAAGGGTTGTCTTTCTTCTTAGCAAAGAAAGGGACACTGTGTGGCAGTAGTCTGCTCCGCTAAACTACCTTTCGTCTTCTCTCGATCGTTTCGTGACGAAAGAAAATATAATTACAATTTGTAGAAAGCTTGCAACATAAAATTGAAACACATTGAAAGTAACTTGATTATTGATTGCTTGAAAGTTAGAAATTACAATAGACGAAAACAAGAAATTATAATGGTTAGTGTACGTGGCAAACATTAGAAAGCTTGAAAGATATTTGAAAGACTAATACCCCCTATAATAGCATTCGGAACAAAAACCTAGGTGACGGAAGTAGACGTTTAAATGTCGTAGAATCATACTAAACTTTTCTAATTTCTAACTATTTTACAATTTAAATAAACTATTACAATGGAAAGGAAATTACAACCCAAACTTGAACTAATATTTACAATATGCGATCAAAGTTGGGCAAACTGAGACTGCGATAGGGTCACGGGACTTAAGTAAATCTCCGGTCCATGACACAATGATCTGATTTGTGTTTAGATAGAAATTGTGCTTAGAATAATACATTTGATAAATTCTGCAAACTCCTTTACTGATTCTTGAATTTGAATGATCACGATCTACAATCCAAACTGCCCAATTGTCAAGCCGCCTCCAATGGTGATCCACACAAAGAACAAGAATGACAACTTAGATTTTCTTTTCTTGTGCTAGCAAGAATAATGATTTTTTTCATATTATTTTCAAACCCTAGCACCCTATTAATATAAGTCCAAGCAAGTTTGGTCCGTGTCTTAAACTTAACCAGGTCAAATGTTTAATTAATCAAATTAATTAAATCAGATCCATTAATTAATCTAATTAATTAATTCGGGCCTGTTAATAAGCAACCCTGTTGGAAGACAGAGCCTCAGCTGGGAAGAAAAAGCAAGGGCTGAAGTTACTGGAAGATAAAACGCAAGCTAGGAAGGATCGTGAGCTGAATAGGACTGAAGAATCTGAGGAGCTGGCAGCCTAATCATTCGTTCCTGCTCCACCAGCTGCTGATTGTGCAAATGGAAGATCCTAGAAGACTTGATATTCCATAATGCGTTTGCCTTGCACATGGTTTCTGTTGGAAGAATATTCTCTCATTATTTTGTAACTGATTTTGTCCTTTTCCTATCCTATTGTGTATATATTGTACCTTGTATCTTGTAAAGATTATTGAGTAGAATTCAAGAGAGAATTCCACATCAAATACAATAAGTTTGTCTTAGATTTTACATGGTATCAGAGCCTATGGCTGAATCAGAAAATCAATCATCAAATCTTCCACAAAACCTTCCACAAAACACTAACCAAAATGAAAATACAGCAGCTCATGATCCAACTCATTTCAGCAGCCCATACTACATTGGGAGCAATGACGGTACTGGATCTATTCTAGTTACTCATACACTTGATGCAAACAATTATCACTCATGGGCGAGGTCGATAAAAAGGGCTCTCAGAATAAAGAATAAGCTGGGATTTATTGATGGGAGCATTCAAGGACCTCAGGAAGCTAATGACCCATTGATGGAGCACTGGCTTCAGTGCAATGATATTGTAATTACCTGGCTCCAAAACACCATGGCTATGGACATCAAATGCAGCACTACGTATGCTGAAACAGCCTATCAGCTATGGCAAGAATTGGAACAGGGTTTTGCACAGCAAAATGCACCCAGAATTTTCGAGATTAAGCAAGCTATCACTGTTTTATCGCAAAACCAGGATGTTGTGAGTATGTACTTTTCTAAATTCAAAACTTTGCTTGATAAGCTAATGAACTATGAGTCAGTCCCTAATTGCACATGTGGAGGCTTAAAGACTGTAGTTGAAAATCAAAATTGAGATTGGGTAATGAAATTCTTGATGGGGCTTGATGATTCCTACAAAGCCATTAAGGCACATGTTCTCTTAAACAAGTCATTTCATTCTTTGAATGAAGTATATTCTATAATCCAGCAAGAGGAGAAAAGAAGGCAAATATCAAATAATGGTGCCATCAATGAGACAATGGCACTACTGGCAAGAGGAAACTTCAAGGATAATGGCAGACAGAATTCCTTTTCACAGAGGAAAGATAGATACTATTGCACTCTTTGCAAAGTAGCAGGCCATTTACTTGAAAGATGCCTGAAGGACCCAAACAAACCTATATGTTCCCATTGTAAGATGCCAGGTCATACTGCAAACAAGTGTTTCAAGCTACATGGATACCCACCGGGTCGCAGGTATGAGGAAAAGGGCAGATACACACCAACAGCAAATCTAGCATCCCTTTGCCTACCCATAAATCAGCAAAGTAACAAGGCTAATGTGTCTCTCACTCAAGAGGAATATTCTCACTTAATAGCTATGCTCAAATCATCAGGAAGTCAAAACATGGTCACTTCACCAAACCAGGTTCAAAGTAATGTTACATCAAGTTCGGATAATGCTTTTCCAAAAATTTCTGGTATATCACTTCTTTCATCTATTTTTAATACTACAAAACCCAATAACTCTGCAATTCCTTGGATTTTGGATACAGGGGCAACAGATCATATGATCTGCAGCCCATCTTTTCTCTTTTCTATCAAATCTAAAGTTAATTGCTCAGTTAGCTTACCAAATGGGGTTACTGTCCCAGTAACTTGTGTTGGAACTGCACATGTCACAGATAGATTGGTTCTCCAAGATGTGCTATGTGTTCCTTCATTTTCCTTCAACCTTATATCTGTTAAGAAACTCACTCAAGCACTAAACAATTGTGTTATTTTTCTCCCTAATGCCTATTTTATACAGGACCTTTCGACTTGGACAACGACTGGAATGGGTGAAGCAAAATGTGGCCTTTATCAAGTCCTCCCTTCAGCAGTCTCACCTATGGCCCTTCAAGAAACCTTGAGTCATCTAACCAGCACACTTCCCTTTACAGCTTCTGCTATCAATCATGATAAAGAGTTCGACATTTGGCATTACAAAATGGGGATCCCTTTCTGTTCTGCGCTTGCTCTTGAAGACTCTATACCTAATTTAACTTCGCATAATAAGCATTGCTCTGTATGCCCTTTGGCTAAGCTTCATAAACTCCCATTTCCTGTTAGTTAGCACAAGTCTCAACATTGTTTCGATTTGATACACTGTGATATATGGGGGCCTTGCAATGAGATTAGCTATGATGGATCACGTTATTTCCTAACCATAGTAGATCTTAGTAGGTGCACCTGGATATATATGCTAAAACTAAAATCAGAAGCCACCAGTGCTTTACAAAATTTTTATAAGCTAATAAAGACTCAATTTCAAAGTAAAATCAAAATGGTAAGAAGTGACGATGGAGCAAAATTTAATATGAAACAATTCTATCTAGAAAATGGGGTGATTCATCAAAGAACATGCGTTGAAACCCCTCAACAAAATACCATTGTTGAGAGGAAACATCAGCATATACTAAACGTTGCAAGAGCCCTAAGATTTCAGAGTGGAATTCCATTGAAATATTGGAGTGACTGTGTCTTGACCGCTGTTTATCTAATTAACAGAACACCCATAGTTCTCCTACACAATAAAAGTCCTTTTGAAGTGCTATTTCAAACTAAACCCGCATACTCCCACCTAAGGGTGTTTGGATGTCTAGCATATTCCACAACACTTGCAAACGGTAGACATAAATTTGACCCTAGAGCAAGAAGATGCATTTTTCTAGGATATCCATTTAGCATTAAAGGTTACAAGCTACTAGACTTAGACACAAAATGGTTGTTCAAATCGAGGAATGTTATATTCCATGAAACTGTCTTTCCATACAAAGAGATCAAAACCACAAATAAACACATTCCACCTGATCCTACCAATCTGTGTTTCCCTCAAAATCTCATTATTTCTGACCCTATTGATTTCTGCAAAGAGGGAGAAGATCAAACTGATCAACCTTCTAATTCTACAAAGCCTATGGAACATTTTTATATTGATGATCCTCAAATAGATCTTACTCCACAGTAATATCCATCTGATAATAATCAAACCATACCTCATTTGCCTAGGAGGTCTACTAGGAATCGAAAAGCTCCTGCAACGCTGCAGGATTTTATATGTCAACAAGCCAGTTTGCTGCCTCCATTCCAGGCATTGAACAAGGAGTCAGGTGCTGCCCTTTCAGGTAATCCCTATCCCCTCAATTCTACTGTGTCATATGAAAAATTATGTGCACCTCATAAAGCCTTTATATCCTTTATAACTACACATAATGCGCCAAGAACATATCAAGAAGCTATCAAATTTCCTGAATGGTGTGAAGCTATGAAAAGTGAGATTAAAGCCCTTGAGTTGAATGACACATAGGTCGTGGTGGATCTGCCAATCAACAAGAAGGCAATAGGATGTAAATGGGTTTACAAAATAAAGTTCAATGCGGATGGTAGCGTGAAAAGACACAAAGCCATATTAGTGGCAAAAGGATACACCCAACAAGAAGGCTTATATTATCATGAAACCTTCTCACCTGTAGCAAAACTTGTCACTGTGAGAAGCCTACTTGCTCTTGCAGCCATAAGAGAATGGTTCCTATACCAGTTAGATGTGAACAATGCGTTCTTACATAAAGACTTGGATGAAGAGGTGTATATGGAGTTACCTCCAGGGTATGACAGTAATTATGGATCAAAAATATGCAAACTTCGCAAAAGCTTATATGGGCTCATACAAGCTTCGAGACAATGGTATGCAAAACTGTCCAATTTCATTCTTCAACATGGCTTTACTCAGTCCAAAGCTGATTACAGCTTATTTGTTAGAACCACTCAAGATTCATTCGTTACAGTTTTAGTGTATGTGGATGATATAATTGTAGCTGGAAATTGTTTGGAGGCCATAAATGATATCAAAACAGCACTTGATACTGAATTCAAAATCAAAGATTTAGGAAAACTAAAGTACTTTCTTGGTATTGAAGTTGCTAGATCGAAAGAGGGGATACACATTTGCCAAAGGAAATATACTCTGGATATTCTGGCAGATTCTGGAACCGTAGGATCAGCCCCAGCAAAAGTGCCACTTGATCAAAATATCAAACTGTCCAAAGAAGAAGGAGAAGAGCTTGATGATCCTTTCATCTACAGACGGCTTATTGGACGCCTATTATATTTGACTATAACTAGGCCAGACATATCCTATTCAGTTCAACTCCTGAGCCAATACATGGAAAGGCCAAGATTGCCTCATCTCAATGCAGCACATAAGGTGTTAAGATCTCTTAAAAAAGCCCCAGGGCAGGGGTTATTTTACTCATCCACTACTGAACTCCAGTTAAAAAGATATTCAGACTCAGATTGGGGGAGCTGCCCGGATACTAGAAGGTCAGTCACAGGCTACTGTGTTTTTATTGGATCATCCTTAGTGTCCTGAAAATCGAAGAAACAAAATGTGGTGTCAAGGTCATCTTCAAAAGTAGAATATAGAGCCATGGCTAATGTTTGCTGTGAGTTAACTTGGCTGAGATATCTCTTTAAGGATTTAAAAATTTAACACACTCAAGCAGCCAACCTGTATTGTGATAATAAGTCAGCTATCTACATTGCCACAAATCCTATCTTTCATGAGAGAACCAAACATATAGAAATAGATTGTCATCTCATCAGGGACAAAACACAAGCTGGAGAGATAGCAACTGATCATGTGCACACAGGTTCACAAGTTGCAGACATTTTAACTAAGGCACTAAACTCTAGGAGTTTCTATCTTCCTATGATCAAGATGGGAGTAGCAAATATATATACTCTCCATCTTGCGGGGGGCTGTTGGAAGATAGGGCCCCAGCTAGGAAGAAGAGTCAAGGGCTGAAGTTACTGGAAGATAAAACGCGAGCTAGGAAGGATCGTGAGCTGAATAGGAGGAGCTGGCAGCCTAATCATCCGTTCCTGCTCCACCAGCTGCTGATTGTGCAAATGGAAGATCCTAGAAGACTTGATATTCCATAATGCGTTTGCCTTGCACATGGTTTCTGTTGGAAGAATATTCTCTCATTATTTTGTAACTGATTTTGTCATTTTCCTATCCTATTGTGTATATATTGTACCTTGTATCTTGTAAAGATTATTGAGTAGAATTCAAGAGAGAATTCCACATCAAATACAATAAGTTTGTCTCAGATTTTACAAACCCAATTAATTATTTATCCAAAACTTGTCAATTAATTAATTGGTAAATCTCATTCCTCTGGTTCTCTTTTGTGTGTGACTCATTAGGTTCTCGATCATGATATCTAATAATGTGAAATATTATTTTGATCTAATCAAAATTAATAAATTAAAATACCCCCTTTAAATTTATCATCAATTCACATCTGTCATCCCAAATTGACATCAGCAATGTGTCGAACAATACATGTGGCAAGAAATATCACATGGTGTGACAAAACCAAACTTGTTCATTTACCATGAAACTATAATCCTTTCGTCAATATGATTCGATCAATTATGAGATATGAATATGTGTCAATCTCTATTATCGATCATATTTTTTATTCCACTGTAAAGTCAATGTAAATCGAAAACTCATTTTTGACTTATGAGTTCACCTTAGCCAAGAACTTCATTATCAACTTAGCTCGATAAAATGTAGATCATAATATCTTACTATCTAAGAGTAACGAATCCTTTACTAGTCATTTACAATCTTCATATGATTCTTGACATACCCGAACGGTGTATATTAGTGACCATTGGCAGAGCAACGTCCAATATTATCAAAGTATGACTGTCCTCATATAAGACACTATGATGACATCAAGTCAAAAGACCAATTTCACTACCGAACGCTAGAGATTAACCACTGACACTCAAATAGTTATCCACGTGGAATCTCCTAGTAGTTCTCCAATGTTTTGTTCTATAACAAAACATTCACGTGTTCATTCAAGTGTCACCACACTTTTACTTGGGAGATCAGTTACTTACTTCATAAGTAAGAAATGTCATACGTGATGGTCTATCCGTAATAACAATATTCGTATCTCGTTATTACATACAACCACAAACGATTTAAAATTCAATCATATGTAATTTGTATCTCACAATCACAACTCCTTATGATTAACAAATCACAAGACTTGAATCTATGGATTCTATTATTTAATTAATTAGAATATTAATTCAATTAAATAATAGATCTTACCATAAATATGCATCGATTATATACATTAAAAGTGTTTATATCCAAATTTGATTAGACTTAGGGCATAACACTTACAGTCCGATAGATAGTAATCTTGTGAAGTGTTTGCATATCACGTGTTCTTACTGCCAAAAAAATATTTAACACTACAAACTTCGAAATTACAAATTTGTTGTAGGTATGATTATTCACAAATTTCTAACATGGTATGTGTTGGATAAGATAATGGTAAAGTGTAGAAAAAACTTATCAATAGATCGAGTCTCGTGACAGCACGATGTCCTAAAACGAAATTGCCCGTCGATAACTGCTGCGACCTCCGTGGACAATCACCTCCAGGATACAACGATCAAATAAACCAATTGTGCAGCAATCACAAAAGGTTTTCAGAACTCTCAAGTGTACCCCAGAAAATATGAAAAAACAATTTGAGTATAATATTTTACTGTATATATGAAGAGACAATTTCATTTTTGTTGTTGTAGTAATTTTCTAAAGTCCAGAAGTGAGTTTATATAGCCTAAAAATAGAGGTAACTGTATACCCCATGATCCAGTATTAAATTACAGTTTTAATGGCCAATGGTAATGGGTTGTAAATACTGGACAGTTAAAATAATAATGTTTTACTGGGTAGTTGACCCACTAAACAATTCCGAAAATAATTAAAAATAATAATTATTTTATTATAATCAATAAAGCCCAAGAGCCCAATCAAAGACTTTTTGATATAATGTGTGAGGCGTGACTCGAACCCCTGACCTCCCACACAACTTTCACGTTTTTACCAGTTGGACACTTTATCTTAATTATTTATTTCTTTCACATATTATATTTATAGTATAAATATATAACAATCCCCACATGAAAGAAATAAGATAGATAAAAATAATATTTTGGAGTACGGTAGAAATCACGCATGCTTAGGTGTCTATCGACTTGAACCTTAGCTTTGTATATTCTATCGAGCTTGCTAACCGTAGAGTGAACTATGTCTTGAACTCCACAATTATGATTTGCAAACTGAGACAATAAAACACACACATGATTTCTAAAACAATCATCGAGTTCTCGCGGTTGTGTTCATTTCGGCCGTGAACTTTCCCGGTTTCTTTGAGTGCTCTAGAGAATTAGCCTCAATTCTCATAGGAAGCGGCCCCACTTCCACACTCAAATAGGCGCTTCTATCAAGGATGCACTGTATTTAAACACCCCACTGAATATCAGCTATAGAAAGCATTAAGAGCACTTGCTATAGGAATCATAGGAATCATATTCACTATTTATAGCTTCCTTCCAAAATATAGAATCTGGTGAAGATATAGCTTCATCAAATGTAATATGATCATCCTCTACTAAGTATGTTAAAAAGTCAGGACAAAAAGAAGTAGTAGTCCTAGGTCTTTTGCTTCTCCTAACTTCAGCTTCTTCTAATTCAATAGGCTCTTCTCTAACACTAGGAGGGACACTAAGAGAGCTACTTGGTCCTGTGGATTTTTCTTTAAAAGGGAATCTATTTTCAAAAAATTCTGCATATCTAGTTTCAAAAATTGTGTTCTTTTCAATCAAAATATTTTTAGAGTCAATTACTAAAAATCTGTAGGCATTACTATGAAAAGCATAACCTATGAACACACAATCAACAGTTTTTGGACCAAGTTTAGTTCTCTTAGGTGCTGGAATAGATGCTTTAGCTAAACACCCCCACACTTTAAGATATTTATATGAAGGTATTCTACCTTTACACAATTCATAAGGGGATTTATCATTCTTCTTACTAGGAATTCTGTTAAGAATATAACATGCAGTAAGAAGTGCTTCCCCCCACATGTTAAAAGGTAATCCAGAAGAGTTTAGCATTGAAATGACCATATCCTTTAGAGTTCTATTTTTTCTTTCAGCTACACCATTAGATTGGGGAGAATATGGTGAAGTAGTCTCATGAATAATACCATTATCAACACAAAATTTATCAAGTTCACCTGATTATTCTCCTCCCCTATCAGAACTTAAAATCTTAATAGTTTTATCTAACTGATTTTCTACTTCAGTTTTATATGAAATAAATTTTGAATAACTTTCATCCTTACTCTTAAGAAGATAAATATAACAATAACGGGAGTAATCGTCAATGAAAGTTAAAAAATATTTATTTCCACCACGAGTAACATATCCTTTTAAATCACATAAATCAGAATGTATTAAACTTAAAACTGAAGTAGTTCTATCAACATGTGGAAATGGTTTTCTAGCATACTTAGATTCAATACATATTTCACATTTTGAATTTGGGAACTTATCAGTTTTAGGAATGTTTCCCAATCTCATTAATTTTTTAATAGAATTCATGTTAACGTGTCCAAGTCTAGCATGCCATAAATCATAAGAATCCAGCAAGTAAACAGAAGAAGTAGAAGCTTTATTATTGATCACAGAAACATTTAATTTAAATAGACCCTCATCTGCATACCCTTTCCCAACAAAAGTACCACCCTTAAACATTACAACTTGACCACTCTCAAATACAATTTTAAATCCCTTTTTGACCAAAATAGATCCAGACACTAAAGTTTTCCTTATATCAGGTACATAAAGGACATCCTTCAAACTAATGATATTTCCAGAAGTAAATCTAAGTGTCACAGTTCCTTTCCCCTCGATTTTGGAAGAGGAAGTATTCCCCATGAACAGATATTCTCCATCACTATTAGGAGTGAATGAAGAAAATGCACCTCTCGTGCAACAAATGTGTTTGGTAGCTCCAGAATCTACCCACCAGTCTGTCATGTTGCTCACTAGATTAACTTCTGTCACCATAGCAGAAAAATTCCCATCTTCCACTATATGTGCCTGATGCTTCATAGTTTTTCCTTTCCTATTATGGCAATCCTTTGCAAAGTGACCTGGTTTACCACAAACAAAACAATCACCAACAGTTTTATTTTTAAATTGAGGCTTAGACCGATTGTTCTTTCCTATGAATGGTTTCCCCTTGAATCTACCTTTAAAATTCTGACTTTTGGTAAAATTTCCAACAGCTTTCTTACTATTAGAACCTCCTTCAATAAGATTGGCCTTCGTACCCAAATCTGGTCTCTCCCTGCGTTATGCCATTCTATTGTCCTCCTCAATCCTAATTCTGATAATCAAATCCTCTAATGACATTTCTTTTCTTTTATGCTTCAAACTGTTTTTATACTCTTTCTAAGAAGGTGGTAGTTTTTCAATTATAGCAGACACTTGAAAACCTTCACATATTTTATAACCCTCAGCAATAATTTCATGAATTATAATCTGTAATTCTTCAACTTGACTTACCACCGTTCTAATATCATCCATTTTAAACTCTAGAAATTTTCCCACAACAAATTTCATAGTTCCAGCATCTTCAGTAGCATATTTCTTTTCTAATGACTTCCATAACTCTTTTGCAGATTTACACGACCAGTAAACATCATATAAATCCAATGTCAAGCAATTCAGAATATAATTTCTGCACATATAATCATTACGTTCCCAAATAGCTAAATCTGATGTTTCATTATCCGTAGACTCATCAGCAATTGCAAAAACAGGTTTATCAGATTCAATAGCATCTACAACTTTAAGAGTTGTCAAATAAAAATGCAATTTCATTTGTCATCTCTTAAAATTCTTTCCATCAAATAATTCAGGCTTTTCAGAATACTTAGGAACAGATATATCTACTGCAGCCATTAAAAACGTATAATTTCGCTTTAGATTGTTGGATAAGATAATGGTAAAGTGCAGAAAAAACTTATCAATAGATCGAGTCTTGTGACAGCACGATGTCCTAAAGCGAAATTGCCCGTCGATAACTGCTGCGACCTCCGTGGACAATCACCTCCAGGATACAACGATCAAATAAACCAATTGTGCAGCAATCACAAAAGGTTTTCAGAACTCTCAAGTGTACTCCAGAAGACTTTTTGATATAATGCGTGAGGCGTGACTCGAACCCCTGACCTCCCACACAACTTCCACGTTTTTACCAGTTGGACACTTTATCTTAATTATTTATTTCTTTCACATATTATATTTATAGTATAAATATATAACAGTATGTGCGTGGAAAACATGAATTTGTGGTAGGTAGCAATTAAAATAATGAGATTTCCCGTCTTAGGGAGAGTCAAGAGTGAAAGAAAGTGAAATGATCTGAAGTCAGAGAAAAATCCGGGCGGTGATCATTATTTTAATTTTTATGCAACGTTGGTTGGTGGACTTCATTTCTGAAATCAAATTGGAGAAAATCACGGTTTTAATATTTTAGAAAACAATCAAATATACCCACTAAATAAAAAACATTTCATATTATACTCAAGATTGCAAATAATATTAATAATACTATAAAGTGGATGAAATATAACCAAAAATATTGTTTCTGAAATTTGCTTGTTAATTGGTTGTAACAGGAAAATTAAATGGATTACATCACGCCATTCATTAAATGTAATTGCAGGATAGATGCTAATTCAAGGAGCCATTCATTAAGTTATCTTGCTACAAAACAATGAATGATTAACTATGTTGTTTTCTCCATTCCTAAGTCGAGATGAAAAATAAGCAATTTTAATGAATGAACAAACCCATTCTGGAGTGAGAGGTTAAGCTTTGCCTCCAATGGTAAATGTGACTTTTGGCATGACTATATGAAATTGTGATTTTTTTATTTTTATTTATTTATTTTTTTGTGAAATAAGGAATAGTGCGAGAAATGGTGAATTATGAAACTGTATTTGATTAATATGAAATTATTTAGGGTGTTAATTTGAATTAGATTAAGGAGTTAAGTGAAAATATCAATTATACTACATTTTTTTTTTCAATAAATGTAGAAATAACAAATGTGCCATGTAAAAATGGAATAATTTATTTTTAATAGGCGTGTGGTGTAATTTCCACTTTAATATTTTATTTTCATAATTTTCATCCTATACATATATGTTTACATATTTATACTTGGTTTTGAAAAATAAGAAGGCTTGTTCAATGTCTCTAAATAGTTGCAAACGTAGAAAGAAAATTGGTTGGCAGCTTTAGGATGTCTCTTAAATTCGTATAGTGCCAATAATACCTACAAGGCTTTAAGATAATGTCTTCGACGTGGCTCTCCCAAAAGATTAGCTTTTCATTAAATCGTGTTTTCCCATTTTATTTATTTATACTACTCAGTATGTTATCTAAATTAAATGATCTAAGTTTTAAAGTCTATGCACAAATAACATTATTTCTCAACAAGATAAAATCGTGTGCATGATTTGTGTGTAGAGATATGTGTAAAATCTTCAAGAGGCATTTAATATTGTGAATTCTAGGAAAATCAAAAGGAAGAAAATATTTGTGTATGAAATATGTTGTAGATCTTTATATGTGTGTACGTGTGAGCATACTTCTTAATTTTAGGAATAAATCATACATATCTTGGTTCTTCTATATCAACAAATTTTATTATACCCTAATCATTAAAAACGTTTTTAGGGAAAAATGAACCTTGAAATAATGATTTTTTGGAAAATGTGCGATTAAAAAGTAGGAAAATAATTTAAGTTACATGTAGAATATTTTATTGTAAGAATATGATTGAAAATGAGTTTGAGATAATAAAAAATTTGTAGAAGATGCAAACTTGTTTATTACATTATTATATTACTCAGAATATAAATAGTTGAAGAATTATACGATCGTTATAACAAAGTTGGAAGACTTTTGGTAGAAAATATTAGTTTTTGAGTAATAAATAGGGGTAATTGGCACAAAACGTCCTCGCCTTTTAATGTTATTGTGTAAAACATCAATACCTTTCATTTTTGGACATTTTCACCCTTATTTCAACGTTTCATTGTAGAAAACGTCATTTTCACCTATTTTTAAGTAAAATGACAAATATACTCTCCTATATAAATAAAGCAAAAAAGAAAAGAAAAGAAAAATAAAGACTAAATTGCAATTTTACTCTAAACTTTTTTAAAAATACAAATGAGTCCAAAGTTATGAAAATATTAAAAATAACAAAAAAAAAAAAAAAAAACTTTCTCTCTCCCTTCCTCCGCCTCCCTCAGCCATGCCGCCACCGCCACCAATTGAACCTCTGGACATTGGTACCACCACCACCACCCTTAAAAATTTTCCCACAGTATGTACACTTGAGTTGAACCCCGTCCCCCATTCTTGTACATTTGGCAATGCTTCTCCCAAAACACGCACATATACATACACACATACTAAAACTTACAAATCAAGCCAGAAAAGGAAAATAGCGCACACATCAAAATTTTACAGCATGCGAATTCAAAACATGGGCTTTATAAATCGGGGAAGAACTTACTCTGGTTTGATTCGAATTAGATTATTTTCCCCTTTCGATTCGAGAATTTGGAGAATGATGAAATCAAGTTAATTGGGGATCGGATTTTAGAGAGGGCTTTGCAGACACACTTTCAAGCGGCGATTTGACGGAGGGATAGTTGGAAAAAGATCTAGTAGATGGTTTCTTCCAGAAGACGATTGAGAGGAGAGGAGTCCATGGATCTTTGGTTGGCGGCAGTGGACAGAGTATCTGAGGCCAAAACCATTGGTACGATGATGGTGGTGGAGACGATGAAAGTGGTGGTGATTGTTATTTTTAATATTTTCATAAATTTTGGACTCATTTGCATTTTTTAAAAAGGTTTAATAGTAAAATAGCAATTTATTCTTTATTTTTCTTTTTTATATATATAGGAGTGTATTTGGTCATTTTTACGTTAAAAATAGGTGAAAATGACATTATCCGCAATGAAACGTTGAAATATAGGTGAAAATGTCAAAAAATAAAAGGTATGGACGTTTTGCACAATAACATTGAAATGTGAGGACGTTTTGTGCCATTACCTTAGTAAATAGAAATGATGGTGAGAAAATTCTTGTAATTGACGTTTGATCGTTAGGGTTATTCCCCTTGTACCGAGGAGGGGGGTACCGAATTGTGTACTCCCCTCACATAAATGCCGACCCCAAATATATAAAATAATGCTGACTCGTGGTCCCCACTTTTTGATGTGAGTGTGTAAAAGATTAGGTAAAAAATTATGTACATATAGCATGACTCTTTATTGTTAATGTGATTCTCCTTTTTCGTGGACATCAGCTAATAGCAGAAATTATGTTTATTTCATGTTTTCTTTTTTTCATATTTTTCGTGTTTTGCTACATGCTCACTTTAAGAATTTTCACATCTGCTTTGAAAATCGAGTTGGAAATCATTTTTTGATCAAACAGCTCATAAATCACTTTAATGTCATGTTTGATAGTACAAATTCTCCATGGTTTTACTGGTTTGATTGCAAAAAATTTACCGGGAGTTCGTTTTCCAGCCATTACACTCACGCGCCTCTTTTCCTTGCAATCAATGAATTTGTTTTCCTTTTGTTTTTGTAGTTTTTGATTTTTTGATTTTATTTTTATTTTTTTGCAATTGAAAAAAATTCGAGACACAATAGTAAAAATATTTATCACTTTTATTAACAAATTTCATGCAAAACAAAGTCAAACAAATAATATTCGGTATAATATTTTTTTTTTTTGGAACAAATTTTAGACCCAATGGTAAAAAAAATTATATCTTTAATGAACAATTTCCATGAAAAACTAAGTCATGATATCAAACTTTCAAAAAATTTCAGGTGAAAAATTATACCAATCAAACACAATTTAATTACAATTCACAGTAAAACAAATTCTATGCAATTCAATTCCTTGTAATTCATTTCATTTTCACCCAAATTCTACCTTTGCAATCAAACGGACCATAAATGTCGACACTCATTAACTGAGTTTGGAGTTTTCCCCCTCTTTCTTTTTGCGGAAAAAAATATTGAGATTTTATGTCTTCTGGAAAGTGAAAATGGTGTGAAAACTCATAGAAATATCTTTCCTATTTGCAAATAAAGGAGGCAGCGATCATTATTTTATGAATAATGTTATTTGTACATAACAATTTACCTACCCGTTCTATCCTGTGTGGATTAGGGAAAATGGAGAGTATATGAAAATACTCAGTATGACATAAAAAAACATGGTGCAATCCCGAAAAAAAATTATTCAATCATGTATCAAGAAAAATTGTACCGTCAACATATCTTTAGAAATTAGTAAGAGCTCATATCATATCATTTGTATTGGAATGGTCATATCATCATATCATATATTATCATATCATAACTTGAACTTTCACAAGTATAAAATTTCATCAACATGAAAGAAAAATAATTTAAACGGGATAAATCAACTGCACATCGTTTCCTACCTTGTTGAATTAAATGAGTTCTTGAAAGATGAAAAACAAATCCTCAAAACACGTTCCAACTATCTTCCTGCTTGAGTGCCATGCATAAAAGTGTTTTTTGATTGATTGTGTCGTACATCTATAAGTAGCAATAATAACATAAACTCCAGAAAGTTGGTGCATAGTGGGAAACGTGTGGGAGTGGGATAGGGTAATTGATAAGAATATTAGAAACTAAATTTAACCAAATCCTGTTAGTTTAAGATTCTCACACATGTCAAATCAATCCCAACTCAAAAAAATATAAAATGAAATAAAATAAATACAACCACATACCATACACGTGTACTATAACAAATCCTTATTAAAAAATTGCAAATTAACACTTGTTAACCTTACACTTTTCACTCCTTTATTCTAAACTTATTATCTTATCTTACCTAAATTACAATTTAAAGCAATATCTTTCGACTTCAATAACTTGGGTCTCGCTTATCCAAATTAACTTTTTCTCAAGCCTAAAATCCAAAATTAATTACAATCTATCCAACGAGCCTAATATTTATATACTTATCATACTCAATCAAAAATATAAATATATGACCCAAATAAAAATTCAAATTGCTATATATTATTTCAGTCCCTAACTTTTCAAAACATTAAAATATAACATACAAAATTAAATTCTATACTATGAACATTTTCGGGGAATTACACCATCACCTTTAGATAGAGGAGATTTCTAGACCAAAGCAATCTCAATTAAATACCTCATGCCATTTTACAAATCAGCACATATAATAACACCTTCGGGCAAAATATTGTATTTAATAATTCAAAAATGTGATACTACACTTTTATTTATTTATTTTTGAGAAAGAAAAACGAATAAATAATCATTAGTGTACACTTTGACAACTACCTCATACTTTTATTTCAAAATATTTCTCTTAATGGAGGAGCAATGATAGTCTTAAAACTCATGGAAAAACTTAATCACAAAACGATAATTATTGAACAAAATCATAATCTTCAACTTGATACAATCAAAGTCAGAATTCAGATGTGACTGAGAGACAAAATTGGTAACAAAATCTCAAACATATATGACATCATATATGTTCAAATTTAAATAATATCATGAAAATCATATATATACACAAAAAGAATACATATTTCCTCCTGCAGATAAAGAAAATATAAAAAAAATCCAAGACACCTTTTTTATTTTATTTTATTTAATATATTTGTAGAACTCGGATCGCAAATAATATTTTGACTTACATTTGTTATGCAAAAAGTAGAGAACATATTAGTTAAACAGTAGCGTAGAGTCTCCCATAAGCATTGTAAGAAAATAACCACAGAAACCCGCTCTCTTTGTGTTTATTTTGAGTTTTGAATTCGTTTTGTGTTTTGTGTTTTGAGTGTCTGTTTTGAAATTGCTGAAAATACGTTCTGTTTGTTGTTTTGAAAAACTGTTTCTGAAAACATGAACCATGAAAATACGCTTACTTTGAAACTCAAAACAATGTTTTGTGCATAATAGTTTTTTCAAGAAACCACCACAACACTGCTACAAACACCATGAACCACTGCCAAAATCACCACCACCACCACCTTCAACTACTTCCAAAATCGACCTCAATCAACACCACATTTGCCACCTTCAACCACTGCCCTACTCTACCTAAATCAATACTACCACCACCACCTCTTTGAACTGCCAAAATCGACCTAACTCAACACTATCACCACAACCTCTTTGCACTGCCAAAATTGACCTAAATCAACACTATCACCACCATCTTCAAGAAACCACCACCATCATCAACCATCTACCACCACCAAAATCAATACAACCAAAAAACTTCCAAACAAAAAATACTACAGAAAAAAAGAGAAAGGAGGCAGAGACGAACGTCGTCGGCGTCGAAGAGAGAGGCGGCAGAGACGAACGTTCACAGCAGCATCGCTTCCCATGGGTCGCGACGCTGTGTTCACAGCAGCTATTCTCTTCTGGAGAAGAGAAGACGGAAGAAGAGATTGGATTTGGGTTGTGGGAAGAAACGGTCATTTTGGAACAGTACCTTATGTTTTGCGTGTTTTCAAGATTTTTTGAGTTTTGTACAGGAAACATCCAAAACGCCAAAAACATCATTTTGTGTTTTCAGTGCAAATTTTTTTTTTTATTTTATTTTTTTGTGTTTTCAAAAACTCGTTTTCGAAAATAGGAAAGAGAACGCGTTTTGAACGTTTTAGAAAATCAAAAATAGAAAACAACAAAGAGAACATGCCCTTAAATCCTAGGAGGAGCCTTTGTGAAAATGAATTTCAATGTGAATCCATTTATCTTTATGAGCGTAAACATGTATATTATAAAAAAAAAAGAAAAAGTAAAATTGGATCAATCAGAAAAAGGTCCCCGCCTAAAATAAAGATTTTCCCAAAGAACTAATTATTCCTTTTAGTTAGTAGCTAATCCACATCAAAGAATTCTACTTGAATGAAGGATCCGTTTGATTGCAAATGTGAAAAATTAGTGGAAAGAAAATATTTTATAGAGAATTGATTTACCTAGAAATTATTTGACTAGGAATTGTAATTAATTATGTTTGATTGGTATAATTTTTTCATGAAAAATGTTGAAAGTTTTGTGTCTATTTGGCTTCATTTTTTATGAAAATTGTCTATTAAAGTGATATTTTTATCTACCATTGGGTCTAAAATTTGTTCTAATTGCCAAAAAAAATATATCATACTGAATATCATTCGCTTGGCTTTGTTTTGCATGGAAATTATCAATAAAAGTGATAAATTTTTTTACCATTGTATCTAGACTTTTTTCCAATTGCCAAAAAAAAAAACCTGAAAATCTTTTTCCCATCAAAATACCAAGAATTTATTTTCCTAAAAAATGTGGAAAGTGAGAAAAGGTGGAAAAAAAATTTCCAGATAAATTTTTGCCTATCAAACACTAAAAAGTTGGAAAATGGAAAATATGGCGAATCAAACGGTGCCTAAATGCAAAATCAAATAAATTTCCACAAAAATTAATTCACTAATAAATAGACTATTTTCTTGAATCGTGAAAGATTTGACACAACCACAATGTTTAAATTTGTTCCTTACTAGAATGCCCCCAACCCCTGTCAATTAATAAACATTTAGTAAATAAATTCATACGGGTTATCTATTAAGAGGCGCTGTTGAAGGGACTTACAATTTTGGGCCCAATATTAGAAATAAAACTGGAACCCGAAAATACATATATAGTGTTTTAAATCAATGGGTATGAGTTTCTATGTAGATTTTGAAGTCTATGGATGTTAGGATTGGACCACAAACATAACAATATATTTTAGTGTCAATTTCCTGATTTTATGGAGATTGGAATATAATTAGTTTGACACTTGTCACATTCTAGTAGGATGATGTAGTATATTCCTTATTCTGTTGTAACAAACTCTTAGCCATAATCTGTATATATATGGCACCATGAATGAGATGAACTTCAAGCTTTCTTTCATTAATATTCAGCTCTAATTTTTACTTGGTATCAGAGCCTAAATGGCCAACGCCGGTTCAGAAAACCCAGCCATCTTAACTGAGCTGAATTCCACAGCTTCCACGCAAACTGGAGCAAATCAGGTTTCTCCATTTGGATTAAACCTCACACAGACTCCATCTGTGAAATTAGATAAGAATAATTTCCTACTATGGCAAAACATGATAATGCCAATAGTTCGAGGTCATCATCTTGAAGAATACCTGCTGGGAACAAAGCCATGTCCCCCAGAGTTCACAGCAACTCAAACTGTAACAGGAGAGGGAGAATCACTTGAAATGTCCCAAAATCCTGAGTATAACAAGTGGGTCTCGATTGACCAACTACTTATGGGATGGTTGTACTCTTCCATGACACCTGAGATAGCCATGAGAGTCATGGGAAGCACCAGTTCCAGCAAGCTATGGAATGCCATTAAAGAAAGTTATGGCATACTGAACAGATCAAGGGTAACATTTCTCACTGGTGAGTTGCAAAGAACTAGGAAAGGATCTTTGTTCGTGGATCAGTACCTTGCAAATGTCAAGCAGCTGGCAAATAACTTGCAAATTGCTGGAAAAACAATAGACCACAGTGACTTAGTAACTCAAGTTCTTGCTGGATTAGATGAAGAATATACACCTATCGTTGTTCAAATCAACAGTAGAGATGAGATCTCTTGGCATGAACTCTCGTCTGTTCTAATGAC
Source organism: Fraxinus excelsior (assembly GCA_019097785.1). Lineage (NCBI taxonomy): Eukaryota > Viridiplantae > Streptophyta > Magnoliopsida > Lamiales > Oleaceae > Fraxinus > Fraxinus excelsior. The sequence continues at coordinate 30,346,468 of CM032637.1, read as the reverse complement.
GTTTGAAAGCAGACTTGAATACCTCAGTCAAATGAGAAATGAAATGGCCTCAGTCAACATTAATCAATCCAGTGTTAACCTAGCTCAAAGAGGTGGATTCAGAGGTGGAAGATTTAATAGACCGGGAAGATTCTCGAATGCCAGAGGCAGAACTAGAAGAGGAAAAGCAGGAAGAATATCAGAAAATCAGGGTCCATGTCAAATTTGTGGACTCAGTAATCACTCAGCCAGCTGGTGCTATAATAGATATGATGAAAGGTTCATGGGAAACAGGCCAAGCAGTCAGACAAGGAACTCGCCTCCTACAGCCTATACAGCCTCACCCAGTACCATTGGGGACACCAGTTGGTTTGCAGACTCTGGAGCCAACAACCATGTGACCATTGACAAAGGTAATATGTTTGCTGCCCAGGAGTTTGGAGGTAAGCAGAAATTACTTGTTGGTAATGGAAATAGTTTGAAAATTGCTCATATTAGTGCAGCTGATATTCCCACTTTGAGTGAAAAATCTCTTACACTGAATAAATTGCTGCATGTACATGCCATAAGAAAGAATTTGATTAGTGTTTCACAGCTAACACTTGATAATAATGTATTTATGGAATTTTATCCTCATCATTGTCTTGTTAAGGACCTGCAATCGAAGAAAACACTGCTACGAGGGATACTTAGAGGTGGATTATATCAGCTGGAGTTACCTAGTTCAAAACTCAAACCTGAAGTCAAGGAGTCAAGCCACCAAAATAACCTTGCAGCCTTATCTATGGATGAAAGTTGCAATGAGTCAGCCAAAAGTTGCAGTGAGTCAACCAAAAGTGTCGAGAGGTCACAGTTAGATGAATGGCATAGGAAACTAGGCTATCTATCATATCATGTATTGAGTCAAGTCTTGAAGTCATGTAATAAGTCCATCAAAATTAATGAATTTCAACAATTTTGTGAAGCTTGTTAGTTGGGAAAATCACATGCCTTACCTTTTGCCAATTCTAATTCACATGCACTTAATCCACTAGACCTGGTACACAGTGATGTTTGGGGACCTGCCCCTAAGATTTCTACCTCAGGCTTTAGGTACTATATCCTATTTGTTGATGACTATAGTAGGTACTCTTGGATATATCCTATGAGACAAAAATCAGAAGCGTTAGGCATCTTCACTCAATTCAAACAAACGGTAGAAACTAAGTTTGAAAGAAAAATAAAAATCCTACAGTCAGACTGGGGGGTGAGTATAGAAATTTCAACCAAATTGTTTCCAAATCAGGCATTGAACTAAGGCACTCTTACCCACATACATCAGCACAAAACGGGAGAGCTGAGAGAAAACACAGACATATTACTGAAACTGGGTTGACCTTACTAGCTCAAGCCTGCCTGCCACTTCATTATTGGTGGGAAGCCTTTACAATGGCCACCTATCTAATAAATAGTTTACCTACTCCAGTTCTTCAGCAAAAATCACCCTACCAGATCCTCTATAAAAAGGTCTTTGACTACAAAACACTAAAAACCTTTGGCTGTACCTGTTACCCCTGCCTTAGGTCATATCAAAAACAAAAATTTGATTTTCACTCGCAAAGATGTGTTTTTCTTGGCTATAGTCTGTCACATAAAGGATATAGATGCTTGAGCTCAACGGGTAGAATTTACACTTCCAGACATGTTGTGTTCAATGAGAAAGAATTCCCGTTCAAACTTGGTTTTATTAACAAACACACACAGCCCCATGTCATTACTGATAACCTGTATCCTCTCCCATTTGAAAAAGAGTCCACACATACACATTCCCCTCAAACTGCAGCTTATATAGTTCAACCACATATATCCCCTGCTACAGATTGCTTCGACAGGAACCTAAATCATGAAGATGGTGAGATTGAGGAAAACTCTGAAACTGATCAAGCAATATCAGATGAAAATGTGTTAAATGAATCTGATAGAAATAATGCTGTAGCAACTGACATTGAGGAGAATGATGGCAATAATAGTGAGCTATGCATTAGTCATCACATGATTACAAGAGGCAAGGCAGGGATATTCAAACCAAAAACATATGTTAGTGAGAAATCAGAGGAATTGATTGACTATGAACCACAGAGTGTGGATGAGGCTATGCTAAGTACTAATTGGAGAAATGCAATGAGAGAAGAATATGATGCACTAGTGAAAGATAAAACTTGGAAGCTAGTACCTCCAGAGCATGGAAGGAAGGTCATTGGCAGTAAGTGGGTGTTCAAGCTGAAAGTGAAGAGGTACAAGGCAAGGCTGGTTGCCAAGGGGTTTCTTCAGACACCTGGAATAGATTTTAAAGAAACATTTAGCCCTGTGATTAAACCCTCAACCTTGAAAATCATACTCGCTATTGCTGTGTCTAGAGATTGGGACATAAGACAAGTAGATGTAAATAACCCTTTTCTGAATGGAGGATTAGAGGAGATGGTCTACATAGATCAACCTCAAGGGTTTGTACAGCAAAGCACTCCACATTTTGTCTGTAAGCTTGAGAAAGCACTGTATGGCTTAAGGCAAGCCCCAAGAGCATGGTATGATAAGTTGAAAGATACACTCTTGCAGTGGAAGTTCAAACAATCCAAGGCAGACAACTCTTTATACTTTCTGGTGGATAAAGATCTGATCTTATTTGCATTAGTTTACGTAGATGACATCATAGTTACAGGCAGCAACAGACATCGACTGCAAGTGTTTATTGATAAATTAAATGAATGCTTTGCTCTCAAGGATTTGGGAGGACTCAGTCAATTCTTAGGTATTGAAGTACACAGAGATAAAACTGGTCTATACCTTACTCAGAAGAAATACCTAACTGACCTACTCAAAAGGTTCAACTATGAAAATCTGAAGCCAAGTGTAACTCATATGGCAGTAGGAAAGCAAATTTCGAAAATTGAAGGTGAAGGCATGAATGATCCAACACTCTACAGAAGTGCAGTAGGAGCACTTCAATATTTGACACACACACGACCTGATATTGCCTTCTCTGTGAACAAGTTAAGTCAGTTTCTTCAAGCTCCCACTAATGTGCACTGGAAAGTACTTAAACGGGTCTTCAGATACTTGCAGGGGTCACAAAATTATGGTCTAGTTATTCAGAAAAGTGAAGACTTGAATGTAACTGCTTTTGCTGATGCTGATTGGGCTTCATGCCCAGATGACAGACGTTCTACTGCTGGGTATTGTGTCTACTTTGGTGACAGTTTGGTGTCATGGTGCTCAAAGAAGCAACATGTAGTTGCAAGATCAAGTACCGAAGCTGAATACAGGTCCTTGGCTCATTGTGCTTCAGAGATTACATGGATAATGGCTCTGCTTGAAGAAGTTGGAATGAAACAAGAATCAACTCCAAAAATATGGTATGACAACTTGAGTGCAGGAGCACTGGCATCCAATCCCGTGTATCACGCAAGAACAAAACACATCGAGCTAGATGTCCACTTTGTAAGACACAAGGTCCTAAAGAAGGAATTGGAGATTCAATATGTTCCAACCTCTGATCAGATTGCTGATTTGTTAACAAAGCCACTTGGACACTGCAGGTTTGTATTTCTCATAGACAAGCTTGGAGTCTTTGAAAGACACTCCATCTTGAAGGGGGGTGTTAGGATTGGACCACAAACATAACAATATATTTTGGTGTCAATTTCCCGATTTTATGGAGATTGGAATATAATTAGTCTGACACTTGTCACATTCTAGTAGGATGATGTAGTATATTCCTTATTCTGTTGTAACAAACTCTTAGCCATAATCTGTATATATATGGCACCATGAATGAGATGAACTTCAAGCTTTCTTTCATTAATATTCAGCTCTAATTTTTACTATGGAAGATGCGGATTTCATCAAATTTGATTTTGAGAGTTCGGGGTGCACAAAACGAAAATACAAAAATTATGAAACCATACTTTTTTAATAAGGATCTTGATCTTAGCACGTGGCTCTGATACCAATTGTTGAATATAATAATAATTATGCAAAGAAACAAGAATCACATCTTAAATTCGTAGTTCAAGAAATACATGCAAGAGATATCTTGAATGCAAATATTAACGACTAGATCTTCCTCTCTTTACTCCTCACAAAAGTATTAGCCATCAATGGGGCAGGGAATAAAACATATGGAGAATAGAGGGGACATAACCTATTATATAGAAAATTATTGAACCGTCTCATTAAGGACTCCAACCCTAATTAGGGGTTTAAATATTTCTGACCCGCATACTTAAATTGCCACATTATATAGGATATAACCCTATATAACTAAGGTGTAAAATGACCAAAGTGATCACTCGACATATTGGGCTTAGAGCCTGTTTAGAGTAGATTCTCAAAATCAGTTTTTTTTACCCTTTTTTGTTAACTGGGGCCCACATGTGAGAGATTTGGTCAAGAAAAATTGTTGAAAATGGTGGCCAATGGTCATATAATTGGTTTCCCCCCCCTAAAAATCTTCTCCAAACAGGCTCTTAATCATAGTATCATTAGAAGCTATACATTTAACTTGTTTTATGAAACATAAAATTTGCAATCAAATAGAAGGTCCATACATTGAAATTTATTCTAACAGATTCAACATGCTTTCTTTGGATAAAAAAGGATGTCAGCATCAAGTATAATATTAGGATACTTTATTCTACTATATCTTATCTCCCTACGCTGAGTGCACGTAACTTGTCATTGTTGAATTATACTAATTCATAAACATATATTCATGAGTTATAACAATAAGTCCATGTTTGAGCCCCCGTTCTATAAAAATTCATTTTTAACCACATATTTTCTAATAAAATAACTAACACTTAAATCCAAAGCTTTTTCTTACTTTTTAACCATACGTTTTCCAAAAAAATCACTATTACAAAACATATTATCCTGAAAATGATGCTAAAAAAACCCTAAATAGACAGCAAAATTGGAAATTGAAAAAACATATATGCTTACAGAAGAGGGAAGGGATACCTTTTAAAATGAAAAATCTGATTTTTTTTTTATTTTTTTTTTTGTCCCCCTGGAAATATAGGTAAAGTCTTATTTTCTAACTTAATGACAATTAATTGGCATAATTTATGGAAATAGATTTTAAGACTCCTTATTTATCTTATTAACTTATTTAAATCCTTTAATTATTTTATTGATTTAAAACCCACTTGGTTGTTCAAATATTATTTTTATATTAAATTACAAAAAAAAAATGCACTTATTGAAAAAAAGGAAATACATATAAGTTCAATACAAAAACAAGACGATCTAAAATCACATAATAAAACCAATGTATTAGATTATTCAAGTGAGTTATCTTCTACAAATGAAAGTTCCACTTCTAGTGCATCTTCTACTTGTATTTTCAAGTTTCAGAGAAAACAAGTAGGAAAAAGATTCATTAAGAAAAAAAAAAAAAAAAAAGATGTGAAAACATATCAAGCACGCATCACGCAATAAAATATTTCACACATAAATTCAAAACTTTTCCCCACTTTTTAACTATACATTCTTCTAAAAACCACTATTCAAAACATTTTTTTCCCGAATAATGGCCATCAAAACTGGATGTCATAGTTAGTATGTAATTATGTACTAAATTTGTTTATCATGCATGATCAAACCGGAATTATTTCTATAAAGTATGATGACTTCTAAATGTGATTAATTATTTCAATGAATTGAGGAAATATGAATTGCTACTATGAATTTTAGTGATGTCATCTATTTATTCAATGAATTATGGGAATGTTATACTATCTTTATATGGAATATAAGTGAAAATGACATGGAAATGTTATACTATCTTTATATGGAATATAAGTGAAAATGACAGGAGGAATATAATACTATTTTCTATGGTTGATTTAAAAGTTTTGATTTTATATGAAATACTATTCCTCTCATATGTGCTATTGTAAATGTAAAAAGTGTGCCTTGATCTTACATGATATCTCTTTTTACTTATGTCAAAAGGGGAAGATGAATGGATAATTATGCATGATAAAGAGCAAGAGATATATAACTTGATTTATGCATGATATGGGGAATGTTAAAAGGGGGAAATATAAATTCTATTCAAATGATTTTACTTTTGTCATTTTCATCACTCATACTTTGATTAATATTCTACTATAAAGTGATGATTAATTTTTTTAAAAAAAATTTGTTGCGTCTTGTGCTTAATTGAGGGGGAATACATTACTCTTCAATAGTTGATTTAAAGTCTTGATCTTAAAGGATATCCTTTTTTGCTTATGTCAAAAGGGGAAATATGAATTACATGATGAGTTTACGGTGTATATTCCTTTATCAATATGATATGAATTGTTCAAAAAATTATATTGCAAAACATCTTGTTTGTCATAATAAAAAAGGGGAAAATTGTTGACCAATGGTTGATTATAACCTTAATATTTTGATTATAACAAACAAGTCATTTTATTTACTAGCATTTGATTTTGAGTGATGATAGTTCAATGTTAAACACGATCAAAAATTGCCAAAATGAACACATCATTAATCGGACTTGAAATGAAGGTCAAAGTGAAAGTTTGCATTCGAGACGATAGAGATTTGCATGCGACGATCGAATTGGAACTTGAAGATTCGCAAAAGACGCAAATTAAGATACAAGTCAAAAGAACAACAATAACAAAAAGTTTGAAGAATAAAACCTAGAAGTCATTTATCAAAACTTAAATGTAATAGTATACTTATCGATTCTTAGTAGGTGTATAAAGCTCAAATTATTTTCATAATCCATCACTTGCATCAAAATACTTTTCATTCATAATATGAAATGTATTTTGAAAAGGCAACTCTTTTTTAAAAACAAAAAGTCAATAGGTGGACTTCGGTCGACCGAAGTCACTATTTCGAAAATCCAACAGTTTGATTTGTAACTGCTATATTTTGATCAACCGAACATTCTGATCGACCGAACTTACTCAACCAAAAATTTCGATCAACCGAACTTACCCAAGAGTATCTCTTTTTACTCTATAGATACAAATCTCTTTTGCATTCAATTCTAAAACTTACAAGAGATTTTTTTAAGAGTTTATTTGTTGAAAATCATTGAGTTTACTTGATTATAAATTCTATTTCATTTATTACAAAAAATTCCTTAATTGATCAAACTAATTTTCATCTATCTTATCAAGAATTATTTTTACAAAGACTTTCGCAATCTCATTTATTCTTCATTCTTGGTAGAAGTTTTCTTTGCCAACACTTTGATTTAACTGTAAGTATTTCTTCATACTTAACTTGTATTATTTGTTAAGAGAGATCATTGGTTGAAAAACTTTGATACAAAAATACAAATTATTTCATTATCTATTCTTCATTCTTGGTAGAAGTTTTATTTGCCAACACTTTCGTTAAAGTATAAAATTTCTCTTCATACTTAACTTGTTTATTTGTTAAGAGAGATCATTGGTTGAAAACTTTGATACAAAGATACAAACTTTTTTTATCATCCATCATTCATCAAAGTTTACAACAAAAATATTTGAGCTTTACTATTTGCTATATATTGAAGTGTTATCCTAACTTTCTAATACTTAACTTGATTATATCATTGGTTAAGAGAGTTTCTTTAATTGTAAAACTATCACTTACATTTTGACGATTTCGAGAGCATTGTGAAAACTCAATTGTAAGGATAGGTGCTCATTGTTGTAAGTCACCTAAAGATAAGTGCTCCTTGTTGTAAGTCACTTAAGGATTTATACTCCTTGTTGTAAGTTACCATTATAGTGTACTTGGCCTTACTCGTGACGGAGATCTTTCAAAAACCAATTCACCCCCCCCCCCCCGGTGGTTAGTTATTCTTGGGCTAACAATTATCACATTTTAAGTTTTTTTTTATAAAAATTTAAATCAATCTGAATGGATATACATATCACGAAATATTGAATCAAACGTTGTAGGAAAAATAAAGTTCGAAAAAAGAACATTGGAATGGGGTTGAGATTGAAAAGAAACCTAAACTATCATGACATTACGTTTCACAATCAATATAAAATTATTTTTGATATTTAAAATTTATCGACCATATATTTATCATGGCTGAACTTCAACATTTCCAACAAATTTTAATCGGTTAAAACACATATTTGTAACTTTAAATATTGAATAATAATAAAAAAAAATGGCTTAATTTAAAATAAAAACTAAAGAAAAATGAAATTGAGAGAAATTAGTTAGTGTGTGTATGGGGGTTGAGGGTGGGTAGAAAAGAAAAATCAACGATTATGATTTTACGTTTAATAATTTAAGATAATTTTTATATTTAGGGTGTGTTTGAGCCACATTATTTTGGGAGAATGTATTTTCGAATAGTACTTTGATGGAGAATATATGGTTGAAAAGGAAGAAAAAATTATTAATGTGATGGAAAATATTATTTTATTGAAGAGTGAGTGGTTAAAAATGAGTAGAAGAATGAAAAAGAAAATTTTAATGTATATCAAACGGGGGCTTAAACTTAATTAACAATATATTTATTATTATTACATTCTATGTTTTTTTTTATAAAAAATTAAATCGATCCAAATGGATATTCATATCGCGAAATATCGAATCAAACGTTGTAGGAAAAATAAAATTCGAAAAAATGACATTTGAATGAGGTTGAGATTGAAGAGAAACCTAAACAATCATGACTTTACGTTTCACAATCAGTGTAAAATTATTTTTGATATTTAAAATTTATCGACCATATACCGCACTTCAACATTTTCAATAAATTTTAATCGGTTAAAACGCGTATTTGTAACATAAAATACTGAGTCAAATGTAAAAAAAAAAAAAGACTTAATTTAAGACAAAAACTGAAGAAAAATGAAATTGAGAGAAATTAGTGTGAATATGGGGGTTGATAGTGGGTAGAAAAGAAAAATTAACGATTATGATTTTACGTTTAATAATTTAAGATACTTTTTATATTTAAACTTAATTAACAATATATTTATTATTATTATTATTATCACATTCTAAGTTTTTTTTATAAAAATTTAAATCGATCCAAATGGATATTCATATCGCGAAATATCGAATCAAACGTTGTAGGAAAAATAAAGTTCGAAAAAAAGACATTGGAATGAAATTGAGATTGAAAAGAAATCTAAACAATCATGATTTTACATTTCACAATCAATGTAAAATTATTTTTGATATTTAAAAGTTATTGACCATATATTTATCATGGTCGCACTTCAACATTTCCAACAAATTTTAAATCGCTTAAAATACATATTTGTAACCTAAAATATTGAATTAAAAAAATCAACTTAGATGGCTTAGTCGAGCCGAAAAGCCATTCGGCTCGGCTCGCAGCTTGTGAACAGTCAATCACATCCCACTCTTTTATATATAGTTAGATAGATATACAATAACTTATATATTAGCCACATCATTGATATATGATACAATACACGAATAGTATAGATAATAATATTATGAGCTAAAAACATAAATATTGTCGAAATATACTCCATGAACCTCACCCAAAAAGGTGAAATAAAAGACTCATGAAGGAGATAAAAACGCTTGTGCCAAGTAGGCAAACCCATCGGAATGCAAGTGAAATGCTTAACACATGACCTACACGTTAATGAACTGAACGTAATAATGTTATCAGTTATAAATTAGTCAATGAAAAGCCTCCACCTGACATGTTTTTAAATGATTAAATTATCTCAAAACTTGAAAGAAAATCTATAAATACCCCAGCCTTCAAAGACGAAATTATGCAATTCAAATATTTCCTTCTCAAATAGCTATTTTCCCCCTTTATCCAAGTTTGAGTATCGAAACTAGAGAGTTTAGAAGAAGAAAATCATAATTAGGTGGGAGGATTTATTGATTCAATTTTTGACCTTCAACAAATTGGCATCGTCAGTGAAAGATTAAACAAAGCGAACTATGAAATTCTCTTCTCTAGTCAAGAAATAATTGAGATTTGAAGAAATGAGCGAACCAAAGGTAAGCCTAGAATTGAATAAGGAGATAAGCGGTGTTCTAACCAAAGCAAAGGCAACCTCAAAAGTGGGAGCTATCTGTACAGGGGCGGAGCCAGCCCGTCGGATCAGGGAGGCCTAGAGGTGAAGGGGTGGGAGGCCACGGGGGTTCGGGGGCAGCGCTCCCGAATTTTTTTTTTGAATACGTTATTAATTCATTTTTTTGTATACGTCATTTCCAACCTAGGAACGTATTTACGACATTCTCCACGGAAATGTTTTATTATCAATGCATTTTAGCAAAATCCACTTTAGGTAAAGGAGATAAACAAATTACTACAGAGTTTTATGTCCATTTCGAGTGGTGATATAACTAAGAATAAATCAAATTGGAGTTGATTAAGGACAATTGAAAACCATATCTTCTTCTTCAATTTTAGAAATGGAAAGTTTTTCTTCTCCTTTAAAAAAAAAGCCCAAAGTTAGCATGGGCCTGTGCCCACCCTGGAGCCAATGTGGCTCTGCCACTGTATCCATAGGATGACTAAGGATCTCAAAGAGTTGATGGCGGAATGCACTCTGTGTCGATTCGATTTATAAATTCACAAGATCATTGAATTATTGGCCTAGAAATTCAAGCATGGCACACCATGAATAAAATCAAGACATAAAAATTAAACTACTAGGATCTTGAAAATTAAATTAAAGGGACACATAAATTAAATGGTTCGTCTTACTATGAATTTAGTTACTCATTAATATTGAAAGAAAAATAATAAAATAGTACAGAGTTCATAACTGTGTTTTGAAATCTTGATGATAGAAATAATTGAATCTTCCACCATGAATCTTCTTCAATTTCAAAAATCTTCAAACTGTTCCATTTTACCATTTGATCTTGATAATTATGTATTTTTCTCTCTAAAATTGGGTCTCCCTTAAACTAATAATATATATATATATATATATATATATATATATATATATATATATATATAGAAGTCTCTATTAACTATAAAAAGGAGTCCTAAAGCATTTTTATGACGTGTTCGGTAGAGATTAAAATCGGATTAGAATTGAAAAATTAACCATTATTGTTGACTTTTATTAGACGAGTGAGACCCAATAACGACTATATTTTCAATTTTAATTGGATTTTAAGTACGACCGAACACGCTGTTAATGTCGAATTTGAGTGTAATTAGAAATCAATAAAAGCTGAAATTTTAATTAGTTAAGTGCACTTTTGTCCTTCACATTTATTTTTTGTGCTTCACATGTCCTCTTTATTTGTAGAACATGTCCTCATCTTCAAAACTTGATTATTTTTTATCTCTATTTCTTCAATTTTGTACCGTTTCAATCCAATTTCATCCAAACTTGTCCAAAATCTTAAATTCCTTCGGTGGTTCTTAATTTTTCTCCTTTGATATTCTTCTTCAATAATCCAAAAAAAAAAAAAAAAAAAAAAACAGGAAAAAAGTAGAACAAAACAAAGATTTAGAAATATGTTGGAAAATGTTTGGTATCAAAAGTTTCTTCAAAGTTTTTCAAAGAATAATGAAAACCACACACACACACACACACACACATAGAGGATGAGATTTAGGTCAAGTGTGTGCCCTGATTTTCATAAAGTGTTTGATTGAAAGAAGGAATGAAAATAATTTTATTAGAACCAAATGGTATGATGCAAAGTGTAGCGGTTGCGCTTGAATCTCTTTTATACTTTGGGTGTTGTTTCTGCAAATTCATTAATTGCGATCATATCCTCAATTACCTTGTGGAATCGCATCAGTCACTTAAATTTCATTATGTGCATTTTGGACCCCCAGATTTCATCTTTTGCTCCAAAATCATCCTTTCTTATTTGCAATTTGATCATTTATCTTTAAATTACTCTAAGTTGGTCCTCAACATTCCTCAATCATTCATAATCGATTCGCTGCAAGTTGAAGAGTTTGCACTTCAGTCTGTGCAAGACTATATACTAAACATGAAAGCGGACATAGTAATCAAAGCATTGAATAACTTTACCAAACTCACATCAAGTTATAAAACTATTCACCAATCATAAAGAGTTCATAAGTAATATAACTGGAACTAATTTTCACCTATTCATGCTTGATCAATGTGTGTATGCATAGTCAACCAAATCATCACGATTGTTTAGTTGATTATTTCCGTATCCTCTGTAGGCAAATACTTTCTTTTATCTTTCGTGGGATACACATCTCCAGATTTTTTCAATCACATGCCCATGGTATTCATTCTAAGCTTGACTACCGGATACTATTTCCTTTTCGACTTAAGTTTGGTTTGAATTTTACCAATGATCCCTAGTTTTGTCAATGGTCTCAGCCTTCAAATCTCACCTAGAATAATAAACCTCACTAAAAATATAAATCGACAATTAAATGCCAAGGATTAACCAGATAGAAACAATGTTTATAATTATTATATCAATGGCTCAACGCACTCTTTTGTATTTTTCTTTTTTTTAGTGTTTCAGCCGTTCCTTCTTCTATTTTTGGAATCATTTGTTTGGATTTCGAAGGTAGATTTCACTCTCTATATTAGGTAACCTCATTTTTTGATAGATTGCCTCCTAGATGATAATAATTTGAATAAGATTACCTCTAACTGATAATGATTAAGATCAGATTACTCAAAAATAGCTCTACACTACAATATATGTAACTTTTCGTAATGCCATGACTAGTACAATCCCCTTTTTTACGGGATAAGTAATTGAAATTAAAATACCTAGAGTGTGATTACTACTTATGTTCCAATGTTAGACGATAAACAATACATACAAATTTTCAATTTGTACGGAATCAACACCTACCTAAATAGTTCCATACATCGGATCAACCACCCCTAAACTTATTCCTTCTATAGGTAAAATGGTTGTGTTTTTATAATATGATCTTGGTTTGTCAACTTAAGTTCATAATTAATTCAACATATACCATCAGTAGAACCAATTAAAAAACTCATATCATGACTTTATAATAATGATCCCACATGAAAAAGTTCAAATTAGCAAAATAAATTCACATCACTTAATCACAATTTATTTATTATTGATGACTTTAAATACTGATCAATTAGCTGGTAAGGCTATCCAACTCATACAAACACAAAATTAAAAAGAATTTTTTTTTTCAATTGGCTGTCTAGGCTATCCAAATTTTCAATTTTATTTTATTTTTTATTAGTAATCACCCAAACATGCAAATACACAAATGATGTAGTTCCACCCCCAACTTAAAATACACATTGTCATCAACGTGTGTACAAAATAAGCATAACAAAAGGTTAATAATACTGGTTGTGTACATGAAGATGTTTCTCTTTAGCACTTGATTTGTATCCCCATTTCCTTTCTTTTTAAATTTTTCAAATTATACTCATGATTCCTGAATATAAAATGGAGATTAATCACTAATAAAATCACAAGGAGTGAATACTAATCCTGTATAAATTAAGAATATGGGAATGGAAGGAAAGTTAGCGTGATTGTGGTGATAGACTAAACAACGTGGTTCACACTTGTCAAATGATTCATAATCAATTGAGACCTAGTATCTATCCTTATGTAACTTGGTAATGTGTTTAATTTATATGACCAAGTCCACAATGCCAAAGATATGAGTTATTTATTCTATCACTTTTATGTCTTTTATTGTCTATTGATAAGTGCAGTTTTTATACTTATTCGAGATTCTAAATTATGATATTTTATTGCCTTTTGAATAAAATTATAACAAGGAGCACGTCTTGTTTTTGAGTTTTGATAAAAAAAAAAAAAAGTAGTGTTGACTTTTCCAATAGAGAAACCATTAGAAAGTAAAAACTTGCTTAAACGTTCATACCAAGCTCTAGGAGCTTGTTTAAGGCCGTAAATAGTTTTTCTAAGTTTGAACACATGGTTTGAAAACTTATGATTTGCTAAACCGGGTGGTTGCTCAACGTAAACTTCTGATTGGATAAATCCATTTAAAAAATACACTTTTAACATCCATTTGATAGAGAGTGAAGTTTTTGTAATATGCAAATGCAAGAAGCATGCAAATGAATTCTAATCGAGCTACCGGTGCCAATGTTTACTCATAGTCAATTCTTTCTTCTTGATTGTAACATTGGGCCACTAATCTAGCCTTGTTACGCACAATGATTCCATTTTCATCTCTTTTATTTTGAAAAATCCATTTAATGCCAATAACGATTTGTTGGTCTAGCAACCAAGTCCCACACATGGTTTCTTTCAAATTGGTTTAGTTCATGTTGCATTGCAAGAATCCAAACTCATCAAATTCCGTTTCTTTGAAATTTTTAGGTTCGATTTGTGAAATGAATGCACAACTACCTAGATGATTTCTAAGAGAGGTTCTAGTAGTGATACATTTTGATGGATCTCCGATGATTAACTCTTTTGTGTGAGATGAGATGAACTTCCATTCTTTTGGAAATGTAGATTCTTCTTGAGCTTTGTTTGGAGTTTCTTCTCTTTCTTGATCGTTGGATTCCTTAGATTGCTTTTCATTTGGCACTTCTTTGTCTTCCAATATCGGATTTTGAATCAAACTTTCCGAAATTGTCTTTTGTATTTAAGATAAAACATTTGCAATCGAAAACATTGAAATAACTAATGTTGGGAATTCTATTTTTCCAAAGCTTGTATGGAGTTTTGATTTTCTTGCGACCAACCAAGACTCTATTTATGATATAATGTGCAGTATTAATGGCTTCGGGCCAAAAATATTTAGGTAAGTTATTTTCATTTAGTATGGTTCAAGCCATTTCTTGTAATATTCCTCTCTACTACACCATTTTGTTGAGGAGTTTTAGGAGCCGAAAAATTATGTTCATATCCATTATCATTACAAAAATCATTAAATGCAAGATTATAAAATTCTCCACCATGGTCACTTCTAATTGTAGTAATAGTGTGACCCTTTTCATTTTCTACTTTCTTATAAAAATTTTAAGGCTTCATCCTTTGCACTTAAAAATATTACCCATGTAAATCTAGAAAAATCATCAACAATAACAAAAACATAGTGTTTACCACCTAAACTAGCAGTTCTAGATGGTCCAAAAAGTCCATATGGAGAAGTTGTAATGGTTTTATTGTTGAAGAGAATATTTTTGGTTTAAAAGAACTTTTGACTTGTTTTCCAAGTTGACATGCATCACACATTTTGTCATTTTCAAATTTCAAGTTTGATAATCCTTTCTCAAAACAATTTTTAATTTTTTTTGAAATAAGTTCCATGTTTACATGACCAAATCTTCTATGCCAAAGCCAAGTTTCGTCTTTAAATCCAAGTAAGTAATGGTCATTATTATCATGCTCAATATAAATGATATAAACATCCTTATTTCGGCTTCCTATGAGAATCATCTTTTTTTATGTAGCATCTTTAATTAGGCATTTGGAAGAATTGAATTTTATATTGTAACCTTTATCACACAACTGACTAATACTTAGCAAATTGTGTTTGAGGTTATCAACTAATAAAACATTTTCAATAGAGGAGGATAGATGATTACCGATGTTGCCGATTCCAATTATCTTCCCCTTTGCATTGTCTCCAAAAGTTACATGACCACCATCCTTTGTTTTGAAATTTGAGAGTAGTGACCGATCTCCGGTCATGTGCTTTGAACATCCACTATCCAAAAATCATTTGCTTTTTATTTTACTTGGTACCTCATCTTCAACGGCCATGAAACACATGTTTGCATTTTCATTATTACTTTCATTTTGATCTTCATCGTCACTATCATCCCAAGTAGTTTGAAAGCCTTTTTCTTGAAACTTTTCTTTTTGTTTGGGCACTCGATTTTTTTATGACCTGGTTTGTCACATTCATAGCAAATAATTTTCTTGTTTTTCTCTTCTCCTTTGTCATCTTTTCTACGAAACTTTTTGTTTCGAAAGCCTCTCAATTTCTTGATAAGGAGTACTAGATCATCAAGCTCCTCATCACTCATGTTGCTAGTTGATGGTTCTTCATCAATTGTCGATTTTGAAGCAATTTGTCTCTTGAGAGTTTCTTTTTATTCCTCTTTGCTTTTTCTTTAATTTCGGCATTGTTGAGCTCATAGGTTATTAATGTTTCACACAATTCTTCTAAAGGATATGAATTCACATCCTTTGTGTTTTCTATGAGCATTCGTATGGGATTCCCTTCTTTCGAGAATGACCTAAGTATTTTGCTCACAAGTTCACAGTTAGAATATTTTCGACTGAAGCCTTTTAGGCCATTCACAATATCAGTAAAATGAGTAATCATATCAGCAATAGGCTCATCTTGTTTTATGAAGAAGTTTTCAAATTCTTTAACCAACATATTTATTTTTGTTTCTTTAACCTTGTTTGTTTTAGCATGAGTAACTTCTAAAGCATGCCAAATTTCATGAGCCGAATCACATGTACTAATTTTATTGAACTCATTTCTATTTAGAGCACAATAAAGCAAATTCTTAGCTTTAGCATTTAATGATAGTTTTCTCCTATCTTTTTCATCATATTCCTCTCTAGATTTAGGAATATTTTGATCAGGTTTGCCATCTATTTTAATAGTCTTTGTGGGCACATATGGACCATATTCAATGATTTCCCAAATGCTATAATCAATATATTGAACATAAATCATCATTCTAGCATTCCAATAATTATAATGTGTGCCATCAAAGAAAGGAGGTCGGTTTGTAGAATGTCCCTCTAGATTTTGAAAATCGGTGTTAGCCATAACTCTAGATTGTGAAATCTAAAAGAAGTGAGTACCGAGCTCTAATACCAATTGTAAGCCCAAGATTGGGTAACCACAAGGGGGTGAATTGGTTTCTAAAACTTTTTCGTTAACTACATAAGATTTTAATCTACTAATCACACAAATGACAATGAAACAAACCAAACACAAATAGGCACGTAGATAATCAAAATAAGTTTGCACAAAGTAAAGCAATAAGTAAGAGGGATAGAGAGTGCAAATGATATGTTATAGAGGTTCGATCCAACACAATGATCTGCATCCTCTATTACCAAGCTCTCCATCACAAGCAAGACCATTTTTAGTATATTGATTGACTTGTGGTGTAATTCAACCCTTTACAACGCTTTCGATGACTTATAACCAAGGAGCACCGATCATTTTACAACGTTGAGCTTTCCGGAACCTCAACACAACCCACAATTCAAAAATAAATATACAAGTGAAAACTTCTCTTCTTGATGAATGATAGAATCAAGATAGATAACAAGAAGAGAAGAGGCAAACACTTCAATAGATGGCAATGAATTTAGCTCAAAGTGTTGATATGCAAAACTTTTTGATCAACAAATGATTTTAACAAATTCAATCACTCAAAAGTTTCTCAAGAATTTAATGTTATTGATCTTCTTAATGGTGGAAAAATAAGGTAGTTGAGATCAATAAAAGCCTCACTTTAGTGCTCAAGAATGGTTGATGCAAATGTAGGAATAATGAGGTATTTATAGTACTCAAAACGACTAAAAGTTCCGTCCATTTGGACAAGGGATTCGGACATCCAGATGAGCTAGCTGTTAGAGAAGCATCCGGACGTCCGGTTGGCAATTTTTGCCTACCGGATGGTTTCCTTCACGATGATTTGATTGATCTAGGTATATTCTGAAGAATGGCTTTATCCAAATTTTCAAGGAGAGTAACTTACAAGTATATTCATTTGATGAAAGTTTTTACTCCTTTGAAAAACGATTTTATGCAACTTCATTTATGTTTTTAAAAGGAATGATTTTCTTATCCATAAAAGATTTTCTTTGAGCTACTAGACGTATCATGGCCAAATAAGGAAGCATTTTACCTTTGCATATATGTATTAAAAACTAATGTCTCGATATATGTCTTATTTCTTCATGAACTCTTTTGCTTCCATTGGTTTGCCACGATTGTTTATACGTGAGTTGTCTATTTGCGAATATCACGATCTTGATCTTTTTGTGCCTTCACCTTTAATAGCATTCAATGATTGCTTCTAAAAGACACTCGAATACAATTTGTTAGAATTAAAAGTAATTTGTTTGTGATATTCAAAACGAGAAGTCAACCATAGGTCAACAGAACTCAGATCCATTATGTGATTTGAGAACTTTTATTTTGCAACCAAATTGAGTTTGAATCATATGGTAAAATGAGTGAATGATAGATCTAGTTCGAGATTGTTCTATCATTAGCTATGTCCAAGTCATCCTAGTATGGTCATTAACGATGGTTAGGAAATATCTAGATCCATCAATTGAAATGACTGAATAAGGCCCCCATATATCAAAGTGTATGATGTCAATTTGTTGGAAGCTCTAGTTTCACTTATTTGGAAAGATAATCGATGTTGTTTGGCTATTGGACAGATAGTACAATGTAAATGCTTGTTGAAAGTAATGGAGAGAACTAAATTGTGTAAGATAGATAATTTGGAAATAGGGAGGTGTCCCATTCTACAATGCCATAGATCAATATCAGTGCTCATATTGATATCACTTATGGAGTTACAAGAAAAACTTGCTTTATTACATTGTGAGCTAAAATTAGAATTGCTAATAGAACTAAGAAAACCAGGAATTTTGTTATCAGGAATAGCTGCAGGTTGATGATCATGTAAAATTATGGAGATAACGAGAATTGGGGAAGAAGAACAATTGGCGGGAATTTTCGTTAATTACCAAAACTAAATCCCAAATGAATATACAATGTAATATATATAGAAAAAGAACAAAATAGAAAAGACTAAAATGAACTCATAATATATACAAATTTCTTAATAGTTTCATGTGGTTTCTACAGTGTGACGGGCATGGGGACAGTTATGGGCGATTTCTAGTTTGAGTGGGCTGAGATGTAGGAAAATTGACCTGGCAGTTGGGGGTGTCAACTGCTACTCAAATTTGTGTCTATAAATTCTAAGTGTTGGTGCATTTAGAATATAGAATAATGAATGCAAGTGATGAGACAACAAATTTGTGTTGATCCTTCACATCTTTGTACTTGGCATTTTCTTTGTTTTATAGAAATAAAGTTGAGAACAGTTCCCCGAAATTAGGGTTCTCAAAATTTTGTTTCAATACTTCACTCTTCTACAACTTAATTAAATTTGTGTGTCTCGAGACCTAAAACTGTAAAATTCGTGCAGAGAAACCTCGACGCCATCGCAAGAACATTCGGTTACCCCTGTGACACATAGTATAGTAAGTGTTATTGTGACGCTAATTTTGATTTGACCTTTAATATTTAAATTTTAAATTTCTTAAATTGGAAATTGATTTGAGTCAACAAAATTTTGTAATTTTTTGAATTTAATTTGGGTTGGATTGACGTTTTAAGTTATTTGGAGTATGTATTGGTGGTCAATAGTGACTTTTTGGAAGAAACCACCATCGAAGGAGGTATATGAAGGAGGAGACATGCATTGCCTTGTGAAGGCAGGCTACAGATCTATACATCCAACCAACAAGGCCCACTGCCTTCAAGGGCAGTGGACTCGCCATGAACTTAGGTGACTATTGTGGAAAATATAAAATGAACTTAATGTAGTTTGCAATCATTGTTGCATTAATCGATGAAATGAAGAATAGGAAGATGAAACTTTCTATTATTTCAACTTGAACAATAATGAATTACATCATTGTATTTATAGACAATTATTCCAACTAACAAACTCACTAATAGAAATGAATTATTCCCAACTATTAAACTAATAATCAGTTGACTAACTGATTTATTCTTCCAGCTGGCTATTAGGTAAGCCGTCAGTTGATTTCTTCAGCTGATGTGTTCTAGTTGCTCGACTTCCAACTCCTTGTGAGTGATATGTGTCGTAAGAGCCACCCTCAAGGGGCATGGATATTTAAAATGCCCATCTTGGAGATATTGGAATAAAACGGGATGGAGCCCAGAGGCTTAGTGAAAACATTTGTAACTTGGTGATGAGAAGGGACATACACAATTTTAATCAGACCTGAATGCACTTTTTCCCTAACAAGGACAATCAATTTGGATGTGTTTAGTCTTCTCATGAAAGACTGGATTAGTGGCAATAGAAAGGACAGACTTACTATCTGTATATAGAAGGGCAGGATGAGAATGATAAATTGCCAAGTCATGTAGGAGATAAAGTAGCCACTAGATTTCACAAATGGTTGATGCTAAATCTCGATACTCAGCTTCAACTAAAGACTTGCTCACTATGGGTTGTTTTTTCAACTTCCAAGAGATAAGGGTATCTCCAAGAAAAATAGTAAAGCCAGTGATGCTTCGCCTCGTGTCAAGGAATCTTGCCCAATCACTATTACTATATGCCTTCAGATGGAAAGTAGACTTTGATGAGAAGAACAATCCATGTCCTGGTTTGCAGCCTGAAAAACCACAATCATCAAGGATATCCAAGGTGTATTTTCGTTGACAAACACTGATACCTTGATGGGATTGAGCCACTTCCAATCCAAGAATGTATTTTACTTTCCCCAAATCTTTAATAGTAAACTGATCATCCAAAAATTTCTTGATGATCTGTGTTTCACGAAGATCATTACTTGCAAGGATAATATCGTCAACGTACACTAATAAAACAAGAAAGGAACATTTGGTAGACTTCAAAAATAAAGATGAGTCAGAACTTACTTGATGAAAGCCATAAGAAATGAGACTCGAAGTCAGTTTTGTTAACCATTGGTGGGACACCTGTTTGAGGCCATACAGACTCTTGTTTAGCCTACACACAAGTGAGGTATCACTACTAAGATAACCTTGAGGTAGATCCATGTACACTTCTTCATGGAGATCACCATGAAGAAAAACATTGTTAACGTCTAATTGGTGGAGAAACCAATTATTAACAGCTGCCACTACTAGAAGAAAGCGAATGGAAGTTAATTTTGCCACAGGAGAAAAAGTATCAAAGAAGTCCAAACCTTCATGCTAGGTGTAACCCTTTGCAACTAGACGCATTTTAAATCTCTCCACCGATCCATCATCTTTGAATTTGACCTTGTAAACCCATTTACACCCAACTTTGTGCTTACCAAATGGCGGAGGAGTAAGGTTTCAAGTGTTGTTTGTTTCAAGAGCTTTAATTTCACATTCCGGCAGCTTGCCAATGAGAGAATTTGATAGCTTGTTTATAAAATTTTGGTTCATAAGTGGATGTGATATAGGTAGTAACGGCTCTATGTTTGAGGCTAAGTCTATCATAGGATAAAAAAATTAGAGATAGAACAAAGCTTACCACGTGCATATGATCTAGCCAGCTTGTCGGATGGTTGGAGTACAGTTGAAGAGATTGGTTGATCATACTGATAATCATTGAGGTATAAGGGTGGGTGTTTTGGCGACTAGACTTTCTGGTTATTGGTTGTGGAATAGATGGAGGCGATCCTGCAGAAGTGATGGGAGAGGGAGGCAAGTTGTTTCATCATGTTGGCCTAGGAGAGGATAAGTTACCATTTGATGAATGTCTTCAATATTTGTGTATGGAGATTGACATATGTGTGAGATGGGGTGGCAAAGGATGTCCAACGAAGGTTCAGGAATTGGAAAGATTTGAGGATCAGTTGAAGAGTGAGGTGAAGAACACATATAAGGAAACGAGAATTCATGAAAAATAACATTTCGACTAATGACGGATCTGTAATTCTGAAGATCATAGACTATATATCCTTTGGAACCAAGTGGATATCCAATAAAGATGCATCTGGAAGCACGAGGAGAGAACTTATTTTTGTGGTTGGTTAGCGTATTGGCAAAACACAAACACCCAAATGTTCGAAGATGATGATAAATTGGTGGTTTTTGGAAAAGCGTTTCATATGGACCTTTATTATCAAGAGATGGGGAAGGGATTCTGTTGATGATGTGAACTGCAGTTAGAATGTAATCACTCCAAAAGGTAATATGCACATTTGATTGAAAGAGAAGTGCCCTGGCTACTTGAAGGATGGAACATATTAATCAAAATTAAATAATCTTTCTAATTAGTTAATAGTAGTAAACTTATATTGAGGTTCCTAAAAGAAAGTAATAATTTTATTTTATAACCTATATTAGATTTGCAACCTAATTTAGAAACTTGGATAGAGTGGGGTTACAGTTGTAATTCTAATAAAAAGAAAGTCAATATTACTTTAGTCCAAGTCAATCTTTGTCAAATATTTAATAGGTCTTAACATTTTCAAACAATTTTAGTCAACCTCAATCATAAACTTAAGCGACCATAGTTCTTACAACACATATTATTCACAAGCAGCTGAAAGGTTAGCAACTAGCACCATCAGCATAAGAAATTAGCTGACATCTTACCTGATAGCTAGCTAGAAGAATAAATCAATTAGTCAATAGATTGTTAGTTTAATAGTTGGGAATAATTCATTTGTGTTAGTGAGTTTGTTAGTTGGAATAATTGTCTATAAATACACTGATATAATTCATTATTGTTCAAGTTGAAATAATAGAAAGTTTCATCTTCCTCTTCTTCATTTTATCGATTAATGCAACAATGATTGCAAACTACATTGATTAGCAAGAATACTTTGTTCATTATAAGTACTTTGATCATTAAATCATGTCACTCATAGTCGATTATCTTTCCAATCCAACTGATGATCCAAATAGCCATTATTACCTGCATCCAAATGATAATCCAGGTGCATTGATTGTCTTAGAGATCTTCAATGGAGATAATTACATATCATGGAGTCATGCAATATCCATGGCATCGAGTGTGAAAAATAAATACGGATTCATTAATGGAACTCTAAAAATCCCCAAATCCACCAACAGGTACATACAATTATTAGCTTCGAGCAAATAATCTGGTTTTATCTTGGTTGTTAAATTAGATCAGCAAGGAGATTCATCAGAGCCTATTATATGTTTCATCTGCATATGAAGTGTGGAATGAATTGAAAATAAGGTACAGCAGGAGTGATGGACCTACAGTATACCATCTAGAGAAGTGTCTCAGTGCCATCTCATAGGGATCACAAAGTCTTACTAGCTATTACAATTCGTTCAAATCCATCTGGGAAGAATACATTAGCTATAGATCTTTACCAAAGTGTAGTTGTCGAATATTGTCGACTTGTACTTGTGAAATATTGAAAACCATATCAGATATTCAATATGCAGATGCAGTTATGAAATTCCTTATAGGATTAAATGAATCATATTCTGCACTACGAAGTCAATTGTTACTTACCTCACCATTGCCATCACTAGCCAAAGTTTACGCCCTTATGCTCCAAAAGGAAAGTTAAAGGGACCTGCAGAACTCTTCAACAATTGAATCAACATTTATGATGTCAAGGCAACCATACAGTAAACCTCCTCCTTGGAAGGACAAAAGGAAAGGAGAATGCACTCATTGTGGCTACTTCAATCACACTATGGATAAGTGCTTTCATCTGATAGGTTTTCCACCTGGTTGGAAGGGATCAAAAAGGTCAAGGATTTCAATAGACAGCCCTACTGTACAAGTTGTTACTGGTGATCAGTCCACAATGGATAAGAGATCAAGTTTGTTGTTTAATCAAGACCTCTATAAGCAATTCATGGCATTTACTAAAACTCCAGCAGACGCTTCCTTAATTAGCTAATTCAGCAAACCAAACAACAGCCACTTCCACGATAGGTATATCACTATGCAATTCAATTTCTCCCAAAGCCAAAATCGGTACCTGGATTATCGATACTGGAACCACAGACCACATGGTCTGTTCCTCCACTTTCCTATCATCAATTGATCTCACCATAACCACAAAAGTGAATTTACCTAATAGAATTTACAAATTGAATATTCTCTCTTAATAAATGATATGATCACAATTAAGTACCAAGATAGAAATATGCTAACACTTTAATAGCTGGCAATGAGTGAAACTCAAGTGTTAGGTTTAGAGAAACTTTGACGTGTTGAATGATTTTCAAGAATTGATTTAATCAAAAGTTTTTAAAACAAAATGATTTAATAATAATAAATAGGATGAGAAATCAATGCTATTTTGCTCAAAAGAATCTCACTTTAATGCTCTATTTTTCTATTAATGAATGACGAATGAGTTGATATTTATAGAAGTGAGAAATGCCAAAAAAAATTTCCTAACCAGACAACCCAATCGGAAGTCTGAAATAGTACAGGAGAATGCAAAAAGTAGCCGTTGAAAATTAGTCAGAAAGATCGAATTTTCGACTATTGTTGACGAACTGGATGTCTAGATGGCCAGAATGTTTCTGGACCTTTTTTTTTGTTTTATTTGCAGCCAATAGATTTTTGCATGAAATATTTACCAAATATTTCAAGGTAAATGAGGTTTGAGAGTATTCATGATTAATTTGAAAATCTTACATTTGAGAAATAATTTTTGTGCAAACATTTTAATAACGTGAATTTTTATCGTGCATAAGAAATTCATCACTTGAGCATTTAATGTGTCATTGCTAAGAATTAAAGTTTTTTACCTTTACAAATAAGCAAAAAAAATCTAGTTCCAATATCTTCAATTGATTTGGCGTGAATGCTCGATTCTTTGCCTTATTTTGAAATGACGCAAAATTTGTCTTCATTTGTTTTGGCATGAGTTCGATCGATTTTCATCTTGAGCTTTCATGATCGATAACTTTTCGTCCAATTGTCTCCAACATATAACATGTTGAAGATTTGAATATAAATATTAGAGATAAATATACTTTGTTTGTTATAATCAAAATATAAGATTGACCATAGGTCAACAATTATTGATATGTGTTAAGATGCCAACACCAAAATTTACCCTCTTGCATTCGGCATATTAAATAGTGAGAATGATCTATTAATACGTTGGTTCTTCACAAAGCTGGAAGAAGAATTAAAAACATTTTTAAAAAATTAAGCGAACTGAATTACTAAAAATAAAAAAAATTAAAGAAAATAAAAAAATATAGAAAATGAAGAATTGAAAAGAATTTCAAATTGAAAAAAAATTATTTATAATATCAAAGAAAATTATGAAATTTTAAAATTATTTTTAAAAAATTAAACAAAAGGAAATTATGAAAATTAAACAAAGAATATAACATTATTTAATTAAAATTGAAAAAAAAAATTAACAAAGAATATAAATATTATATAATTAAAATTTTAAAAAATTAATTTCATCATAATAAAAAATTTGAAAAAATTAAATTGAAAATAAACCGAAAAAAGACCTTTAGGCCGACTTTTAAACAATCGATTGTTAACAATCGAAAAATAATTTTAAATGAAAAATAAACAATTAAGAAATTCTAAAACTATTTTCCAAAAATAATAATAAAAAAATTAAACAAAAGAAAAATATGAAAATTAAATAAATAATATAAATATTATTTTATTAAAATTGAAAAACATATATTAACAAAAATACAAATATTATATAATTAAAATTAGGAAATTAAATTTTATCATGAAAAGAAAAGAATTAAAAATATTTTAAAGTTGAAAAGAAAATGAAAAATAATTTTAAATCAAAAAAATAAACAATTAAGAAATTTTAAAACTATTATAAAATGAATAAATTAAACAAAAGGAATTTTTGAAAATTAAATAAATAATACAAATATATTTTAATTAAAATTGGAAACATTAAATTAACAAAGAATATAGAAATTATATAATTAAAAGTTTAAAAATAAAATTTTATCATAAAAAGTAAAAAATTAAAAATAATTTTAAATTGACAAGAAAATGAAAAAAAAAAGGCTTGGATTGATGATTAACCATTGGTTTCTGACAATCGACTGGTTCGACTGTAAAACATTTGACTTTAAAACAGACGATCTGGCCAACTGTGAGATTCGACTGTTTGTTGCCAAAAATGGCGAGAAATCGCCTTTTCTGGCTAGCATAAGCTCTCCAAAAATTCAAATTAAATGTATTACAACCAATAATCTACCTAAATAATGAAGAATAAACATTATACATACAATTTAAAACATAAAAACTGAAAAATCAATCTCATAATCCAAAAACAAAACTAACATTGTTGAAGATAATGGCAGGTGTGTAGTGGTCGGCGTGGGTTTGACTGTGATATGCTTTCTCAATTGAATTCCAACTATTGACTGTGGTAGGCCTTGGTTTTCCTTCCTCTCAAACAGTGTTGAAGATAAGGGTATTTTTGGATTTTAATATTAAACTTAGCATTTTATATGTTTCAGTTGTTTTTGTTTAGTAGTCAAAGGGCAGGGTCAACGGGCCATTTTCTTGTATTTCCTCAAAAAATATATTACCCTAAACCTATTTTGGGACTAAAAGGGCCCAATTAAATGTGACACCCATTTCCCACCAAAATTCATTTTTGTCTAAACCTATCGGGGTTATGATATTCACTAAATCCTTTTTTTAGTCAAGAATTCTTTTTCATTTCATTTGAGTAACTATCTTTCGGTCAATAATTGTAATTTTCAAGAGCTATTTTTAGATAAGTCAAGAAAAAACGTATTGCTAAGATGATTTTATCTAGTTATTCTTATTGGATCGTGAAAATTATGATCGTAAAGATATGGCTGACTACTAGACGGTTTCTTATATTTCTTGGACTCGAATAGTTCCATAGAACTGAATAGAAGGCATGCCTAGCAGGGAAGCTCTTACAAGACCATTTTCAATGACTATTTTCAATTGGGTCGGTAAAAGCTTGGTCTAAAGATATAGCCGATTAAGAATTTTTAGGAGTCGGCAAAAGAGTATTTTCCCGGACTAATTTTTGGTTGGTTGGGAAAACTCTAGGTTCATGTAATGATACATATTAATTCATTGAATAATGTCGTGACTTGATTCTTCATCAACAAATTGTTGGACAATGCTCTTTCGACGAACAAAATCTATCATTTCGGCTGAAGGCCTAATGTTCTGTAGATCATAGTTCAAACAGGTAGTTGGGTTCTCGGGATTTTGAATTCAGTTCATTGGTTGGACATTCTACTAGAGGCATTCTTGCAAAAAGGCACAATTGACCTTAAATAAATTAAGTACATAAAATAAAAATATACAAAACATATTAAAATTCATTAAAATCATGCTCCAATCCTACTGCATCATGATAAGTGCATATTATGCACTTATTTGGGCTCTCGTACTTGTTTATTTATTAATATATTGAGTAGATATCTACCTAATTCAGTGTAAATATGATTAAATGTAGGTAAAATCCCAATTTGGATGCATTTAGTTGCAATTGGTGTAAAAAAAGAAGAAGTTAAAATTGAAGCTTAGTTGGAGTTGTCTGGAATCAATTGATAATCAACTAGATTGTATTTGACCGATCAGAAGAATTAATGAAGCAATCGGTGATTCATAAGTTTCAGGGTCAAATTCAAGTGTTAGAAAGTTTAGGGACTAAATTACAACCTTTCATAACTTGAGGCAAGCCAATTTTGAATGATTATAAAGTTTTGAGGACCAATCTTGTAGATATTAGAAGTTTTAACATCAAAATTGAAGTTTAGGATGAAAAACAACCAAAGTTTGACGAAACTTGAAAAAGGACCAAGGCTACACGAAATACGTTGAATGGGGACCAACTTGAATGAATCTAGAATAGAAAAAAAATGAAGTCTTGAGATCGCAAGGTTTATAAACGTGCGATAGAAAGAAGTTAAAATCTGTGACTTAATGTTTTGGTTTATACCTATACATTCGAAATGGTTTGTACCACACGATATCATGGTTATACGGGACACAAATTATCTTGTGTCCTATTTTGAATCAACCAATTTTTGGAAATGAATTAGAACACAGATTTTGAGCTAATCTTGGGGCCTATAAATAAATATATACATCCAAAAATTGAATGAGGCTTGTGGGGATTCATCATACACAAATTATTCAAGCCAAAGGAGGCTCTTAGGGTTAGAAATTCATAAATCTTTCAAGGTAGAGAGCCAAGAAGAAATGTTTTGATCCACAATTCACATATTCTTTTGAAACTTTGAAGAAGCTTGTTAGAAAAGGCATTCATATACACTTTCATACAATAATTTCTTAGGTTGAATAGGAATATGAAGAATAGAAGGAGGTTGATTGTTCACAAAAATATATTTCGAATTAAAACCACCACAAGTGTATGGTTCGTTCAGAAGTAGTAAAATGAACTTTTTGAGTCCGAATATCGTTCCCACAAGGATTGCTTAATTCTAATTCTAATTATCGTGACCTTAACTGAAACAATGAAATTGAATTGTTGTTGTCATGGAATTATAACTAGATGAATTAAATGATGCAATGAATAATAACTAAACTAAACTAAATGCATTTGATGTTGAATTGGTTTGGAGTTTTTCGAATGAATAATGAATGTACTAGGATCAAGAATCCCTATGTAATATTCTTCTCTAACTTAGTTCTACACCTTGACATATGATTGAGATATCGAAGAATCAATGTTCCTATAATATTTAACAATCTTTCTCGAGCAAAGTTAAACATATTCTCGTATATAATCCAACTATATTTCTGTGATTGATGCAAATATACAAGAATACACGAGTTTTTATGAACACTTAACGATTCACATAGGGCATAGCGATATATTTTTATCCCCTATCCGACCCTATGATGATTCATATCATGTCGAACATATTCTCCTTCTTTCGAATGCGTGAAACAGGCCACCAAACTCACATAATTACGTATACAATAATTATGGTGGAAAAGAAATTCATATATATCATTTAAATATCCCAAAACATATTTGAATTGTCAAGAATGTAAAACTAAGAATGGAAAATCATATTACATAGTTCATCTATTCCTAGTACAAAACTAGTTTAGCCTAGCATGGTAGAAACAAGAAAATCAGAAAATTCAATGAAAAATGATATCACCATTTTGATTCTTGAATTTAATCTTCGCATCGTGTTGTTAATCTCCTTGTTCCTACCTCTTTTTCTCTCTCAAAAGCTTCCAAAATCTCTTCCTCTACATACTGGACAGCCCTAGGGTTTAAATACACATCCCAAAGTTTGTTTCCATGGGTGTTTGAATTAAAATATGAAACCAAAATATTTGCCAAAACTTTGTACTATGCAACCATAGAGTACTCCCCTATGCAACCACATAGTTACAAAGGAAGTCACCCTGAATTTGTCTGGAGGCACCTATATGACCGTATAGGTTTTAATACTATGCAACTACATAGTATTAAGAAATTTCAAATGCTTGCATTTTGGTCCTCAAACTTCTTTTCTCATTTCTCAACCTTTTTTTCCACGTCTTTTTCCTCCAAAGTGTTATTCCAAAGCTCCATTAACCCTCAAAATCTTCACGTCTCCAATTTCTTATAGGCTTAATCATTCGAGTTATATAGGCTCAAGAATATGCTTTTATTTATTCAAAGATTAGTGCAATACCCATTTTCTTTTAGACGTTCGGTTTCTACAACCAACCCTTAACTTAAAACTTTTACCTCGTCTTCGTCTTATTTGTTTTAGACAATTATTCATTCTCCCATTCATGATCTCAACCTCGCGTCTCGTAGTCAAAGACTCTCTACTGGCGTTAGAGGCAAAGTTCTTGGTGCTAAGTTGTCATCCCGCAGTATCTGGATAATTATTCAATCTCCCATTCATGATCTCAATCTCGCATCTCACAGCCAAAGACTCCCTACTGGTGTTAGATGCAAAGTTCCTAGTGCTAAGATGTCACCCCTCAGTGCCTAGATAGTCGTGCACATGGCACCTACAGTCTCCCTAAACTTTCTATATCTTGACACAAGTCGGTCATAATAGCGAACATCTATCGTAGCAACTGTATGTCGACCTCCAGTGATGCCAGAGGTGGTAGTTCTAGCATCTCAGCGTCATCGGCCCCCTAATCATGTGCAGCTTGCTTTTGTCTCAATCATGCTTTTTCCAACTTCTCCATATGCTTCATCCGAGCTCGATCCGAAGCCTCTAAGGTGGTCTGCTTAATGAGTGGGCTGGGTTCTCGGGAAAATCCTCGAATGGAAAAGTCTCACCCACCCGTTTGCAAATTCCATTGGGGAGACTTGAAAAAATCAAAGATCAGTGTTGATCTCCCCAAACTCCCTGCAAATGGATCTGATCATAGATAAATGTCACTAAGTCGATATTCTATCCTCACACTAAGTGAAAAAAGGAGACAAATTGTTGAATCGTTAAATGTAGTTCGATGTGAGGTGGGTTCGATGTTGTGGCAAATGAACAACTAAAGAATGGCTATTGACGATGTAAGATCAATCTGATGCCACACCGAAGTCTATAATGGCCAATCATTCTCACGCCCAAGTAAAACTTTTGCTACCATGCTCCAATGGAAATTATTGAGAATAGGAGTGATGTTATCTCATGTCAGTTGATAGTAGTCATGAATGATCTCTGGCGTACCCACGTCTGATGTTGATGTTCAGACTCGCTGGTATTGATATCCATGTTAAAGTTTGTGTAAAACTCGCAAGCTACACCCTCGTACACTAGGTGAGGTCAATCATGACCTTTTCCAAAAGTAGTAATCTTGAACCTGGGAAAAATCTTCCAGTCAGACCAGTCTCTCAGGAAGTAGGGCCCAATGGCCAACGATCTTAGAGTAGCGAGTGATAGCCTCTTGATTGAAAAATCAGTATATGCCTCCATCAAGTCCTTGTGTGCGTGCAGTGCCCGAGGTGCTTGCTATTTTTTCCTTTCCCTTAGAAGTACATTTAGGAGGCATTCTGTAATACAGAGAAAATGAAAACATGTAAGTCATAGGTGAAGAATAAATAGATCTTGTTGTAAGGGAAGGTATTAAATAAAATCTAAGTTCCAAATGTGTGGTAACCAAGCAAGCCACGTGTAGAACTTGAAATAAAACATGTAATCAACCAAAACACAATCTAAAATGATGCAATGAGGTTATGCTAGACGAAATGTATAGGTGAATATGGGCATAATAAGACACAATTGCAACATGTCGAGACCAAACCAAAAATTCAAGTCAAATAACACAAATTGGGCAGGCATGACTGTGTTCAACCAAGCACTTTCACCCCTGACATCGGTAAGGAAAATCGAAATTTTCTCTAGCAACCTTCAGGCATGTGAAAGAGGGTGGTCTAATCTACCACATTCTAAAAGTTGGGGTCAAATAGACATCAACTGGGTATGGAAATCGAGGGACGAAGTGAGTAACGTAAACTGCCGCGTGCCTAGTCATGTCATGCTCATGTGCCTTCGTATTGGTTTTGGTGTGTGCAATGAAGTTTGGTAAGGTACCTCAACACCACAAGCAAGTGAGGATGTATATTGATAATGTCAAGATTGAAATGAAACTAAATTCCACAAGAATGTTCACATAAGCATTTCATCAAACATGGTGCAAACACTTCATTTTTCATGAAGTGTGAAACAACTTCAGTAACAATCAAACCAAAATAAATTGTGTCAATTAAATGCAACCATTTCAAACTCTATCAACTACCTAATGCCCCACTCCATAAGTACACATCCAATTCCATACATAAACACTTAATAGGAAGTCAAACAAGATTAGGGCAAAAAGGTAAAGTACATACCTTGATTTTGTGATAAAGAAGGATGAATTAGATTTCACTTTGGTGGGATGTAGTGGGGTTATGTTGGATTGATGAGAGGAAACGAGTATGCCTATGTGCATTTCTTGGTGTGGCTTGTGTGTGTGAATGAATGGAAGTGTGTGGCCATGTGCGTGTATTTTTAAAACATAAGGCTAAATAAATGTTATATGCGACCACATAGAACACTTACTTGTAGTTGCATAGAACAAATGGTCAGGGCCATTTTAGGCTTTGAACCATAGCACGTGATCACATGCCCAGGTATTCTATGCGGTGGCATAGACCACCAGGGATGCAAGTTTTGCCCGTTTCATGCCAAGGTCCAAGTTTTGACCTTTCGAGATCCCCGTAACCTTGATTTTCCTGCAAACCAGTTCTAAACATGCAATGAAGGTATGGAATGTGGAACAATTGTAAAACATGAGTAACGTTTCAAAAAAAAAACTCGTTTATGGTTAATTTTCACAAAAAAACTTGATTTTCAACCCACAATGCAAAATGGCATTCCAACACGCCCCATAACCTGCAAAACACATTTTAAACCATTGGGCGCACGTGGATGCCAAAAACTTGGTTCCAAAAACATTGTTGAACACCCGTTGATTCCGAAAAACCTAAATTTTGATCGTTTTGCCTTGAAATGCATGACTTTAGCACTGAATAAGCGAAATATCATTCCAACACCCTCAACCTTATGCTCAACACATATAAAACCAATTTGGACCATGCATTGACTCTTAATGAATCCTAAGGACGATGAATACCCAATATGCCTAAAATTCATAAAATATGAAAAATTTATAATTTAATGCATAAAGCGTAAAAAATAAAAGGGAAGAATATGTTAGGTTGCCTCCCAACTAGCGCTAGTTTATAATCTATAGCTTGACTGTTCTGCAGTTGATTCACTCTGGTGTACTGAGATAGACGGTGGATTTTTCTTTTGAAAAATCACTACGCGAATAAAATTTTAATCGTTGTCCATTCACCTTAAATACCCCTTGCTATCGTGAGTAACTTCAACTACTTTATATGGAAACACCTTATTAACTGTAAATGGCCCGAACTATCGTGACCTTAACTTCCCAGGGAAAACTTGAGTCTCAAATTGTACAGTAGAATTTGTTGCTCTACCACAAGCTTCTGTCTCTGAATATTCATGTCATGCCACTTTTTGGTGCGCTCTTTATAGAGTTTTGCATTCTCATACGCTTCCAGTCGGAATTCATCCATCTCATTCAATTGCAACAACCTCTTTTCACCAACTGTCTTCAAATCAAAATTCAAATTTTTGATTGCCTAGTATACTCAGTACTCCAACTCAACAGACAAATGACATGCTTTCCTAAAAACCAACCGGTATGGAAACATGCATATTGGTGTTTTGAATGATGTCATATAAGCCCATAATGCATCGTCAAGATTCTTGGACCAATCTTTCCCAGAAGAGCTCACCGTTACCTCCAGTATTCTTTTCAACTCTTGATTAGAGATTTCAACTTGGTCGCTAGCTTGAGGATGATATGGAGTTGCTACACGATGTCGGACACCATATTTAGCTAGCAATGACTCGAAATGACGATTGCAAAAGTGTTTTTCCCCATCACTGATTATAGCCAGAGGTCTTCAACCCATTTTGAGACATAATAAACAGCAACCAGTATGTATTGATTGGAGAATGATGGTGGGAACCCATGAAGTCAATTTCCCATCATAAAAACGTTTCACATCAAGGATGCTGTTCAATGGTATTTCATTCATTCTCGAGATATTACCAGTTAGTTGACACCTATTACACCGTTTCACAAATTCAAAAGCATTCTGGAATATGGTAGGCCAATCCCAAATTAAAATATTTTTGCTGCTGTTTTGGAGGCCCCAAAATGACCCGCGTATGCAAATGAGTGACATTGCTCAAATATTTGAAGGACTTCCTCTGGCACACATCTTCAAATAATCTGATCTGCTCCTCAACTATACAAAATAGGACTCTCCTAGAAATAATACTTCAAGTCGTAAAAAACTTCTTCCTTTGATGATTCGAATAGTCCAGTGGTGTGATGGACTAAGCTAAGTAATTTATGATGTCTGCATACCAAGGTACTACACCCATACTAAAGATTTGCTCATCGAGGAAGATTTCATTAATATCAATGGAATCATCCTTCTCCCCTGTCTCTAGGCGAGATAAATGGTCTGATACCACATTTTCGCTATCCCCCATGTCCCTTATTTCCAGATCAAATTCTTGCAAAAGTAATACCCAACTATTAAGTCTTGCTTTGGAATCTTCCTTTGTAAGCAAGTGCTTTAATGCAGAATGATCAGTATAGGCAATGACCTTAGATCCCACAAGATACAACGAAATTTGTCAAATACAAAAACCATCATTAACCGTTCCTTCACCGTAGTTGCATAGTTTAGCTGAGCATTAGTCAATGTTTTGCTTGCATAGTAAATCACATGAAATAACTTATTCTTTTGTTATCCCAGTACCGACTCTATCACGTAATCACTAACAACACACATCAATTTAAATGGTAAACTCCAATATGGTGCTATGATTACCGGCGCTGAAGTCAGCTTCTCTTTAGTGTGTTGAAGGCCACATGACACTCATCAGAGAAGTTAAATGCGACATCCATAACCAACAACTCACACAGAGGCTTAGTGATATTTGAGAAATCCTTAATGAAACGTCTATAAAACCCAGCATGCCCAAGAAAATTACAAACACCCTTTATTGAAGTAGGTGGTGGTAATTTCTCAATAACCTGGATTTTCTCTTTGTCCATTTCTATCTCATTGGCTGAAATGTGATATCTTAACACAATACCTTCTTGTACCATGAAATGGCATTTTTCCCAGTTTATTACCAAGTCAGTCTCTTTGCACCACTATAATATCAAACCCAGATGTTCCAAACATTCGTCAAATGATGATACAAACACCGAGAAGTCATCCATGAAAACTTCTATGAATTTCTCCATCATGTTAGAGAAAATCGCCATCATGCAACACTAAAAAGTAGTAGGAGCATTGTAGAACCCGAATGGCATTCTTCGGTAAGTGAATATACCATATGGGCAAGTGAATGTGGTCTTTTCCTAATCATCGGGTGCGATTGGAATCTAATTATATCCAGAGTAGTTGTCTAGGAAGCAATAGTGTAAATGATCTACCAACCATTCAAGTATCTGATCAATGAATGGAAGAGGAAAGTGATCTTTCCTAATAGCAGCATTAAGTTTCATGTAATCAACGCACACTTGCTAACTGTAACAGTTTGCGTGGGAATTAACTTATTCTTCTCGTTCTGTACTCCAGTAATACCACCCTTTTTAGGCACCACTTGGACTGGACTGATCCATGCACCGTCTGATATTAGGTACATGATTCCAACGTCGAGAAGTTTCAACATGATTCCTCCATGTCTAGTATAAGGAAATCTGCATGGAAGATGAATTTCTCCACTTTAATTAGCACATCCTCTATAATTTCCCTCGAGTGAGTAAATGATCGATCTGCCAGCTGCAAAGTCATTGTTGTTTCTTTAGCCTCTTCCAAATTGAGTTTTATGAAAATAGAAAGTGGCATCAAATTTATACTTGCACCTAAATTGCATAAAGCTTTATCAAAATGACAATTCTCAATAGTGCAAGGTACAATAAAACTCCACGTGTCTTTAAGTTTTGGAGGTAGCTTTTTCGAGATTTTAGCGCGGCATTTGTCCGTTAACATTACCATTTCATGCTCATCTAGCTTGCATTTTTTATATAAGATGTCTTTCAAAAATTTGGCATAGCTAGGCATTTGAATAAGAGCATCAGCGAACGGGGTGTTGATGTGTAGTTTCTTGAAGACATCAATGAATTTCTTGTATTATTGATCCATCTTATGCTTTTTCAATCTCTGAGGAAATAGTATAGGAGGTTCGTAAGGATTAATAGAATTCTTCTCATGAGATTTTGGTGTTTCTGAATTCTCCTTTGTAAAAGTGCTTCAAGTGTCCGTTCAGTCTCCGTCGCTTGTTTCTCACTTGAAGAAGACATTTTATCCTCAGTTACAGTAGGTCTTTTGACATGAATTTCTGGCAATTGCACCTTGCTTCTAGTTGTTATTGCATTGGTGTGTTCCTTTAGGTTGATCCTTATATTGCTGGGTACTGAACTTGGTGCTTTGCTATTCATAAATAATTCCATTTACCGTATTTGAGTTTCCAAGTTTTTAATAGCAGTACTCTAATCTTGGAGAGTTGATTAATTTTTTCACATAAACTGATTGTTGGCTTCTATATGCTGATTTGTTTTCTCTATAAATTTATCAAACAACTCTTTCAACTGTAACTTCTTTTTCGACTGCTACAACTGACCTTTTGGCTTATTTTAGTTTTGACCACCCAAAGAAAAGTTAGGATGCTTCCTCCACCCTAGGTTGTAAGTTTTTGAATGTGGATTCATTTGTTGAAGTTGTCCCTATTGTGCGAAATCTACTAGTTTCATTCTTTGAGCAAAAATTGGGCACTCTATTGTGTTATGATTTGTTCGACACTCCTCACAGCTTAGCTTTTTAGTTTGTGCAACATTTACTATCTGTGATATGCTCTCTATCTTATGAAATAATGAATCTATTTTTGCTATTAAGGTTGAGTAAGCATCCACCTCGTATACTTCTGGTACCTTTCTTTGAACCGCCCACTTAGAAGCCAACATTGCTGAAGTAGTTACAACTATCTTGAATAGTTTTAAGGTATCATCAATGCTTTTAAATGACGGAAACAATCCTGCATAAAAATATTTGACCTGGAGTCCTTTACTAATACTGTGATGAGGGCATTTCCATAGCATGTCTTTGAACCAGTTCCAAGCTTTATCGAATGACTCTAATTCACTTTAATGGAATATTGAGATGTCATGCTTCAATTTTGCAATTCTTGCCGGTGGAAAGAACTTTGTGCAGAATTTCTGAGCCAAGTCATTCTAAGTGCTGATGCTAGCAATAGGTTGAGAATCTAATCACTCCGGTACTTTATCACATAATGTATGTGGGAACAACTGTAGTATGATAATATCATCCGAGATAACCTGATATCTAAAGTGTTGACACATCTCCAAGAATTGAGAGATATGAGTATATGGGTTCTCTTCAAGTCTGCCATAAAATTGATGCCCACTTTGAAATACATGTATGACGTTGGTCTTCAACTAAAAGTTAGGATGCCTAAACGGAAGGTAGACAATGCTAGATTGATTTTGAATGATCTGCGGTGTCATGAAGTCCCCAACTAGCATGTTCTCATCATCCATAATTTCCTCTTCGTTGACTTGGACCACTTGTTCATTTTGTGTGTCAGCCATTTGTCGTACTACTCTTACTTCTCTTTGCCTATGATGGAAGGTGCATTTGATTTCTAGATCAGCTGAAATCAAGTCACTGTCAAGCGATCTTCGCATACAAGACTTGAAAAATAATTAAAAGTGGTACTTAGATAAATTACTAAAAACTTAGAAAAATTACAAAGCATAACAAAAATAAGTAAAGATAAACTAATGTTCGAATTAGTGTCAAAATAAATAAAATTAAACTAAATTCAAACCTCGACAGCCGTGCTAAAAACTAGTTCACGAAAATATATTTCGGATTAAAACTACCGCAAGTGTACGTTCGTTCACAAGTAGTAAAATGGACTTTTTGAGTCCGAATATTATTCACACAAGGATTGATTAATTCTAATTCTAATTATCGTGACCTTAACCGAAAAATAAAATTGAATCGTTATTGTAATGGAATTATAACTAGATAAATTAAATGATGTAATGAATAATAACTTAACTAAACTAAATGTTGAATTGATTTGGAGTTTTTGGAATAAATGATGAATATACTAAGATCACGAATCCCTATGTAATATTCTTCTCTAACTTAGTTCTACACTTTCACACATGATTGAGATATCGAAGAATCAATGTTGCTATAATATTTAACAATCTCTCTCGAGCAAAGTTAAATCTATTCTCGTAAATAACCCAACTATATTTCTATGATGGATGCAAATATACAAGAATGCATGAGTTTTTATGAACAATTAACAATTCACATAGGGCATAGCGGTATATTTCTATCCCATATCAGACCCTATGATGATTCATATCGTGTCGAACCTATTCCCCTTCTTTCGAATGCATAAAATAGGCCACCAAACTCACATAATTACGTATACAATAATTATGGTGGAAAACAAATTCATATAAATCATTCAAATATTCCAAAACATGTTTGAACTGTCAAGAATGTAAAACTAAGAACGGAAAATTATAATTTATAGTTCATCTAATCCTAGTACAACATTAGTTTAGTGTAGCATGGTAGAAACAAGAAAATCATAAAATTCAATGAAAAACGACATCACCAATTTGATTCTTGAATTTAATTTTTGTATCATGATGTTAATATCCTTGTTCTTGCCTCTTTTTCTCTCTCAAAAGCTTCCAAAATCTCCTCATCTACAGTTTGGACTGCCCTAGGGTTTAAATACACCGCCCAAGATTTGTTTCTATAAGTATTTGAATTAAAATAGGAAACCAGAATTTTCGTCAAAACTTTCTCGACCTCTTTTTCCACGTATTTTTCTTCCAAAGTGTTATTCCAAAGCTCCATTGACTCTCGACATCTTCACGTCTCCAATTCTTCTTTTGGGTCATATTTTGATTATTTGCATCTTGGTCCCCGAACTTTGGTTTTCTTTCGTTTTAGTCTTTTTTGCGATTTTCTCCTAATTTCCACTATATTAATTATTGTTTTTCTGCAAAACACAAATTACATTGAATTAAGCTATATCCATATAATTATTAATAATTATCCGTGTTTGTGGCCTATATTAAGTGTGTAAAACGCACTTATCATTGATCGAGGAGCCATTGATGTTGTATAAACTATTTTATGTTCTCGTAATTAGTTTGATGATTGACTAATTGTGTATGTGCTAGAATTTTTGACACTTAATTTCATATTATGATATTTCGTTGTATTTAATTGTTATGAACTTAATGCTTTTCAATTAATTATACACTTATCTTTTTATTTTTATTGACATAAAAAAAATGAATATGAATTTGACATGTAGTAACAATGATTGTAAAGTATGATAAGGAATACAAGTATACATCTATGCTTTGCATGATCGTTTTGAAGTTCTTGTAATAGAATGCATTTTTGCATGCTCGTATCTTTCATAGAGATATAGTTAGATCGTATGGAGAGATTATTAAACGTATTAGGAACATTGATCTTCATATCTAAATTTCTTGTCTAAATATTGGAATTTTAGTGATCACATCATCTCCAAAGCTAAGTGTACTCGTATTTAAGTTACTTGTACATTTGCTCTTAAATACGAGTGGGTGTTTTACTCGCTTGCGTAAATCGTCCATTTGATGTCCATTTTTTGCAAAAAAAAAAGCATTTTGGAGTAGTGATTTGATGGAGAATGTATGGTTAAAAATAAAGAAAAATTTAGAATTTGAATGTAATATTATTTTAATGAAAAATGTATGGTTGAAAAGAATAGAGAAAAATGTATTTTAAAAAAAGGGAAATCAAACAAGGTCTAAAATTTAAATATAATAGTTATTTTGCTCAAACTAACGTATATAATTATGTTGTACAAATTAGAAATATTCACCAAATGATATTATGACCAAGTTTTGTATTCATTTTATTGACGTCAGTACATGTTGGTGGTGGTAGACTATATCTCTAAGTATGTTGAAGCAATTGTTATACCAACCAAATGATTCTCAGGTAGTCATAATTTTTTTGAAGAAAAACATTTTCAATCAATTTGGAACACCAAGGGCACTCATTAGTGATGTTGGCAAACACTCTTGCAATAGGATGTTGGACTCGATTTTATCTAAATATGGAGTGACACATAGCGTATCACCCCCAAACTAGTGGTCAGGTGGAAATCTCCAACCGGGAGATCAAACGGATCTTAGAAACTACATTTAATGCATCAAGAAAAGATTGGACAAAGAAATTAGATGACGCCCTCTGGGCATAAAGAACGGCGTTTAAAACGCCTATTGAAATGTCCCCATATCAATTGGTGTATGGAAAAGCTTGTCACTTACCTGTGGAGTAGGAGCATAAAGCATATTGAGCAGTGAAGAAACTAAACTTTGATATGCAACAAGTTGGAGGAAAAAGACTTCTACAGCTCAATGAGATAGATGAGTTCAGAAATGATGCCTATAAAAATTCCTGCATCTACAAGGAACGAACAAAGCGTTGTCATGACAAATTCATTCAAAGAAGAATTTTGAGTGGGAGAGAAAGTGCTACTCTATAATTCTCGACTAAGGCTCTTCCCTAGAAAATTAAAATCTGATGGACTGGACCTTTTATGGTGCTGAAAGTATATCATTACGGTACAATTGAGTTACAACATCCAGAAAAGGGTAATTTCAAAGTTAATGGTCAAATGTTGAAGAAGTATTTGGAAGGAGAATTCTTGAAAGAAAAATCCTCCATCCTATTAGATGAGCCAGAATAATCCCCACTGCAGTCAAGCCAATGACGTTAAAAAAACGCTTCTTGGGAGGCAACCTAATCGTTTTTCCCAAGAAGCGCTTCTTGGGAAGCAACCTAATTATTTATTCTGTTTTGCATTTTAGGATAGTTTTATTTATTTTATGTTTATTTAGGACTCCTCATCCATACCCAATTTCCTCTTAGGTCTTCAATATGTTGGTTTCTTAGATGTTATAGCTAAGTAACAATTGTTCCAGTTATTTGATCTTAATGATGTATTTGATTTTTCAAGAACATAACATCGCGGAACATTTCAACCAATATTGACCAATGAGACAACGAGAGTTATAGGAAAGCTAGTTGTTGAATTGCAAGTCATATCTGCGTAATCTTTTCTTCACTTTTTCCCCACCCCTTTTATACGCGGATTTAGGATTTAAGACATTGACAGCAATATCTAGTTCAAGTTTGCGGGTGGAAAACATGAATTTTAATTTTTTTTTTATGTGTTTTTGTGTGCGTTTATTGTTTTAGAAAATTGAAACATTTGAAAAATATTTTCTTGTTGCGTGCTTGAGTGAGTTAGTTGGTCAGGTTGACAATGATGAATGTATTGAATCATAAATTGAACTATGAATGGTGAATAAATTGCATGCTTAGATAGTTTTTACTTTTTCATATGAACTTTGATATATATTGAGCAAATGAATTTAGTTAAGTATTGTCTATGAATGAGTTGAATTCGTACTTGGATATGTTGAAACAATGAACCATAGATGCTAAACCCAAAACCACAAAGTTTACATCATTGGACCAAATTTAGAATAGTGTGGAAGATTTCACTGTTATTGGAAGATATTGAGATACATGAAGATTCCATGTGTGAAAAAAAAAAAAAAAATCTCGTGTTGATTGTCTAAGGTCAATAGGATGAGATTGAGTGAAAATTTCAAGTTAAAGGTCGTTTTTCTTAAATTGGTGTTTAATGAGAGACATTGCATTAAACAAGGCATAAAAAATTAGAAAGTTGAGTTGGGAGTCATCGGCCGAAAGCTTGTTACATGGCTATTTAAAAAGTTTAAGGGTGAGAATGCCTGAAATAAAGGAAAACAATTTTTTTAAAAAAAATTATAGAAAAACAGAAAAAGTAGGTGTATGAAACAGAGGACACATCAAATGACTTGGTTATATCTCAAACACTTATTTAGGAAAATTTAACTTTTGATAAGAGACTATTAACATAATTAAGTCTTAGAGATTGAAATAATCAAATTATGAAGAATCCTTGTTTATTGACATATTGACTGACAATTAGTGAGATTTACCTGAACTAAAGAAGATGATAGTATAAATTTCAATCTCAGTTCACACA
The DNA here is from genome assembly GCA_019097785.1 of Fraxinus excelsior. Taxonomy (NCBI): domain Eukaryota; kingdom Viridiplantae; phylum Streptophyta; class Magnoliopsida; order Lamiales; family Oleaceae; genus Fraxinus; species Fraxinus excelsior. The sequence goes on along the minus strand of CM032637.1, from coordinate 30,305,010 downwards.
CTTGAAAAGAGAAAATTAATAAGTTTGGGAGTATGTGAATCTTAAGAGTGATGAAAGAATATATTTGATCATTGAGGATTGGGAATTGAAACAGCTTATAACTTCATAATGCTATGCTTAATTTTTCAAACACACACATCGATTTTACATTGAAAAAGTAGATTTTAATTTATGTATTGTGATTTTGAAGCTGTGATTGATTTAATAATATGATTTCAATTCTGAGATAAAAAGTCAGTTTAGCTAGATAAATCTTTTTGCTTTGCTTTATTGGCTGGCTACCAATTAGGCAATAAACATTGTGTGTTGTTAGGTTTTAGTTTTGTTTGATGACAAACAAAAAGTCAATTTTGAGGGTATGATAAGTGTAGTTTTTATACTTATTTGAAACTCTAAATTATTATATTTTATTGTTTTTTGAATTAAATTCTACCTACTTTATGTTAAATTGTATTTTGCAGGTAAAATTTTATCTTTGATCAAGAATTGGATAAAAGTGCAAAATAATGGAAAAATGGAAAAATTCATAGATCGACGACTTAGAAGCAAGAATTAATTTAATTGGGAGGCAAAGCATATATATATATATCCATTGGGTTTGAAATTGACAGTGGGCGGGTGAACAAGGAGAGAAAACACATTGGGTTGGCATGCGGTGGCAGCTATTATATATTATACACGCAGAGGAAAACATTTTAGAGGGTGGAAAACAAGGAAGGCGGTTGCGATATATACATAAAAAGAGAACACATATAAATACACAGGCGGCTTTGACGTACGAAAAGTCAGCAACTCGGTGGGACGTTGAATAATATAAATATATACACATTAGTGGCTGCAAATTAAGAAAACAGGGGGCTGAATTAAAAGAGATTATACACGCACAGAGTGGACGGAAATTGGTGGCTGAAGATTAAGAAAAACAAGGGCTGAAAATATATTATTTTCACGTGCAAAAGTCTGCAGCTATTTTGGGCAGAAAGTGGTTGAAAATTGAGCAATATAACTTCACGTTTCCTCAAATTTTGGTGATGTCTTTTCACTTTTGCGTGTTTAATTTCAACATTATGAATGACTAAATATTTTTATGTTAGGATTGATGATGTATTTTAAGGTTTTTATTATATGTCTAATTTCAAAATTTTCATGTCATTTTGATACTTGTTAATTAATTATTGTGTGTTTAATGTTTTAATTGTTTGAGCAACAATTAATTGATTTAGAGATAATACTGAAACCAAGAGGTGATATATAATTCTAGCTAGTGTAATAATTGACATAGACACTATAAGAGATTGAAAGATTATTATGAGCTATGCAATCTTCGTTGAATTCTTATAGATTAATGTGTGAATTTATATAGAGATATAGTAAGTTTGAGCATATAAATGGGATTAGTGTTGCTCAAGAGAGATCACTAAATACAATAGGTTAATTCAATCATTGGCACGTATGAAAAATGGTGAATAAAGTGGAATTAAATGTATGATAAATAACTTAAGTGAAATTGGAAATTCTAACTATCTAATCATATAATCTTATTTACAATTTTAATTTGAGCTTGTTATTTTATTTATTAGAATTTCGTTTAGGAAATAAAATTTGATTTGATTATTAATTACCATTTTAGTTTAAATTGAAGATAGGTTACTTAAAATTTTTTATAGTAGATGATAGTCTCTATGGAACGATATTCGGATTTAATAAATTCACTTTATTACTTGTCACGATTCGTACACTTGCAGAATTTCACGAATATGTGCAATAGAGAGAAAATAGGCAATCGTGTCTCGTGTAGTTGAAAGATTTGCTCGGTGTCTTCCTCCTTCTCTCCCTTTATGTTATTGTAGCTTCTATATCATCCTTTGTGGTTAATGTTATTGGGCAACCACAAGCGAGGTTGGGATTAGGGTAGAGAAATTAAGTGGTTGGTGTTTGGTTTGTTGGTTGAAACGAGCCGATTTGCACAATTGAAGATTTAGATGTTGATTTCCTCTAAAAATGGTATTAAAGTTGTTAGGTGTGCAATAACAATGTTGTATTTGTGCAATAAAGGGGCAAAAGCTGACTATGCAGAGAAAGAAGAAAAACTATTGGAATTTTTTTGTTCACACATAAACTTCCAATTTCTGGCCAATCCACAGACATGATGGAGGCCATCGCATGATGACATGTAGAGCTCCAGTACGACGACATGTAAGCACTACATGCAGATGAGAAGGCAGTGCATGCAGTTACGTCGTAGGGATTTTGACAACGGTCTTCAAAGACAAAGTTTTCTTGGAAGTTTTAAAGACCATATGTTGAGTGTTTGGTGTTAAATGTTGTTTCTTTGGTTGCTGCAATTGTTGGAAGCTTTATGACGAATAGTGATGGCCCTGAAGAAGTAAATTCACATCTCTTTTTATTTACGAACACATATATTTGGTCCACTCGATAAATTGGCTTATAACTTTTAAATTTTCGTACTAGTAAACAATTGTGTGGGTTGCCTATTAGGTTTGAGATTACAATGTGAGGGCAATCATTACATGTTGCTAGAATTTAAGAATTATTATGTTTGGAGTGTTAAGTTTAATTGGTAAAAGTTGTTTGTTGTTTCTTTAATATAATAGCTGATTAAGTCACCGTGTGAGACTTGCATGGAGTGAGAAATTGGTTTTGTAGACATTCTTTTGTGTTGCATTGATTATTCCCTTCAAACACATGAACTTTACCTATTTGACCATTCTCTTGATCTGAGATCATGAATCTCACGAACCCCTGGAATTTAGAACAATGTATATTGCGATTTTAGGGGTACTTTGTGCGACCTAATCGTGTTTTTTGGTTGTTTTGTGTTCAAAATGATTACGCATTTTGATTTGGAGATTTTATAATAGAAAATGAAAATTTTCTATTTGGCAATAGAAAATGAGAGGAATTTTGGTTCGAAAAAAGATTTCAAAAGCAATAAATGACAATTTTCAAAAAGATAAGGTGAGATGGGGGTGGGGACGAATGTTTTCACTGGGTCTAGTTATGACCTTAGTGAGGTTTATTTATAATATACCTGACTACTGCTTTTGCATGTGTAAATTCTCATTTGCATGAGTGTTTCTTGATTCTACGTATTACTTTATCTTAAATTTTGTTATGTTTGATGTGTATTTTTTACATAAATTTGAGAGTGATCATATCACCGTGTATAATGGGCGAATGTATAGTGGTTAGGATTATTATTTTAATGTTTGATACTTGATGTGTTCTCATTTTTGTAGGTGCATTAGTAGTAAATATGTCAATTGGTAATATAGATTATAGATGTTTGAGGGTATATAGGTGATATGTACAGGGGTGCAGAGAGTGACATTTGGATCACGAGATGTAATGTGATTAAATGTTTGGAATCCTCTATCTATTGAGAATTATAATTGGGTGAAGTGAGAAAGTGATACTCTTATCACCTCCATTAGGTGGATACTCATTATCTACCTAGGTTCAGAGATGTGAGGTAGTTATAGAGGAACATTTTATGGTCTTAGAATATATTAATGTAGTTTATCGGTTAGGCATGAGGAGTGACCAATCTAGTGAGTATGGTTGGTGATTAGAGGACATGTGTTCTTGAGATACGAACTACACGAAATGGGATGAAATAATTATGGTGAAATCTTTTCTTGGAGTCATTTGTGCATTATTGCATATGTTCGCGATTTACTTGATTAATTTGGTGTTAGTCTACCATTCTTTGCATTGCACACCAAATTTGGTGTTACAGAAAGGTGCCTACGACGGCACATCAAATTTTGGCGCCGTTGTCAGGGAGTGGTGTTAATTTGTTTTTGTGTTTCTTAATTGTTTATTTTATTTTTGAAAAAAAAAAAAAAAAATCATAATTTTCTAGGTTTTTAGGTATTTTATTTTTTTAGAAATTTTAGCATAGAATTTTATGTCTTTCTTAATCTAGTTTTTTTTTCCTTTCACTTGTTTTGTTTGTTTGTGACCGCAACTCGATCTTCTAATCAAAGTGATTTGCAGTACGATCCAGAAATTGAGAAAACTTTGCGCAGGTTAAGGAGTAACATCCAACAAAATCTTGAAGAAAGCAATCTCAACCCTAACAATCCATTTGCAAGTGATATTGAGTTTGAAGAAGAAAGAACCATGGCCGAAAATAGGACTTTGAAGGAGCTTGCAACCCCTACATTGAATCAACAACCTTTATGCATAAATTTTCCTATTTTAGATGATACTACTACATTTGAGCTTAAATCTGGACTAATACACCTTTTGCCTACTTTTTATGGTCTTGCAGGTGAAGATCCTCATAAACATCTGAAAGAGTTTCATGTGGTCTACACGAATATGAAACCCACTGGAATTACTAAAGAACATATTAAACCGAGAGCCTTTCCATTTTCTCCGAAGGATTCGGCTAAGGATTGGCTCTACTATCTACCATCGGGAAGCATTACCACATGTGATGGAATGAAGAGATTATTTCTAGAGAAATATTTTCCAACTTCAAGAGTAGTAACTATTAGGAAAGAAATTTGTGATGTCAGACAAGATCACAGGGAATCTCTACATGAGTATTGGGAGCGGTTCAAGAAATTGTGTGCAAGTTATCCCCATCACCAGATTAGTGAGCAACTTCTCATCCAATACTTCTATGAAGGTCTTCAACCCACATAAAGGAGCATGATTGACTCTGCAAGTGGAAGAGCTTTGGTTGATAAAATTCCCGAAGGAGCGAGGAATTTAATTGCAAACATGGCAGCCAATTCTCAACAATTTGGCGCTAGATTTGATCCCCCTTCTAGACAAGTTAACAAATTAATGTCTCATCCATTGAACAACAAATAGCGAATCTAACTACTCTTGTTCGTTAAATGGCCACAGGTAATGTACAGACAGCGAAGGTTTACGGAATTTGTTCAGTAATGGGACATCCAATTGATGCTTGTCCAACTCTTCAAGAAGAACCTACGGAACAAGTTAATGTAGTGGGTGGTTTTTCTTAACAACTACAAAGGAATTATGATTCTTTTTCGAAGACATACAACCTAGGATGGAGGGATCATCCCAATCTTAGCTATGGAAATTCACAATCAAATCAACATGTTGCTCGAAATCGCCCAAACTTTCAACAATATAGGCAGCCATACCCGCCTAGATAACAACAGGGCCAAGCTTCTAACTCTGAAATGTCTTTAGAAGATATAGTTAAATCTCTTGCAACTAATACTTTACAATTTCAACAGGAGACCAAGGCTAGCATTCAATGTTTGGAGAATCAAATGGGTCAAATGGCTAGTACTGTTAGTCGGGTAGAATCACAAAGTTCGGAAAAGCTACCCTCTCAAACAGTGGTAAATCCAAGGACGAACGTAAGTGCAATTATATTGAGGAATGTCAAGGAAGTGGAAACCCCAGTAAATGAAGTTCCTACATCGTTAGAACAAGACAAGGAGAAAGATATGGGCATCACTATGGAAAAGGGTAACACAATTGGGGATGATGCACCAAAACGTAAGTTTCCTCCACTATCTGATTATAAACCAGTAGCCCCATTCCCTCAGGCTTTGGTAGAATCTAGGAAAAATGATCCAAATAGGAAGCTTTATGAAACTTTTCGAAAATGTGAGGTAAACATCCCCTTGTTAGATGCTATTAAGCAAATACCCCGTTATGCTAAATTTTTAAAAGAATTGTGCACAATTAAGAGAAAGCAGAAACTGAAGGGGTGTGAAAAGGTGAAAGTTGGAGAAAACGTGTCTACAATCATTCAAACAAAACTTCCTACAAAATGCAAAGACCCAGGTATGTTTACTATCCCTTGTATGATAGGTAACACCGGATTTGAGAAAGCCATGTTAGACTTAGGAGCTTCTATAAATGTCATGCCATATTCCATTTATACTTCTTTGAAACTTGGCCTTTTAATTGAAACTGGTGTGGTAATTCAATTAGCTGATAGATCAAATGCCTACCCAAAGGGTGTGATTGAGGATGTCCTTGTACAAGTTAATGACTTGGTTTTTCCTGCAGACTTTTATGTGTTTGACATGGAAAATAGTGACCAAACTAGCCCCATCTTGTTAGGAAAACCATTCTTAAAAACATCCAAGACTAAAATTGATGTTCATAGTGGTACATGACCATGGAATGTGATGGTGAGGTAATTTCATTTAATAACTATGATGCCATGAAATATCATGTTGATGATAATGCTGTATATTCTATCGATGTAATTGATGATCTAGCACGTGATGTTTTTGAACTTAATGGGAATGATGAATTCGAGGTCGCTATTCGTGAAAGTGTAGAGAAAGAGAGTGATGAATTAATGTTGAATCCTAGAACTGTTGATATGTTGAACACTCCTCCAAGGTTACAACAAGTAGGTAAGGGTTTATATGTTGATTTGCCTGTTTCTAATGAAAAGCATATACCTTCTATTGTGCTGGCCCCCGTTCCGGATTTGAAACCTCTCCCTAATCACCTTAAATAGGTATTCCTTGGAGATGACAAAATATTGCCAGTGATAATTTTCAACGAACTGACTATATTGCAAGAAGAAAAATTGTTGCAGGTCATCAAGGAGCATCGAACAGCCATTGGTTGGACAATTGCAGACATCAAGGGAATCAGTCTATCCACCTGTATGCATCGCATTTTGCTTGAAGAAGGAGAAAAGCCTTCCTGTCAACCTCAACGAAGATTGAACCCACCCATGATGGATGTTGTGAAGAAAGAGGTCTTCAAGCTTTTGGAAGTTGGCATGATTTATCCTATTTCTGATAGCAGTTGGGTCAGTCCAGTTCAAGTGGTTCCTAAGAAGGCGGGGATAACTACGGTGAAGAATCAAAATGATAAATTGGTTACCACCCGTGTTCAAAATGGGTGGAGAGTTTGTATAGACTATAGGAAATTAAATGTTGTGACCCGAAAAAGATCACTTTCCTTTACCATTTATTGATCAAATGCTTGAAAGGTTAGCTGGTCATTCTTACTATAGTTTTCTTGATGGTTATTCAGGTTATTTCCAGATTGCAATTGCCCTAGAAGGTCAAGAAAAGACAACATTCACATGTCCATTTGGAACATTTGCATACCGTCGTATGCCCTTTGGTCTTTGTAATGCTCCAACTACTTTTCAACGATGTATGGTGAGTATATTTTCAGATTATGTTGAGCATATCATAGAGGTTTTTATGGATGATTTCACAGTCTATGGGGATTTATTTGATAATTATTTGCATAACCTTGAGTTAATCCTTAAAAGATGCATGGAAACTAATCTTGTTTTGAATTCAAAAAAGTGACTTTATGGTAGAACAAGGTATAGTTCTAGGCATGTTATCTCATCTAAGGGCATTGAAGTAGATAAAGCTAAAATTGATATTATTCAATCTCTACCTTACCCCGCTAGTGTGCGGGAGGTTCGCTCTTTTCTTAGATATGCAGGTTTATCAAGGACTTCTCCAAAATTGCTTTGCCCCTATGCAAATCGTTACAAAAGGACGTGGCTTTTGAATTTGATAAGGCATGCAACATGGCATTTGATAAGTTGAAAGAACTGTTGACTTCTGCACCAATCATTCAACCCCCTAACTTGAACTTCCCTTTTGAAATCATGTGTGATGCAAGCAACTTTGCAGTAAGAGCAGTGTTGGGTTAAAGAACTGGAAAAGTATCTCATGCCATCTATTATGCATCCAGAACTCTAAATGATGCCCAGAAAAACTACACCACAACTGAAAAAGAAATCTTGGCTATTGTTTTTGCTTTAGAAAAATTTCGTCCTTATTTACTAGGTACTAAAGTGATTATTTACTCTGATCATGCAGCTCTACGTTACTTGATAACAACGAAAGAGGCAAAACCAAGACTAATACGATGGATACTATTCCTGAGTGAATTCAACCTGGAAATCAAAGACAAAAAGGGAACATAAAACAGTGTTGCAGATCATTTGAGCTGTTTAACTAACGTGAATGCTGAACTCCAATTACAGGAAACCTTTCCTGATGAGCAATTATTTTCTGCAAGCACAACTTTACCATGGTATGCTGACATTGTAAACTTTTTGGTTGTTCACACTCTACCTTCTGATTTGTCTAGGGCTAGAAGAGATAAGCTAAAGAGTGTTGCGAAATATTATGTATGGGACGATCCATACTTGTGGAAGCATGTTGTAGATCAAGTGATTAGAAGGTATATTCCTGAAAATGAGATCACTTCCATTCTCACCTTCTGTCATTCTTATGCTTGTGGAGGACACTTTGGAGCAAAACGAACAGCAAGAAAAGTGCTTGAATGTAGCCCAAAATGACCTCCATACGTAGAAGCATGAACCCTGGACAATATTGGTCTCATCTTATCCTCCGGCATACATCTTCTGATAATCTGATCAGCCCCTCTTCTTTATAAATATAGATCCTCCCAGTTACAGAATTTCACCTCATGGATAAATTTCTTCTTCTGTTGATAGGTAAATTCTGGATCCACATGCCCACTTGCTAAATCATTAACAATATCTACATACCAAGGCGCCTTATCCAACAGTAAAAGTTACTCATCATGGAAGATTTTATTGATATCCAACTCATCAAACTCTTTTGTTTGTTCTAGCCTCGATAAGTAATCTGCCGCCTAGTTTTATGTCCCCATTCTTATCACTAATTTCAATGTTAAACTCTTGTAGTAACATAACCCACCAGACTAACATTGGTTTATCATCTCTCTTCTCGAATAGGTATTTCAAGGCTGAGTGGCATGTGTAAACTATCACCTTTGAACTTATTAGATATTACCGAACTTGTCAAAGGCAAACACCACTAGCATTTCTTTTTCAGTTGTTGCATAGTTGATCTGAGCATCTGTCAATATTTTGCTAGCATAGTAGATGACATGCAAGACTTTTCCTTTTTGTTGACCCAACGTAGCTCCCACTGTAAAATCACTAGCATCACACATGAGTTCAAATGGCAGTTTCCCAATCCGATGCTATTATAATCGATGTGAAAGTTAACTTTTCCTTTAGAGTATTAAAAGCATTTAAACACTCATCAGAAAAGATGAATGGTACATCATTCTCTAGTAAATTACATAGAGGCTTTATAATCTTCAAAAACTCTTGGATGAATCGTCTGTAGAACCCTGCATAACCTCAAAAACTTCGAATCCCTTTAACTGAGATAGGTGGCTGAAATTAAAAATCATTTTTTATCTTTGCTTTGTCAACTTCAATGTCTTGTGATGAAATTCGATGACCCAACACTATCCCTTTTTTTACCATAAAGTGACATTTTTCCCAGTTGAGCACCAGATTTTTCTCCTCATACTGTTACAACATAAGTGACAAACACTCCAAGCAGTCATCAAATGAATCTCCAACCACTGAAAGTCATCCATAAATACCTCTATGTACTTTTCAACCATGTCTGAAAATATTGCCATCATGCATTGCTGAAAAGTTGCACGTACGTTACATAAACCAAAGGGCATCCTTCTAAATGCAAAAGTATCGTAAAGAAGAGTGAAGGTTGTTTTCTCTTGGTCTATTGGAGCAATTGCTATGTGATTATATGCATAACAAAGATGTGATGGTAAGGGTTTTAACTCCAAAGTCGGTACTTTCTCCACTGATGGCACTGGTGGTGTGGGGTTGGAATTAAGAGACTCGGATTGCCAATGTCTCTGTCCAGTAGGTTGTTCAGTCAAACTCATCGTGCATTCTGTTTTTTCTGATCTTACTCCCTCAAATTGCGTGTTGTCTACATCATGTTCGTTTTTTGGATGTGATGTGTAAAATACATATATCACAAGCTCATCAGGAACATCCACCTGGCAGCAAGTATTTGAAGTCAATGGGTGTTTCATTGCCTTGAACATGTTGAAAATGACTTGTTCATTGTCCATTCGAAGAATCATTTTGCCATCATACACATCAATCAAAGCTCACCCTGTAGCCAAGAAAGGTCTTCCTGACAGGTCGAAAAAGTGTTCGACTTTGATTACCGCAAGTGTACGGATCGTTCAAGTAATAAAAATGGGTTTTAAAGTCCAAGTATCGTTCCCACGAAGATTGAGTAGTTTAGATATTATTTATCTCGACCCTAACCTAAAGTACACGAATCCAAAGAGATTTTTATGAAATTGTGAATTTTTACTAAATTGAACTAAAATTATGTAATTGAATGCAAATTAACTAACGGAATGCCAAATGTGAATGTTTGATGAAAATATATGTATGAAAAGCGTACTAGGTTCCCGAATCCCCTCGTAAGCTCACCTCTAATCCCTATTTCACAACTTGATGACACAATGCGTCGGTTGAATAATCAATACTCCTATTTTATTCAACAATCTCTCTCGAGTAGAGTTGAACCTATTCTCGCATACCATTTGACTATATCTCTATGACAAATGCAAATATACAAGAATGCATGGATTTTTGTGAACACTTAAAGACTCACGTAAAGCATAGCGGTATATCTCTATCCCCTATCGAACCCTACGATGATTTGTATCTTGTAGAATCTATTCCCCTTCTCTCGAATGCATGAAATAGATCACCCAAACTCACATAATCATTGCGCATATAATTATGGAGACGATAACGTGAATACAAACCATTCAACACCCAACAAATATGTTTAGAATCAAATTGCAAAATAAGAAATTAGAAGTTTACAATACGAGGTTCATCGTTCACCTAGCACAAATGAAACTAGCCTAGCATAACTGAATTAAAATAAAGAAATAAATAAATAAGGGAAGACATCACCCAATTCGTAGAAATAAAGCTTGAAATCCTTGGTCTTGATGTGAAAATCCTTGCCCTAACCTTTGTTCTTGCCTCAAAAGGATGAAATTCTCTCTAGAAAGGCGTAACCCTAGCTTCTGGATGTTATTCGGCTTATCTAGGAGTCCCCAAGTCATTACCATAAGTGTTGGATTCGAAATAGGAAACTCGGAATTTCGCCACATTTTCCTTCTATGCGACCGCATAGAAGGAATGAATGCGGTCGCATAGAAGGGTCTATTTGTGCTCTGGAATTCCCTGTATGGACCAATGCGGTCGCATGCAGGGGACCACTATGCGACCGCATAGTGGTAACTTCTTTCAATTCGTGGCGATTTGGTCCCTGAATCCTATTTTTCCACTTTTCGACCCTTTTTCCATCTTCTTCTTGTTCCAATGCACACTTTCAATACTCAATTGAATCTTTTCATCTCCATGTACTCAATTTCTTCTCCGAGTCATCTTTTGAGTATTTGCATCTTAGTCCATGAACTTTGATTTGTCTCCTTTTTGGTCCTTTTTCTCCATTTTTCTTCCTTTTTCACCACGATCACCGATGTTGACCTACAAACAAGATTTGTAACCAATTTAGCCATGTTTCACGCATATAACGATGGATATCCAAGTTAAACTCATGAATTAAACGTGTAAAATACACTCCTATCAACTCCCCCAAACTTGAATCATTGTTTGTCCTCAAACTATTTCATAACTTACCCTACATGACACAAGGTTTGACAATTTGCCTTATCTCAGGATTGGGACAGCATGAAAGAACATGGGTAACTACAACTGTGCAACATCACATCAATCTCTACATATTATATGAAAACTTGAAGTGTGTGTGTAAACTCATGCCAACATAGTAATATCATGATTGACTCATTCCCGATCCCATGTGGTCAAATTTTTCCTTCCATCCCTCGAACGATACACACTTCCCCCAAACTTATTCTTTTCACTCAAGTATCCCGGGGTGTGTCCTAGGTTGAATTCATCAAGTTCTAATCCTGTCCCTCTCTTAGTCCAGATACGTTGTATTATCATAAGTTCACACTTTAATGAGTAGAGGTTCTCCTATTTCTTTGATTCCTTCAACCTTTTAGATTAGACTCAGCTAATAAATTCGTATCAAGCATATAGTTTCATCAACTGGATGTCTGGGGCTAATCAATAATGTTTGTATGTGAGAATGCACATGCTACTTATCAAAACTTTTTTTTTTTTTTTTTTCAACATCTTTCATTTGCTTTCTATGTAACCCCTGTAGCGAGCTTTAGGCCGATGACTCCCAAGTCTGATGACCATAGGGCACCAGGTTTTAAACCCTTGCAGGCTTAATCACCCGAGTTACATAGGCTCGAACAGATGTCCTTATTATTATTATTTTTTTTTTCAATGATTAGTGCAATGCCCCTGTTCTTTCTAGACATCCAGTTTCTAAAACCACTCCCTAACTTGAATCGTTCACATGGTTTTCATCTCATTGGTCTCAGATAATCCACACAATTTAGCAAGCATGGAACCCTTACTCATCTCAGTGTTATGTTGTAACAATATAACATTTAGACCATTCTAAACTTTTGGTATGATATCATATCTGAGGTGGTTTCTAGGTGTAATCACTATGTTTACTTAGTTCTAGATAATGGGTTAAATCACTCAACAGTATACTAGCATGAGCATCGTGCGCAGAATAAATCAAGTCTCACATAAACATGTATTGATTAACCTAATGAGCACAGTTTTCCTCCCCCACAGTTCAATCATAGTCCAATAATACTCATCATGGTTAGCAGGATTGTCAAACCCACACAAGCACACAAAAACTATAAACGAACCTAAGAATGCAATAAAAATATGTTTTTTTTTTGTTTTTTTTTTTTAGCACACAAGAAAGAAACGATCATGCAAAAATTACTAAACTCCATCCCCCAAACTTGAATAACACATTGTCCTCAATGGGTGGAAATAAAAAAACAAATAAACAGGCATGGAAGAAGAAAGACAAACAACATAAAAATGCAGAGGGGAAAGTAAATGGAGTACAGAAAACGCCCCTGATCAGTGCTGGGAGGTAGAAGGAACGTCTGGTGCAGCACTGTCATCAGCAGCCGGTGGGGGTAAACGGGCAAGGATCTGTCGCATAAGGTCTGACTGATGGGCCAACTCAGTGCGCATCTCTCGAATATCGGTCTCCATAGCGCCCAACCGATCCCAAGAGTCATCCACCCGCATCTGAATCCCGTCCACCCTACCTACGTAGGTGTTCAGACGCCCAGCCAAAACCTCCACTGATCGGCGAGTATTCAGACCCTCCCTATTGGCTGCCACGGTAAGGGTCCTAACGGTGATCACATCATCCCGAATAGCGTGCAAAGTGGTACCCATGGTGCCCAAAGTCTGCCCAAACCCCGCAATATCACGACCAGATGCCGTCATCGTAGCGAACATCTGGCGGAGCAGCTGTGTGTCAACATCTAATGGTGCCTGTGGTGGTGGTGCAGCATACATATCGGCATCATCGCCCCCCTGTGCGGGCGCAGCCTGATGCTGCCCCTAAAACGCCCGCTCCTGGGCTGCCCGGTGCTTAGCCCGAGCCCGATCCTGAGCCTCCAACGTGGATTGTCTGATTACCGCACTGGCTTTCTCTAGAAGCTCACTGGAGGGAATAGGGACTCCTGTCTGGCGACATAGACCACTGATAAGGCATGGGAAGATCAAAGAATGATGGCGATCAGAAGAGGCTCCCAAGTAGTGAATTTGGTCATATATGAATGTAGCCAAGTCAATCTTCTGTCCGCGCACTAAGTGATAAATCAAACCGGCAGTGGGATCAGTGAAAGTGGTCCGATGGGAAGTGGGCTCCACATTGTAGCACATAAAGAGCCATAGAATGCCGATGGAGGGAGTAAGCTGAATCTGCTCCCAGACTGGGGTCAGCAGTGGCCAAGCATTCGCACGCCCCAATAGTACCTCAGCGACAGTCTCCCAGTGAAAAGCCCCAGGGACAGGTGTAATGCCATCCCAAGTGAGGCCAAAATAATCCTGTATCACCTCTGGAGAGAACATGATCCAGCGATCCCTGACCCAAGTCTGATGCTCGTGCTCTGAGCCGAGGGTGTCGATATCAACATTGAAATTTGCATAAAACTCGCGAACCAAATCGACATACGCTGGGTGTGGACGATCAACAACCCTATCCCATCCGCAAATACCCACCAAAGTGGTCAACTCAAAACCTGGGAAGTCTGATAATCGGACCGGTCGTTCCAGCAGAGGGGTCCAACGACTGATGATCTCAGAATAACGAGTATAGGCCTCGGGGTGTAGGAACCGACGAATCCCCCCTTCTGGTGCCCGAGTGCGGGCTGTGCCTGAAGTACTAGCTGCTTTCTCCTTTCCTTTCACGGTACGCTTAGGCGGCATCCTGTAACACAAAACAAAAATGAAGCAAGTAAGGCACATGTGAAGTAGGAACGGGCAACAAGCAAACCAAAGCAAAGAGCCAAGGTATTGCAGGAAAGGTGACATAAGAGATGAAAGAATGCGAACTAAGAGCAATCATGTAGAGGAAATAGGTGAAACATGCAACCAATACCAAAATGAAACTCATATCACGGTAAAAGTAAACATGGGATATCTAAAACTATAGTAGAATAAAGAAGAAATCACAAATGTAAGTCGAACAAGAGCAAAAGAAGCAAATGGAAATGTGAACGACTGTACAACTTCGGCCCGAGACACCGGCATGAAAACTCGAAATTTTCCCGAGCAACTTTCGGGCATATGAAAGTGTACAATGCCAACTATAACATATCCAAAATTCAGGCCAAACGGAGTTCAAATGGATAGAAAAACAGGGGGTCGAAGTAGGTGACGTGAGATGCCGTGAACCTATGTAATATCTCATATGTGGAATTCAAGGTGGCATGGACATGGCAAGGCAAGTGAATGCATAAGGAACTCGTGTGATAGCTTGGTGCAAGCATAACAAGCAAGCAAGAGTGCTCAAGTGGTGGAAAAATAGCCAAAAGTGTCACAGAGACAATTCATCGAACACTTGGCAAGCAACCTACAAAGTTGGAGATCTTAGTGGCTATGGCAATGGAAGAAAACCCAAAATTGTAACCCAATAAAACCACACACCACAACATCCATCAACTACCTAAGCCCCCACGCCTCAATCATCAAACATAATCCAAAAGAATACAAAAATGGGAGGGGGTAAAAGGAACCCTTACCTTCGGTCGGTGTGGAGGGAAGGTCTAGGGCACGAGGTGCAATCAAGGAAGTGCGTGGTTCGGTTTGCTAGGGGCGAGAGATGGAATGATGGTGTCGGAAATGGTGGTGGCGGTCGAGGTAGTGAGGGAAGGGAGTGGGAAAAATGGGGGAAAAAGGGGAAGTGTCGGGTTAAAACAAAAAAACGCCCCCCCATTTTGCCCTCTATGCGACCGCATAGAGGAACTGGATGCGGTCGCATAGAGGAGTCAGTCAGGGCCAGGTTTGGCCCTGGAGCCCTCAATGCGACCGCATTCCTGGTAGCACTATGCGGTCGCATAGACTACCAGGAAAGCATTAGGCAGCTTCGTCCCTAACGGAGGTCGGGTATTGAACATGCTGGACCTTCCAAACCTAGACTATGTGCCAACATGCTAAGTCCCATAAGATGCGCAAATTTGCAATTTAACACCGCCAAACTTACCAACGTGAGCCCGGGGACAACGTGTGAAGAGACGTAAAATAGTGGACCGTGCACATGGGTATCCCAAAGATGCATGAATGCCACTCAATAATCAAAAGTCTGATGCACCACACTCAAAATAGAGAAAGACCACGGAACCACTTGGTGAGTCCTCGTGAAATGCAAGCATATCCGAAACAAGGAAAGTGAATTGGAACCACGAAAAGGGCTTGGAAATGAGAAACGAACATTGAATAAAATCCCCTTATGTGGTGAATGAAAACCCCCATGAACAAACATTCCCAAACGATATTGAAACATAAAATTCACTCCCCAATGTACCATAAAACAGTGAGACATAAACAAATCACACAACAATCCCAAAATGCGGTATGGTACCTCGATAGGCGTGCAGTTTTTTTTTTTAAAAAATAAACTCCAATATCATACAAAACATATAGAGAGCAACATAATATGCAATTGCCTAGAAAAACAAAATAGAAGGAAAAGTGCATGAAACTAAAAATTGCTTAAATGAATTTGCAGAAAGCAAAGTAAGTAAAAGGGAAGAAACGATGGGTTGCCTCCCATCCAGCGCTAGGTTATAGTCGTTAGCTCGACTGTACCGTGGTGGAGTCACTCCGGAGGTGTGAGATGGACGGTGGATTTGTCCTTGGAGGAGTCACCGATCCAATAGTGCTTTAGGCGTTGTCCATTCACCTTGAAGGTACCTTTGCTCTAGTGGGTGATTTCCACAGCCCCATGTGGAGATACCTGTGTGACAGTAAACGGGCCAGACCACCTTGACCTCAATTTTCCCGGGAAAAGCTTCAGACGAGAATTGAATAATAAAACCTTTTGTCCCACAAGAAACTCCCGTCTCTGAATATGCAAATCATGATATTTCTTGGTTCGCTCCTTGTAGATTTTTGCATTCTCATAGGCCTCCTGGCGAAATTCATCCATCTCATTCAACTGAAATATCCTCTGCTCTCCTGCAGCTTGTAGATCCAAATTTAATTTGCGAAGTGCCCAATAAGCCCGATGCTCCAACTCTACTGGCAAGTGACATGCTTTCCCGAACACCAGCCGGTATGGTGACATCCCGATAGGTGTCTTGAATGCTGTCCTGTATGCCCATAGCGCGTCATCCAACTTTCTGGACCAATCCTTCCTCGAAGAATTTACTGTGACCTCTAAGATTCTCTTCAATTCCCTGTTGGATACTTCAACCTGCCCACTGGTCTGAGGATGATATGGAGTGGCGATGCGATGTTTTACCCCATATTTACTCAGAAGCTGTTCAAACTGGCGATTACAGAAATGTTTTCCCCCGTCACTGATAATAGCCCGAGGTGTGCCCTAACGGGTGAAAATATATTTCTTCAAAAATCCAATCACCACTTTTGCATCATTGGTGGGGCAAAGCCACTGCCTCCACCCATCTGGAGACATAGTCAACTGCTACGAGAATATACTGGTTGGAAAATGAGGATGGAAACGGCCCCATGAAGTCGATTCCCCAAACATCAAACAGCTCCACTTCCAAAATATTCTTCAATGGCATCTCATTTTTTCTTGATATATTTCCAGTTCGCTGACAACGATCACATCTCTTTACAAATTCAAAGGCATCTCGAAACAACGTAGGCCAGTAAAACCCCGACTGCAAGATTTTTGCCGCTGTCTTAGAAGCCCCAAAGTGTCCTGCATAAGCTGATGAATGGCAATGCTCCAAGATTTTTGGTACTTCCTCTTCAGGCACACAACGTCGAATAATCTGATCTGTCCCACGCCTATAGAGAATTGGGTCCTCCCAAAAATAGTACTTCAAGTCTGCAAAGAACTTCTTACGCTGATGAACTGAATATTCTGGTGGTGGGATGGTCTTAGCCAAGTAGTTCACAATATCTGCATACTAAGGTGCTGTCTCCACACTGAATAATTGTTCATCTGGAAAAATCTCATTAATGTCCAACAACCGGTCCTGTTGACCTAATTCCAACCTGGAGAGATGATCTGCTACCACATTCTCACTGCCCTTTTTATCCCTGATCTCAATATCGAACTCCTGTAGCAACAAAACCCAACAAATCAACCTAGGTTTTGCGTCCTTCTTAGTCATCAAGTACTTCAAAGCGGCGTGATCGGTGTGGACAATTACTTTAGACCCAACAAGATAAGAACGAAACTTATCAAAAGCATACACCACTGTTAACAACTCTTTTTCCGTGGTTGCATAATTGAGTTGTGCATCGTTGAGGGTCTTGCTAGCGTAATAAATCACATGAAAAATCTTGTTCCTCCGCTGCCCCAAAACAACTCCAACAGCGAAATCACTGGCATCACACATCAACTCAAACGGTAGCTCCCAATCCGGTGCAACAACGACAGGTGATGAAATAAGTTTCTCCTTCAGAGTTTGAAAAGCCACCAAACACTCTTCAGTAAATTCAAATGGAGTATCCTTCATCAATAAGTTACACAATGGCTTAGTGATTTTGGAAAAATCCTGTATGAACCTTCTGTAGAACCCAGCATGACCCAAGAAACTGCGAACACCCTTCACAGAAGTAGGTGGTGGTAATTTCTCAGTGACCTGGATTTTTGCCCGATCCACTTCAATTCCTTTAGCTAAAATCCTGTGTCCCAATACAATGCCCTCCTGCACCATAAAATGACATTTCTCCCAGTTCAGTACCAGATTTGTCTCCTCACATCTCTGCAAAACCAAACTCAAATGATCCAAGCATTCATCAAATGAAGACCCAAAAACTGAGAAGTCATCCATGAACACTTCAATGAACTTTTCAACCATATCAGAGAAGATTGCCATCATGCAACGCTGGAAGGTAGCAGGTGCATTACAAAGGCCAAAAGGCATTCTACGGTAGGCAAAGGTACCGTAGGGGCAAGTGAAAGTAGTTTTCTCCTGATCATCCGGTGCCACTGGTATCTGATTGTACCCTGAATAACCATCCAGGAAACAGTAATGTGTGTGACCAGCGAGTCTCTCCAACATCTGATCAATGAACGGGAGAGGGAAATGATCTTTTCTGGTTGCTGTGTTAAGTTTGCGATAGTCAATGCAAACTCTCCATCCGGTAACTGTTTTGGTAGGAATGAGCTCGTTTTTCTCATTTGGTACAACTGTGATTCCCCCTTTCTTTGGCACAACCTGAACAGGGCTGATCCACGCACTATCAGAGATAGGATAAATGATGCCTGCATCCAGAAGCTTCAGTATCTCAGCCCGAACCACTTCCTTCATGTTTGGATTCAGTCTCCTCTGGCTGTCCACACTGGGCCGAAAATTCTCCTCCATGAGAATCTTATGCATGCATAGCGAAGGGCTGATCCCTTTTATGTCGGCAATGGTCCAACCTAATGCTGTTTTATGTGCCCGCAGCACCCGTAACAGTTTTTCCTCCTCCAGATCACTGATTGTACTTGAGATAATAACTGGAAGTGTAGATAACTCACCCAAGTAGGCATATCAGAGATGTGGTGGAAGTTGTTTAAGCTCCAATTTGGGTGGCTGCTGTATAGATGGCAAAGGTTTTGATGGACCAATCCCAAGTTCTTCAAAGGCCCTGTGGCGTGTATATGGGCGATTTGTTTCCAAAAATCGTGCACAAGTCTCCATCTCACTGGATTCAGATTGTGTGGATTGAGAATGCACAATACAGGCCTCATAAGCATCCGACGGATTGTGAAACAAAAATGTGTCCTGTACTGCCTGGCTGATGACATCAATCTTGAAACAACTGTCCACTTCAGAAGGGAACTGCATGGCTTTGAACACGTTGAATGAAATTTGTTCCTCACCCAATCTCAGAATTAGCTGCCCCCTTTGAACATCGATCAAGGCTCTCCCGGTAGCTAGGAATGGTCTGCCTAAAATGAGAGGAATATCCCGATCCTCTTCCATGTCCAAAATGAGAAAGACAGCTGGAAATATGAACTTTTCCACCTTGATAAGCACATCTTCAATGATCCCCCGTGGATATGTAAGAGATCTGTCAGCTAACTGGAGTGTCACTGTTGTTGCTTTAGCTTATCCCAATCCAAGTTTCCTAAAAACAGACAATGGCATTAAGTTAATGCTAGCACCTAAATCACACAAAGCCTTATCAAAATAAATATCACCAATTGTACAAGGGACAGTAAAACTCCCTGGATCCTTAAGCTTTGGTGGACGCTTTTTCTGAAGTCTTGCGCTAACTTCCTCAGTGAGCATGACTGTCTCATGTTTTTCCAGCTTGCGTTTGTTTGAGAGGATATCCTTCAGAAATTTTGCATAGCTTGGCATCTGAAATAGTGCATCCGCAAACGGGATATTGATATGGAGCTTCTTGAAGATTTCGAGAAAACGCTTGTATTGCTGCTCCATTCTATGTTTCTTCAGCTTTTGAGGAAATGGAATGGGTGGCTCATAAGGATTTACCGAAGTAGTTATCTTTTCCATTGATGTCTCTGATTTCTCCTTTGATGCAGTTTTAAGCTTTTGCTCCTCCGTTTCCACAGACTCTTCTTCTTCCACAGGTACTACCGTGTATGGAACTGCCCCCGACTTCTTAACATGGATTTCTGGTAGTTGTACCCCACTTCTAGTTGTAATGGCCTTGGCATGCTCCATTGGATTGATTTTCGTATTACTGGGTAGATTACCTGGTTGTCTAGTTGTCAATGCAATGGCCATTTGCCCCATTTGAGCCTCTAAATTCTTTATAGCTGCATTCTAATCATGAAGTGTTGCCTCGGTTTTCTTCATAAAATTGTTGTTGGCCTCCATGTACTTTGCAAACATCTCTTCTAATGGTAACTTTTTCTCTGGAGGTGGAAACTGACCCTGTGGTCTCTGTTGATTCTGATTGCTCCATGAGAAATTTGGGTGCTTTCTCCAACTCGGATTATAAGTGTCTCCAAACTGATTGTTCTGTTGGCGTTGCCCCCACTGTGCAAAATCTGCATGCTCCACCTTTTGTAGTAGAAGTGGACATGCTGCTGTGTCATGGTCAGCCCCACACTCATTACAGACCGACCACCTGGTTTGTGCTACATTGGCGGTTGGTTTCATATTTTCGACCTTTTGAAACAATGAATCAATTTTTGCTGACAAGGCTGAGAAGGCATCTACCTCATAGACCCCCGATCCTTTTCTCTGAACGTCCCGTTCGGATGACCACATAGCTGAAGTATTGGCAACTGTCTCAAACAACCCTAATGCTTCATCAACATGTTTTCTACACACTGATCCACAGGATGACGAGTCGATCATGCTCTTGAATGATGGATGCAACCCGGTGTAGAAGTATTGGACCTGGAGTCCCTTGCTAATCCCATGATGTGGGCACTTCCGAAGCAGGTTCTTGAACCTCCCCCAAGCTTCATCAAATGATTCAGAATTGCCTTGCCGAAAAACAGAGATGTCGTGTTTCAGTTGTGCAATCTTGGCTGGTGGGAAAAACTTGGTACAAAATTTTTGTGCTAAGTCATTCCATGTCGTGATGCTTGCAATAGGTTGAGAGTCCAGCTACTCAATAGCCTTATCCCTCAAAGTGTGTGGAAATAATCTCAGACGGATAGCATCAACCGAAATCCCCGGATATGAGAAATTCTGGCACATCTCCATAAAACGAGAAACGTGAGTGTGCGGGTTTTCTTCAGCTCTCCCATAAAATTGATGCCCATTTTGGAACAGATGTATGACATCAGTCCTCAGCTGAAAGTTCGGTTGCCCAAAAGGTGGATAGACGATGCTGGACTGACATTGAATGATTTGAGGAATCATGAAATCCCCCACTAGCATATTTCCTTCGTCCACAACTTCTTCTGCATTTTCTGGAACAACAGGATCTTCCTGTGCGTTAGCCATTAGGTGTTGTTGTGCCTCTCGAGTCTCTTTTTGAAATCGGTGGAGAGTGCGTTCAATTTCAGGATCAGCTGGAATCAATTCACCTCCAGACGACCTTAGCATAAAACTGGAGAAACGAACACCAAAAGCATTCAGTACTCAAAGAAACACAATAATTGATGAGAGTAAAAGTGACAAAAAATAGCAGAAATTTCGAATTAAAGTCGGGATAACTAAAAATAAACTAAAACTCAATCCCCGGCAACGGCGCCAAAAACTTGACAGGTCGAAAAAGTGTTCGACTTTGATTACCGCAAGTGTACGGATCGTTCAAGTAATAAAAATGGGTTTTAAAGTCCAAGTATCGTTCCCACGAAGATTGAGTAGTTTAGATATTATTTATCTCGACCCTAACCTAAAGTACACGAATCCAAAGAGATTTTTATGAAATTGTGAATTTTTACTAAATTGAACTAAAATTATGTAATTGAATGCAAATTAACTAACGGAATGCCAAATGTGAATGTTTGATGAAAATATATGTATGAAAAGCGTACTAGGTTCCCGAATCCCCTCGTAAGCTCACCTCTAATCCCTATTTCACAACTTGATGACACAATGCGTCGGTTGAATAATCAATACTCCTATTTTATTCAACAATCTCTCTCGAGTAGAGTTGAACCTATTCTCGCATACCATTTGACTATATCTCTATGACAAATGCAAATATACAAGAATGCATGGATTTTTGTGAACACTTAAAGACTCACGTAAAGC